>BSBK01010438.1:2500-537394 GCA_027943335.1 Chamaecyparis obtusa
GTAAGAGAATTCACAATCCATTTAGCAACAATTGCCACACCTTAAGTCTTTAAGCCCTAGACCCCCAAACTGTTTGTCCATCATGCAACAATCTCATTTGACTGCATGTCATTTCTTTTTCCCCTACCATCTGACCATAGGTAATTCCTTCTTTTGGAGAAAATTGAATTGATATTGGTGAAAAAACCATGTTGAAGAATAGTATATCGTGTACGTAGAAAGAATATCCCGACAGACTTGCACTCTCCCTTCCAATGAGAGATACTGGTTATCCCACTTCCCTAATTTATTAATGACCTTTCTCTTCACCCATTCCCACATATTCTTGAGATTAGGATTAATGGAGAAAGGGATGTCCAAGTATCTTACCTACAGCTCCCCCCCCAATTAATGGACCATTGATTAACCCACTCTGCGGGTGTTTCATCCTAACCCAAGAGCATAGATTTGGCTATGGAAATATTATTTCTTGAGGCTTTACAAAATACCTCCATCTTCCCCATGAAATTCTTCAGATTATCTTCTTCCAACTCCAACATTTCTACTGTGTCATCTGTAAACTGAATATTTGTAACTTCTCCACCTCCTAGAATGCTGGCACCTTTGACTTTAAGAGATAGGGTGTCATCTCTTAGTAGGTAGCCCAATGCATCAATAATAATCACAAATAAGGTTGGGGAAAGGGGACACCCCTACCTGATAGAACAAGACAACTCAAATTCTTCAAACCTATATCCATTGAGTTCTACTCTAGTTTTGGAATCCTCATAAGAACCTGAACTGTCTTAATAAACTTGATAGTGAAACCAAGAGCTTCAAGCATCATGAATATAAATCCCCACTCCACTCTATCATATGCTTTCTCATAATCTATTAGCATCATGCAATATTTTTACCCTTAGTCTTTTTCTGAGCTCAGAAACTCCTAAAAAGTGATTATATTTTCTAAGATGTATCTTCCCTAAATAAATCTAGTGTGATTGGGGTTAATGGTACTAGGACAAACCTTCTCTAACCTTTTAGCCAAGGTTTTTGCAATAGTATTATATGAAACATTGAGGAGGGTGGTTGGCCTCCATTTTTTAATCAATGTCCAGTCACATTCCTTAGGGATGAGCTTTATTAGACCACTATTAATGTCTCCTCCTAGAGAGCCTTTCTCCATGGCTTCCTTATATACCTCACAAAGCTCCTCTCCAATCCACTTTCTATTCTTTTTATGAAATTTAGCTGAGAGGCCATCAGGCCCGAGGGCTTTGTCCACGGCCAAGGCCAGAATGGAATTGTAGATTTCTTCAACAGACAATGGTTTACCTTGATTCATTGCATCCTTATCACACACCTTCTTAGGAACCATCCTCTTGACCTATTCTCTAGCTTGGCACATACCACCATCTTCTTCAGATGTAAACAAACTCTTATAATACTAAGAAAATTCCTTCAGGATGTCCCTCTCGATTCTCAATCTTAACACCTCCATCCCAAATCTCCTCAATCTTGACCTTGCCTTATTTTTGTCTAAGGATCTAAAAAATATATTTTGATCCCTTATCCCCTTGATCCATCCAGTTAATCCTTTCCCTAAATCTAGCCCATCTCACTTTGTCATTCTGAATGTTCCTCAAGGAATCCCTAGAAAACATAACTTCCTCAGCAGCATGGGTAGAGGAGGGGTCTACGTGAAGCTCACACTCTTCTCTGGCTAGTCTCTCTAGCAAATCTCCTTCCATTCTTCTTGCATCTCTAGCCATCTTCCCCCCCACCATTTGGAACAAGGATTTCGAACTAAGAGTGCATTGCACCCATCTGTCAATAGCACTAGTGTTCCTGGCCATCATTTTATTAAAATTCCAAATAATGTAAACAACATTGCAAAATTATTCCTCATTTAACAAAGAAACATTGAGGGAGAAGCCATTCCTCCTTTCCTCTCTCCTACATACCCAAATATAGCAGTGATGGGGTGGTGGTCAAACAAAGAATAGGGGATCACCTTGAAACTTATACCTTCCTTATCCTTGTAGCACTCAAACTATTCCTTATTGAAGTAAAATCCATCTAACCTTGAGTAAATCCTCTTCCCTCCTTGCTTAAAGTTTCACCATGTAAACCCGATGTCCTTGTGCTCATATATATTCCCCTTAAGTGGATCAATTAGCCTATGCTTCATCAGCATCCTATTCCAAAAGAAATTCTCTCCACCCTTCCACTCCATCCTACATCCTCCTATCTTATCTTGATAGTCTTCCACCATGTTGAAGTCACCACCTATGATCTAGGGTTTCTCCTCAAGATGATCCATCCATTTCCATAACTCAAATATGTCCCTATAGTCATTTGGGGCATAAATAGATAAGACCCCAAAGGCTTTCCCTTTAAAATGAATATAACCTAGACCAACCTATTACATAGAGAGGTACTCCACTTGGACACCATCCCCTTCCATTTAGGACCAATTAAAATGGAGGTACCTCCTCTTCCTCTATCATGAGAAGTGGAAAAGGAAAAACAATCTCTCTAAATGCACTTTAGAGAGACATCTAGTAGAAATTTGGTGGCCTTAACTTCCTATAGCATCAAAATCTCAATATCTCTACTCATTCTCAAGAATCTTTGCACTATGTATTTCCTCTTGGAGGATTCTAATCCTCCCACATTCCATGAGGAAATTTTAATATCCATGTAAACTTAGGAGGATGTGTCCATATTAGTCCTAAATCTAGTATAGCATTTAGGTAGATGTCTAGTTGTAGACTTATCTTCTTTTCTATCATGTTTCTTGCCAGATTTATTATTGGAAGATCCTACAAGTCTCCCTCCCTTCCTACTTGAACCTATGTGGGTATCAAGACACTCATCATCTGAATTTTCCTTAGGAGGGAAGCCATTGAGTTCACCTTTCTCCTTACTGCCTAAAACAACCTCCTTATCATGGTTAGGCTTCCCCCCATAATAGGGGACAAGAGCTCAATTTTGTTCCTCTGTTAGTACCTTTTGTGGGTCCATTACAACCTTGTCAACTCCACTTCTCCCTTCCAGAAAAGAAGAGGAGAAAGTGGAAGAGAGGAGACCAACACTAGGGTGAAATTTGGGAGGCAAGGAGGGGATGCAAGGATGATCACAATAGAACAATAAAAAATTCCTTAATCAGGGTTACAGAGGGGTTTTATAGTATCATCCCTGTCAAACACAAAAGAACCAACAGAAACTATGGCATCCACACAACCACCTCCTTGCCCAACTTCCACCCTACTCCTCCGCCTCCATCCTATCACTCATTTTCTCCTCTTCTCCTCTATTCTAGAGAACAACCTTGGAGGGGCCAACAACTAGGTCTACATACTTCTCACTGTGATTTCCTTTCCACTTTTTAAAACCTTCATCATTAAGTCTCATCTTTTCTAAAGCTAATTGTTGGGCATTCAAATTACTACCTTTGGTTTGAGCTTGTGGGAAGTGTCTAGTTTAACGGCTAATTCTTCATTGCAAATTTATTTGGCGGCCTCAAGTGTTCCAAGGTTAGCTTCAGAAGAGGAAATGGCATGCTCAAGTTCTCCCAAGCTCTGCTTAATGGCATCATTAGTCGAAACTTGGTTAGGCTGGGTCTCCTTCACCATAATGTCACAGTTGTCTGGGGTGTGAGGATTGCAAGGGGAAGGGAGAGAATTATTTGGGATATGTGGTCCAGTATTAACAGGGCCAATAATTTTAGGCTTGGGGTGAATCATTGGGAAATTTCTCCTTCTATAGCCTTCTTTTTTACATAGAAAGTAGGCATTTAGCCCCCCTAGAAATTCAATGTCACAATGTAACATTCCATCTTCTAACTCAAAATAAATTCCATCTGATAAATCCACTCCATGTTTGAGAGAGACCAGAACTCTGGCATCCATGTGTGGTAGAAGGGTGTCAAACTTATCCACCCTAATCACTTTTCCAAATGATTCTAGGGCCTCAGGAAGCAAGGACCAGAGAAAATGAGGGACATTCTTAATGGTAAGCCACCTAGGGAAAGATAGCACTAGGACCTCATCAAGATTAGCATCTGCACACCAACCAATGGTTCTACAACTGGAGGAACCAAAAGCCCAAATTGTTTATCTATGATAGCTTTTTGACTGGCAGGGTCAATGAAAAATATGACAAATAAAGCTTTCTGAAGCATCCGATAGAAAGAAAATTTATACCCAAATTTATTGGACCAAATAGAATGTAACCAATCATTGATAAAATCCCTTGAATTAATTTTTGAAACATCTTGAAAGGCAAGAAAAACAACAGACCTCCCTAACCATTCCTTTTCATCCCTAATAACTGTGGCCATTTTTCCATTAGGGAAAATGACAATATTGTTGGGTCTAGACTGCTTACCTCGTGATTTGTCTCCTCCAGCACCTTCTTCATCTCATCCAAACATAGGGATGAACTAGGCTCCATCTCATTTAGGACATCCACCAGTAAATTCTTGGAAAAACAACTTCGCAGGAGCGTTGAGAGCACTTTTACCCTCAGATGCCGACGGAAGAAAGGCCTCATCTTCCTTCCCTGGAGATTTATCACCCATCAAAAGGTGAAGTAAATGCAGCAATAGAGAATATTAAAGAGGAAGTACCATGTATCGGCCTTTGGGAAGCCTCCCATGCACGCGAAAGGCTTCTAGGCCAATTTACAGAGCCAACAAATATATATCTTATCTAATTATGCCTAATTTTCAGATTCTTTTTTAACTTATTATTATCACAATTATTTATTAAATTTGGATTTATAAAAAAAAATTAATTATTATTATTATTATTTATAAATTTTTAGATTTATTAAAAAAAATATTATTATTCTTATTGTTATTTATTTATTTCGAAAAAAAATTAATTAATAAATAAATAAATAAAATTTACATACAAGTTTTAATATTAATATTTATATTTATATTTATATTTGGATAATTAATAACATTATTTTATTATTAAATACATGGTGTTTTGATATGCATGGAGATTTTTTTTCAATACTTATTTAAAAAGTATATATGCAGGAGATTTTAAATGAACATTTTCTTAATAAGTCAACCTAGACTTTAATAAACAAAATTGACTGTTCTTAAACAATTGAGACAAATGTTATGGTTTGACTACTTGATGTATTTTATTTCCTTGTTTGATGTTGTTTATTTGAGGATATTATGTTGACTTTTAAAAATTGTATACCAGAGGCTTCAAACTATTTTTTTATTAATCACTGATTTTATGTGGAGAATCTGTATAACTATTTTTTAAGTCTTGATTGGATCATGTATGATTCTATGATATCTATGAATGATATAATATGTTGTATTATGTCTCAATCTTTATTTCATTTGACCAAAAAGGTGACGACCGTTATTATAATAAAGTGTAATTTACTTGGTCACCTTATATTCTCTATATGGTTGTTCTACATTCTAGATGATTATCTTTATAGATTATGTTACTTCATGTTTTAAAATGGATGTCATTGATGTTGTGATTATCGTTGGTTTTATGATATGAGACTATGTGGATTGTTATTATCTTTGAGATATCCATTATGGGATCCAGATGATCTATGGTAATGTCTATATTGAGATGGGCAGTTCAATCCCTGCATAGGAAGTGAAGTTCTTTGTTATATCCATTAATTTACTTTGTTTATTATCATGATTTATGAGAAGCTTATGTGGTTTTAGTTTTATTTTCTCTTTATTTTTAATTGGAACTTTAGGGTAGGTTATCTAAGTGTATAGATGGGAAGTGGCTTGTTTTGGAGGTAAGGGCCCAAAAGTGGTTGTCTGGGTATCCTTTGCAAATTACTTAATAAAGTGATTACTTAAATACATCAAGAATCTAAAATTAATTAATAAGATGTTTGTGTTCCTTACTCATGCCCTGAGCGCTAGTACAGGCTAGGATGGTTTGTGAGAAGATGTTGGCCACCTGCGTGAATAAGAAGGAGCATAATTGGTAGCCTTATCTCTATAAGAGGTTACTGATACCGCATAGAGTCACTAGGGGGCCACAATCTAGAGAGATTGCTAGGGTAAATCTAGAGTTGAATCATGTGATGACACTTCTCTTTATGCATCTTAGGTTTCCTACATGTGTTGGTTTCCTCTGGTAGAGTATGTATTATCTTTCCAATTTTTGTTGTAACTTTTTGAGATAAAGATATTTCACGATCCCTTGTCTAGGTGTTTTATTTTATTGGATTTTGGTGTTTAATATTCGAGTGGGGTCTGTTGGTATCTCCTTAGCATGGTGGCAGTGCACCTTTGGCTCCACGTGGTCGGGTGGTAGCGATTCTTTTACCATTGGAGATTCTAACATCCTTGTACCAATGTTGGATGATCCTTGTAGCAGTTATATTTTCTTGCTTATTATTAGATACTTACTCTTACCTTTCATTTATTGGATTTTACTTTGTACTTAGATTATATTTACATACCCTGCGACTTGTGTAGTGGATGTGAGTTATCATGTATACCTTATGCTTCAATTGTATTTGGGTGTTCTTTTATGAGATAATGTACTTTAGTTTTATTATGTGGTAGATTTGAATGGTTATTGTACTTAATAGATTAATTTATATTTACGGAATTATACCTTAAAGAACCCTTGAGATTTGTAATCTGTAAATGAATTTTGTAAATGAGTATGTATTATCTTTGTTATATTGCTTTCTCTTTTTTATCCATTATTGTTTGTAAACTCTTAAGAAAAAAAATTGTGGACTTAGTAGCATGTTTAGGTTAATTTATCTTGGGATCCCTAGTGGTGCATTACACTTGGTATCAAAGCCCATGTTTCTAGACTAGGAACTCTCATAATTTTGTACGCACATTAGGTGTCTTGTAGTTGAAACTTGAAATGAAACATAGACACATAATTCTTTAGTATTTGAGAACCATTATAACTTATAACCTACTTGTAACATTTTGCAAAGTTGTTTAGTTACAATTGCATTTGATGCATCTTACCTTAGCAACTATCTGTAGTGTTTGGGTATATTCTCTAAAGTCTCCAAGATTTTGTATTCTTGGGTATCGTAAAGAGGTTACTCCCTTGAGTGTGGTTGACACCAGTCAATTTGTTATGTGAAATGTTTTATGGTTTCTATTTATTTCGGTTATTGATGATTCGTGTGTGTTTTTTTTGGGCTAGAATTTAATTTTTTAACTTTCTTATGCTTGGACTTGTCATCTGACTCTCTTTTTGCTACCTAATTTGTGACACTAGTCACACTTGATTTACTATTTGAAATCATCATGATGTTTTATGATTTAATGTTGATCTTGGAATTCTCCCACTTGCGTTTTTCCTTTTGAACTATGTGGTGGAAATTTTGAATGTTTGGTATTTTTGGCCATGTTATGTGATAAGTGTTTATTTTATCATGTTCATTTTAGACCTTTGATATTATGTGTAAGAGAGAACATCACAAAGAATTGTACGATATTTTTATGTGAAGATGAAAAGCATTGTGTTTCCTATATGTTGGCGTTGCATTTGCTAGGATTGCATGAACCTCTCAATTTGTTAGTTGATGTAAATATAAATGTGTATTTTATACAATCAATTTATAGATGAATTATATGATGTTGAATGAATAAGGATCTAGATCTATTTAAATCAATTAATAGTGAATGAATGATCAATGTGATTTTCAATTTATGATTAAACCAAAATTATATTGCTCTTGATGACTATAAATCATGTCTTTATTTTTTGGCTTGTTTCAAGATGTCATTTTGTCTTTTTTTAGTAGAATGCTTTGTGATTGATGGATGCATATCCTTATTTGTTTGTAGGCTTTTAGGAGTAAGCCTAATTCTAGGGAACGTGTATGTAATACCCCTCCCATAGTCTATTTTTAGTTTATATGGCAAAATTCTTTTAGGCTACTCTTCATTTTGATTATCTGTATATGATGATGTTATTTATATTCATGGTTTTACTAACCCCATACTTGTATGTGTATGGTTAGCATGAATGTTTTACTTTTCTATTTTACATGCCTGATGTGGTTAAGGGACGAAGTCATAGTTACTTTCTTACGAGATCCACACGTTGGCCAATCTCCACCATTTTCTGTTATATATTTATACATGTATGTAGATGCTCATATTTTATGTAGGATTTTAGGTACCAGACATCAACTTCCTTGAATTACCAAGATAAGTGTGCCCTATCACAATATCTCAATGGTAAGAGAGGGGAGATAATAGACGGGCCCAAATCCTAACCCAAGCCATTTATTATCCTGAAATAGTGGATAATTATTTTATTTACTATCCTCCAAATTCATCAAGGTGATATGAATTCATAAACAATTCATTTGTGTTTGATTTAGTATTTTTTATGTAGTCAGTTTTTTTTAGGTTTGCATCCATATAGGTTTGATATGATTTTTGGGTTAAAATAGATAAAATATTTAATTAAAGTTAATTCTATGATTGATTACTTATATCTTATAAAATACTGGAATATTAAAATCTAAGGTTATTTAATTAATGAGAATTAATTAAATACCTATGTTTATTAGAAAGAATTAAATAAAAAGTCTAATTATGGAAAGTGGAGATTTAATTAAATACTAAGTCTAAATTAGAATATAAATGTATAATTAAAATATAAAATAATAGTTATTATTAAATTACATATTTTAAATATGCTAGGAATTTTAATTTAATTAAAAATAATTGATATCTAAATGCAAAAAGGAGTTAAGTGATTTTTATGTTGAGTTGCATATTTAGAAAACACTTTATTAATAAATTAGAACTTTACCTTTTAAAATAAAAGTTGATTTACAATGACTTAAGTGGAGGAAAATAAAATAAAAGTAATTCTTTTTATATTTCAGAGTTGAGTTTGTCTTGTTTTTGGAGTTGCATTTTTTGAAACCCTAAGTTGCTTAGTTTTCCTTTATTAGGAGTATTTTGATCATTATTCTTTATACACAAGTTTACAAATTTTGGTTTAGAGTTTCAATTGAAGGAAATTATAAAAGCTTGGAATTTTCAAGGTTTTTGGACTATTCTTTGTGGTTGTTGTCAATTGGTGGATTAAGGTAGGGTTTGAAACCCTCGTAGATCCAATTTTCTTTTAAAAGATTGTTTATCTTATGTCTACCATATGTTGTTGATGGTAGTTTTGTAATTCTTATTTTGTATGAGATTTTATTTTGAAAGCATTTTTGTTGAATGAATCTTGTGATTGTAGATTTGTGTTATACCTGGTATTCTTGTTAGAAAAATATTGAGGAAAATCCTTGTATTAAATTAGTTAGGGTTTGTTTATTTATTTTTGTTAAAACCCTAGGAAATAAATCAAATTAAAATAGATATATAATATTTGCATATGAGCATACTCTTTTTATAGAATTACAAAAAGTAATAAAGAATATATATATGGAGAAAAATATATTAAATCATGAAATTAGAAAACCAATGGAAAAATAAATGTATATTAGACTTTTTAAAAAATGTATATATATATATATATATATATATATATATATATATATATATATATATATATATATATATATATATATATATATATATATATATATATAATGTATCATGGTTAATATTCTACTATGGTGGAAGTATAATGCTCTTATTTTTTGTATATATCTTTTTCGTTCATGTATGCATATTCTGGTTACATGTATTTTTTGGTTGCAGAGCAGTTTTGGTTCATATTGATGGATTTTTCATCTAATGGTCATCGTGGTGGTTTTATGTTTGGAGTTTCTCTCATGTCTCTAGCTGTAGGGCAATCTCATATGTATACTTTGTTCATATTCTGATATTGTATAATATATTTTGGTATTCACTCTGAATGAGCTTGCATGCTCTTAGTCAGATTTTTATTTGGTATCTAGCTTGGGCCAGAAACTTGTATTCATATTTTGCTGGGCAATGACCGGAGTTTCTCTTCACTAGTTCTTTTCTCCGGGAGCTCTCACTGAACCAATTTGTAAAAATATATATTATTAATAAAATATATTAAGTGGCATTGCCACCTTATTTTAAAAATAAAATAAAAAAATATTATTATTATTATTTATTAATTTTTAAATTTATAAAAAATATATATATTATTATTGTTGTTGTTATTTATTTATTTAAAAAAAAAGTTAATTAATAAATAACTATTAATTATTATTTTTACATGCGGGTTTTGATATTAATGTTTCCATTTATATTTATATTTGGAAAATTAATAACATTATTTTATTATTAAATACATGGTGTTTTGATATGCATGGAGATTTTATTTCAATACTTATTTAAAAAGTATATATGCGTGAGATTTTAAATGAACATTTTCTAAATAAGTCAAACTAGACTTTAATAAACAAAATTGTCTGTTCTTAAACAATTGAGACTTGTGTTATGGTTTGATTACTTGATATGACTACTTGGTATATTCTATTACCTTGTTTGATGTTGTTTATTTGGGAAAGTTACATTGACTTTAATAAATTGTATACCAGAGGCTTTGGAGTATTTTTTTGTTGATCTCTGATTTTATGTGGAGAAACTTTATAACCATTTTTGAAGTCTTGATTAGATCATGTATGCTTCTATGATAACTGTGAGTGATCTCATATGTTGTATTGTGTCTCAGTCTTTATTTCATTTGACTAAAAAGGTGACGGTCGTTATTATAATTGACTTTGATTTACTTGGTCACCTTATATTCTCTACTATGGTTGTTCTATGTTCTAGATGATTATCTTTATGAATTATGTTACTCCATGTTTGAAGATGGATGTCATTGATGTTTTGATTATTGTTGGTCTTATGATATGAGACTATGTGGATTGTTAGAATATGTGGGATATCTATTATGGGATGGATGATCTATGGTAATGTCTATATTGATATGGACAATTTGATCCTTGCATCAAAAGTAATTTTCTTTTCTATGGTCCATTACTTTACTTTGGTGATTATCATGATTTATGATTTATGAGAAGCTTTTGTGGTTTTAGTTTTGTTTTCTCTTTGTTTTTTTATTGGAGCATTAGGATAGCTTATCTGAGTGTATAGATGGGAAGTGGCTTGTTTTGGAGGTGTCAGAGCCTAGAAGTAGCTGCCTAGGTATCCTTTGCAAGTTACTTAAAAAAGTGATAACCTAAATACATTGAGAGTTTATGAATTAATAATATATTTGTGTTCCTCACTCATGCCTTGAGTGCTAGTACAAGCTAGGATGATTGGTGAGAAGATGCTAGCCAGCTACATGGATTGAATGAGGCATTCTATGAGAGGTTACTGATACCGTATAGAATCGCTAGAGGGATGGGGTCTAGAGAGACTGTCAGGGTAACTCTAGAGTTGACTCATGTGATGAAACTTCTCTGTATGCATCTTAGGTTTGTTACATGTGTTGGCTGCCTCTAGTAAAGTATGTATTACCTTTGCAGTTGGTATTGTTCCTTTTTAAGATAGAGATCTTTCAAGATCCCTTGTCTAGGTGTTTTGTTGTGTTGGATTTTGGTGTTTAATATCTGAGTGGGGTATGTTTTTATCTCCTCGGCACAGTTGGATTGGACCTTTGGTTGCACGTGGTCAAGTGGTAGTGATTCTTTTACCATTTTCTAGATTCTGACATCCTTGTACCAGTGTTGGGTGATCTTTGTAGTAGTTGTATCTTCTTGTTTATCATTAGACACTTATTATCTTTCATTTATTTTATTTTACTTTGTACTTAGATTATATTTACATACCCTATGACTTGTGCAGTGGATGTGGGTTATCATGTATACATTATAGTTTTATTGTATATGGGTATTCTTTTATGATATGATGTACTTTAGTTTCATTATGTGGAAGATTTAAATAGTTATTGTACTTTTTTGTACATAAATGAGTATGTATTGTCTTTATGTTATATTTCTTCTACTTTGTTATTCATTATTATTTGTAAACTCTTAAGAAAAAAATTATTTTGTACAAACTTAGTAGCATGTTTAGGTTAATTTCTCTTGGGTTCCCTGGTAGGGCATTATACAAAATATTTAATCCATGACAAGAGTTCATTAGTATCATCATAGGAATTATTGTATTATTTTAAATTAACAAGCATATTTTCAAACAACTCAATGTGTCATAGAGATAATAAAATTAATGATAGTTAAGTCGATCCTATCATTAAATTGAAGTACTTACCTCATGATCATGCAAGGTTTATTTTGTACCACTCATTTCTTCAATTCTAAGGTCATATCACAATCAACAAAATCATCAATACAATATACAATCATATACAAATAAGCATGAAGTTATAATCATCATCTAGTAAAAACCATTTCTATTCACTTTGTCCTCCATAAGTGAAAGTAACAAATACTTCATATCAAAATATTTAATACTTCAATCTTTCCAAATATTTACTCATTCCAATTTAATACTTCATATCAACTATGCCACAATATATTTTCAATTTCACCATATATAGGAGACTCAAGAGAATAGTTACACTATTCCATGTAAGAAACATAATCATAATTAAGATTTAATCATAAACCAAATATCTATATTATCAAAATCAAATATCATACCCTAAGAAAACCTCACAATATAAGTTATATGTGTTGATCAATAGGAGGGCATCACAGGTATTACATCAAGAATCCCAAGTACATAACCATGAACTAAATATGAAATTTATTTAGATATAAAAGATAAAGAGTGGTCTTTAAGATGACAATATTTTCTATTTATATAGGATTTATATAAATCCAAATTTTATAGAATAATCAACAACACCTTCCTTATTATTAGACTTCAAAGTCTTGAGACCTTTCTCACTAATGTAGCCTAGATACTCATGACATGACATTATCTTTGTAATAGGGATTTTTTTATGTTTAGAATTAGAGGCCTCAAAAGCATTACATACAATTATGGTGTTTACATAAGACAAAATAGATCTACAATAGAAAATATTTTGATAGCATATGAATTCTCTCATGATTTTATATTCATTCTTGATTTATGAAAAAACCTACACTCCCAGATCATTCATTTTTATTGCAAAGTTCATTTTCTTAGGTAAACTAGGATTGAGAAAAAAAATTGGTGAGGTGTTTCATCCTTTCATTAGGAAACCAATTTTACTTTCCCATGACCAACAATAATTTGAAATAAATTATCTCCTAATAATACTACCTCCATTATGTTCTTCATGTGAAAAAACCACTCCTTAGGGGGATTCATTTAGTATGAAGTGTCATAATGATCAATCATGGATTAGCACATGTTATTGTTATATTACTACTCTAGAATGTGTTTAGTTATAACTATATTATTTCACAAGTATTTTAATTTAACTTATAGACAATCCTAATTTAATTAATTAGTTTAGGAAGGATAATGTTGCATATTTGTGGGATTATATGTTTTTCCTTGTTTTCATGGATTTAAAAATTTTGATAATTAATTCCTCCCTTTTAGAATTTTTATCTTTTCTTTATCACGATCAAAACTATAAAACTATATAATGCAATAGCCCCTTTCATATTTCCCTATAATTAAATAATAATTTTGTGAACAATATCACTGTAAAGAGCTGGATAATTTATTTTTTGCTTTAGCTAGTTTAGATCTTTTTCCCTACACTAGATTTTGGTAGTAGATCTGATTTTAGATTCTAACATGGTATCCAAGAGAAAATCTATAAAATTCTCACACTTATAAGGATTTTATACATGAGGTTATAATCCATGCATATTGGAGTAAAATGGACCTCAAAGATGAGCCGAGAAGGAAACAAAGTCTAAGGGTTGTCTATCAAATTCCCAATATTAAGTTTAGAAAACTATTCTACAAAATTTCTGGGGTCTAAATCATTTGGTACAAAATTATTCTTTCCTTTTTTCTCTTTAAGAAAATTTAAAATGTGAACTTTTTTCCTAAAGTTCTAAATTTTTCTTTTGGATTTTTAGGAGAGTTGGATCTACCTTTTGACATATCTACGATCTCTTTTCTTACTAGATCACATTTCTTTGATATGATGATTTTCACCTCATCGTTCAAACAATAATTCATCCACTATCTCACCAAGTTTCAGTTTGGAGATAGTGCCAAATTGATTACCATCACAAATTATCTAGGGAGTTTAACTATGGAAATAATGTGATAATAATGTTAAAATTCCTTGTTCATCTTCACATGTGTGGATTAAAAAAAAATCACTTTTATATGATCGACAACAAAGTTTCCATCAATCACCCTTAAATAATACAACTTCTTATATAAAAAATGTTAACATACCAAATTGATCTAGTTTAGAACAATTTTTTCAGTTTTCTTGTAGAGGAGTGCAATGGAGGTATCTCCCTCAATATTTAGGAGCATCAGAAATCCTAACCAAGATTCCTTCTTTTCATCTTCATCAATCATGGTTATTGGTTTTGATTTAGCAACTATAAATCATAATCATCTACAAGTAGGTCCTCCATCTTGAGCTTCCATAGCTCAAAGTTGGTTCTATTGAACCTCTTGACTTGAAATGATCCACTATTACTTTTCATCAATTTGTACTTGAGAAATAGATTTCCCTATGAACAACTTCCATTCTAGAAAGTTTAAATTTCTAACTAGCATTACTTCTCTCACAAATCTCACCAAATATCCCAGCTTGGATACCAAATAAGAAAAAGGAATGTACTAAAATGCAACTTCCTCTTTAATCATTCTATGAGGAAAGTAATAAAACTAAGTCAAATCAAAATAATAATAACAAAATAAAAATAATTAGAAATTAATAAATAATAGAATAAGAATAGAACACGGGAGATACCATGGAAAATTTGTGGAAGGGAAAACCCCATCAAATTAAGAGAGGCTCAATGCATTAACAATAATATAAAGATTAATACAGCTCCAAAGATGAACTCTTTTTAGAAGATCTTCAATCTCCAACTTAGGATAAAATTCAATAGTACAACTCTACAATGCAATAATCAAAACACTAGAAGAATCCAAAATGTCTCCACCTACAATACTTGCAAAGAAAACCTTTTTTGAATGAATGACGACTCACCCATATTTTATTTATATAGGTAAGTAGACCACTTGAAAACCATTTGTGGTATAGACAACTATAGGTCATTAAATATGACACCTCATTGGGTAGTTCAAAAGTGATTTTACGAGGTCACACATAGTTCCAAAAGCCCTCTTAGAAGTACTTCAAGTTGTGTCCAAAAAGGTTTACTCCTCACAACCACCATACTGAAATCTAGATGTTTCTATCTTAAAGATTTTGTCTTCTCCCTAATAGATTTGTCACATCTCAACTAAATTTATTCCCACGCATCTCCTTGTGGTTTATAACTTCTAGTACATTTGACCAATATTATGTACAACAATATTATGCAAAATGTACAACATCTTTCAAACAATCAACCTTTAACCTCTCACTCGCACCTCCATTAAAAATTGTTGTTCTTTCCCCTAGAAAAAAAAAAAAGGTTAGATAAGCATAATTGAAATAGATTAGTTGTTCAGAAAATTCAAATACCAACCTATAACCTCAACAATAGTGAAGATTATAGACTTAACCTCCCATCCATCCCCTTGGCCAACCCTATCAACAAACGACATGTATAGGGATGAATGGAAGACTAATGTTCTTCAAAAGACATTAAACGCCCAGTAACTATCTATCTATAAATATTTGGATTCACACTTTCCCTTTTTACCTTAAGCTAGTGGTCCTCCTTGACCTTGCATGCAAAAATTTCTGTACAAATGATAACATTCCTTACCAAATCATCCCTCAAAGCATTAAATTGAAAATGATAGAACACAATGCCCATCCTTAATGGCTGATAACTTCCTACACATAAAAAAGTCCCACTCCCTGTAGATTTGCTTCAATAACAATGGTCTACATGAAGCCTCATAAGTTCGAAAACAAATGTACTGTCCCGTTTCTCATTTGTACACAAATCAATATCTGCAGAACTTTGTAAGAATAAAAAAAAACACCCTTAAATTTTAATCTTAAATTTTGTAAGTATGAAAACAAATGGTACCCTTTCGCTGGGATGTCAGGTGACAAGGATTGAAACTGCCCTTCGACTGCTTGTATTCTTCCTCATCAACTTAGATTCACCATTACAAAATGTATATGTTTTTTTAATTTGGCCCCACACCAGTAATTCACATGGGCTGCTCTTATCTAACACACTCTATCAGTTGATTGGAATGGTATATTTGTTTTTTCTGTAGAATTTATTCTTCGCGGGACAGTATCTAGTAGTTGAGTATGTTCTATTTGTTCGATTCAATATTTTTAATAGTAGAACACAAATAGTTGCGATTGATGTCATATCATTGATTGATGATATATCACTGATTGATGTCACATTGATGTACCAATAAAAGTGACTTAATGCACAACAATTATAATTTAATGCAAAACTGTTGCCATATCGTCCTTTGAAGAAATGAGTGGAAGGAAAGGAAGTAGACCGTACAAAGATTTTTGAACAGTTCAACAAAAATCATACTAATGTATTATCATATTTGATAACACTCTGAGATCTTAATTATAAGAAATCTTGATAAGTAGGAGATATTTTTCCACAGCAAGTCAAATTGTGATATTGCTATCAGGATTCAACTGTGTAGTTTTCGAGTCAAACTCGTAGTCCCGGTGCTTCACCTCTGTGAGCATCACCTAGATCGAATGAGTGCTAAGTGTTCCATTCATTCTCATGAGAAATGGGTTCGTGTGAACCACTACTCATGAATCATGGGTCAATGAATTTGACTCGAAAACTACACAGTTGAATCCTGATAGCAATATCACTATAAGAAATCTTGTTAAATAAACTAGTATAAAAACTAAAGAGAATTTAGAATTATCTTATAAAATTTTAAATTGCACTAAATTATGATACTCAACTACTAGATCTCTTCCCTTAACATTAGCTGTAAAAAAAACTACAATACGAATGATCCTAAATTTCACAGTTGAACTAATTGTCCACTGCTTAGCATGGTTTAAATGTACTGACTGTCACCTTATAACTCCATTATTTATTAATTATTTCTATCCGCGTTTTCATACACAAGTTTCAGTATTCCTTTTGTCATTCCTCTACTCACGTCGCTTCTTTACTATTGATGCAAATTGTTCAAACTGAAATGAAGTTAGAAGATGTTGAAATTGGCCTCATAGACATTTACGTTCATGGTGCAGTATTTTGAAGCTTTTAAAAAGACTTTGGCTCTTGGACCTTCAAATAAACTCGGTTTATTTTATAGGTCTAGATATGATGGAAGCTATTTCTAAAATCTTTGAAAATTTTATTGAAGTAATAAGGTACAAGTAATCTTTTTCACTTGTTTTTTCACATTTATTTAAATAATTGAATTTTGAAATTATTTTGCAGATGTGTATAAGAAAAAAATGTTTGAAAAATTCATTTTGAATATAAAAATATATTATTTTTGTTGGGTGATTACTGTACTTTTAAGTAACAAATATATTGAATTTTTTTAATTTGAATTATAATGTAAAGAGTAAATTTAAATTTCATTTGATGATAAACTTGATTGCAACTTGAATTTCTACTATGTAGCCTTGATTTTGTTAGATTATCATATAACAGTTTTAGGAACCTTAGAATTCTTCATGTCACTTGGGTATATTGCATCTATCATCACTTCTAAAACTCCCAAAATCATTTGTAAATGGCTTCGACTTGTGAATACAAACCTTACAAAACTAGCGGTTCAAGGGGAGTCTACCTTAGTAAAATCTTTACAATATTTCAAGTTCAAGCTACATCAACATAGCAATAAGTAATAGGGTATAAAACTAATATATTCATTATAATCATTCTCAATCAATGCATAATCATTTAAAACCCTTATTACAATGTTGATGGACAATGAAAATACAACAAAGCAAGTGGAGCAAAAGAAAGGTATTGGAAATAAGGTGGTTTGAATAAAGGGATTTTGGGGATTTAAAGGGGACTAATATTATAACTAGAAAAATAAATGCTTTGAAGCATTCAAGTTGTTACATCTTTAATTGCTAGTGTGGATTTTGTTACAAATAGTCAAGTTATGTTTGCCTTAACTTTTAAATAAATTACATAATCATTAATATAACCATTTATATGTAGTTAGGTCATCCTAGTACTAGGGTATGTGCAGGATCATGGTATGGCAAACTAGGCCCTTAAGTGGCAATGAAAATTCAGAAAATCGGGTTTAGGAAAGTTGACATAAAAATTTGAACAAGTTATAAATATTACATAAAAAATATGTAAGAATAAAATCTGTAGAAAATTGAATTTAGTTTCTAAGATACTAGGCCTTTTTTGAAAAAAAATTATTCTATATATTGAAAATTTCAAATTTCAATGTAGTAGTACAAAAATTTCAGGAAAAAAATAAGAAGTAGGTGTATGTCTGACCACCTTAAACACAATCAAATAATAAAAAAAAATTTCAAGATTCTAGATATTAGTAGTAGACTCATGTCCGGATGTGACACATATTTTTTTGTAATTTTTTTTCAAGTAAATAATTAACTATGATTTTTCTTCTACAACTTTTCCAGAACATAAAAACTCTCGTGTTTGACTACGTTAACTTAGTCTAAACTTTATCAAATTGAATTTTATTTTTTTATTATAGTACAAAAATCATAGAATGTGACACATGATTTGGATTTCAAAAATGTTAAACAGTTCGAAAGTTATAGCTATTTTTCAATAACTCTATCAATCAGGACTAGAAAGATAACAAGTAGGTGTATGTCTGACCACATTAAACAAAATCAAATGATAATATTTTTTTATAAGATTATAGATAGAAGTAGTAGACTCATGTTCGGATGTGATGTATATTTTTTTCTATGTAAATAATTAATTATGATTTTTCTGCTACAAATTTTTTTTAATATAAAAACTCTCATGTCTGACCACCCTAACTTAGTCTAAACTTCATCAAATTGAAAGAATTATTTATTATTATTGTATTAGGTGAAGAAAAGAATGTGATGTATATTTTAGATTTCAAAAATGTTATATTGTTTGAAAGTTATAGTTGTTTTTCAAAAAGTCTATCAATCGCAACTTCTTTTTTACATCGCCACTTTTTGGCATACCATGATCCTGCACATACCTCCTAATGAATTAAAGTTATGTATCTAAGTTGGCTTGGGTGAATTTTTTTGTGTATATATGTAATGTGTATATGTGTGTGTGTGTGCATGCATATGCATATATATGTACATACATACATGCATACATACACATATCTATATCTATTATATTGTTGGTTCAGAGGGCTTCTAATATATTGTGGGAGGTATGTATATTGTCTGTGCATAGGGAGGTTACTATATATACATAAATGTATATACATATCCATATACATATATACATATCTATGTGTGTATGTGTATGTGTATGTGTATGTGTATGTGTATGTATGGACACACATGAGTAAACTAATAAAAATAACCATCGAGAATAGCTTATACTTGTATATATAGAAGAATAAATAGTCGTATACTTGTGTACTCAATGCACATGTGAAGAAAATGCATTCAATATATAACGACAAAAAATAAATACCATCATATTGTAATCACCTAAAATTGGGTTAATAAAACCTAAGGCCTTATTTGCCCTAATTTGGGATAAAACTCCTAATTGTGTTAATTTGATTCTTGATTATTAACATAATTCATTAAATTTGATAAAATCAATAAAATATCTTAATTCAAGCATTAATTACCAATAATTGAGAAAAAATCACTTTGATTATCTCTAAGCCTAGTTAATTAAATCAAACCCATTAAATGCATGGCTACAGTAATTAATTAAAAGAAATGAATAAAAACACTCCAAAATGACATGTCACATCTCAAGGGGACAACAAAGACATCTTAAACCAATGAGAGCTCATCACATGGATCAAGCAAGCAAGCATCTCAAACACTCATCAAGGATGCATCCCAACCGTCCAAATTCTCAAAGTTCTATAAAAGAAGAATTTTCAAATCTCAAAGGACTTCTTGCTAATGGTTAATTTGAATTTCTTGATAATATGTTGAATATAGTTAATTTGAATTCATACTTACATGTTGTTCATTTTATTTCCTAGCTAATTAGAAAATATTTCAATTTCTTAGGAGTTAATGAATCAATGACTTTCATGAGTAAATTTGATAGTTTAGATGCACTATTGAACATGAATCTCTCATTCTAACATGCATTGTTACTGTTTAGGATCTAATTTTGAGAGTTGTCTTAGGTTCTTTCCATACTTGTGTTAGTTAGAGAGCAATAATTCGATTTCAATTGTTATGATTTTGATTTCTTTTCATGTTTTAACAATTGATATAATGAGTTATTGAAGTGTTGTGTTGCAAGATTACATCTACCACAAAATACACACACATTTCTAGCACCCACCATGGGGCCAAGCCCCAATTTTTTTCTTTTAAACTAATTTTTTGTCCTGTTCTTGACTGCAGAAGATCACATCTTGGATCCTTAGTCACTTTTGGGAAATAGGATCGTACTCGGCATTTCCTAGATCACATATGGGATTTCTTGGATCGCATATGGGATTTCTTGGATCACATCTCGTAAGGTATTGCCTTTAGTGAATTCTAGATCGCATCTGGAATCCTTAATCACATTTAGGAAAGGGGAACGCATTCAGTAAAAATTTGGGTCGCATTTGGGGATATTTTCTTTAAATTTGATTTTTCTGACATCTAATGGGTGAATTTTGTGTTCTCTATGGATTTATAACAGCCTAACAGTGGTTTGTAGGTCGAATTGTCGAAGATATACACAAATTGAGACTACTAATGATTGTTTGCAGGTTGCCTAAAAGGATCAACTAGACACTATGCTTTCTTTTATAGGAATTTAATACAATTTGAAATCAATTTGCAAATTAACTAGAGGATTATGCTTTTTTCCCTTTAGGAAAATCAGAAACTCAATAGTTGGCTTGCAATTTGGAGTCAAATTAGGGTAATTTGATTAATTTTGCATTATTTGTCTTGGAGAAATAGTCAGAGATAGGAGATTATGCTCTTCTCCTTCATGGAGAATAAAAAATCTAGACCTTAAGCTATTGATCTATCTTTCCTTTTTATTGCATACCTAGTAGAGGGCTTGTTGGTTGAGGAAAAAAGCTCCCGGGAATGACCCAAGTGGAGACATGTCTTAAGCCGACTCTTCCACCCCACTATAACATTTGACGCTTCCTTGAGATGAAAATCTCAAAAGACATAATTCATTTTTTCATTGGAACCCAAATTTGATCTTTTCCAATGACATGCTTGGATCTTGTGTAGAGTGAAGCTGCTTGAATCTTGCTTGCGAGACTACACAGATTTTAGTACTCGTAGGGCTATAGTCCTCAATCCTACTTGTGATACTATGGGAGATGGTTATGAATGAATGCCTTCATTAAGAACCTAAGTTAGATGCTACCTAGTTTACCTCTGAAAGGTTGGTAAGACTTGTGCAAGGCAAATAGTAATTTCCCCAAAAAATTCACCATATTGAGCCCTCATTAACATTACTACTTGGCTAATATGGCCTCCAACATCCATTGAGTGTTGTTGGACTATCATATTTTGAGGAGTCATTGAGTGTGTTCCTAAGTCAGTGAACAAGTTTTTCCAATCTCTACCTAGTCTAAGGAAGGATAGGTGTGTTTGATCTAAAAATGATTGCTTGATGTGTTTTAAATACAAATCTCAAATAAATCTCTTAAATGAACAAACCACAAGCATTTTTAGATACATACAAGACCTTGTAATCGAATAGAGAAGACAAATTTTCACAAAATTGACAAAACTTTGCATTAGACAAGTCATCATAATTTCGCATATGGTATCATGTGTCATACCTCGTATCCTAGATTGCATCCGGTAAAAATAGTGTCGCACCCCGTATTTCCTAGCTAGGTCACATTTGGATTAGGGATCGCACCTCGTATTTCCTTGGTTGCATCTGGGGACAAAACTCTGTCATTCGCATCTTGAGGATCGCATCTAGGGCCAAAAGCACTTATGTACTTGTCACAAACTAGATTTTTACATTTTTGGATACCCTTTTTGGCCTTTATGTAGATTCTATTGTCAAAACAAGTATACATGCAAGCCTAAAAGAGTTATTATTGAGTGCATCTTATCATCCTATTTGATCTATCTTCCATTGTTCAAATTGTGGAGTTTCCTTGTCACTATCAGATTCAAATCAAGTTCCTAGCTCACTATCAAGGCACTCTAACCCTTTGACGTTGGAACTTTCAAACAAATCAAAATAAATCCACTTGCATTCGGTCCCCAACTCACTATCAGGGAACTCTAACCCTTTGGCATTGGATCCTAAGATATTTCAAACCCACTATTGCAACCTTGACCTCACAATTGGACAATTACATACTTTCAGACCCACTTTCACATAAGACATTCAAAATTCCTTAATCAAGCTTTCATGGTTAATACAAGACATAAGTCTTATAAATTTGAAAGGAATCCATTTTCGAACGAAGTGTCATTAATCACATTTGAATGAGGAGAAACTTCACGAATCAATCCTCTATTTGGAATAACTCCTAGTACTACTCACACGGTAACCCCTAACGCAAAAAACATGTCTACTCAAGGTGACTTCTGTTGGGATGAAAGACATGAAGAACAAGATAATCATGAAGAATAGAATAACAAAGAAGATGCATGACACCAAGATGCATTTTAGGACTCCAATGATGATGAAGATCCTACAAAACAAGAATACCAAAGAGCTTTGAGAAGAAAAAGATTCAACAAAATCCTTGAAAGAACATTGGAAGAAAACAAGGAAAAATAATTCCTAGAACTTGCATCTCAAGGAGTGAAACTACCTAAAGATTATAATGTAAATCAGCTCAAACCAAAATAGGATCTCAGTCCTATGTCATTCTGACATAACAATTACTTGCTATACAAGCATAAATCCAAGAGTTAAAGAAAGAAAAGGACAAACCAATAAAACAATATTCTTTGGAACACATTTTTCATTTCCCCTTTGATAAGGGATTGAAGATGATACCATTTCCTTAGCATGTCACAATTCTTAAATATGACAAATACACTAGAAATTTTGACCCTCAAGACCATGTGAGGGAATTTTACACGTCAAGTATGGAATTCATGCACGAACAAACGTATCTTATGAGGTTATTTCCATAAAGTTTAGGTGGACAAGAAATGGACTGGTTCTCAAAATTACCTACAAGAATCAAATCATTTGAACAACTAGTTAAAAATTTTATCCAACAATACTCCTATAAAATCCAACACACCGTGACTATGTTGGATTTATGCAATACCAAATAGAAAAATGGTGAATCATTCTTGAATTTCTTATAGTGATGGAGGAAGATATTCACGCGATATGGTAGACAAATACTTGAAAGTGGAAAAATGGACATTTTTATCAAGAACTTGGTACCTGAGATGAATTTTCTGATACAACTACAAGGTCCACCAAGTTTTGATAAAATGATAGATAGTGCCATCAAGATTGAAGAGGTATTGATCAAGAAGGGGGAGATTACAATCAACAAAGAAAACAAGGACAAATACTATCCCTCTACAGACAAGTACAAATATGGGAACAAGAACAAGAATGTGGTTGATGATGGAGTTGTGGATACTCCTAATACCAAACCAAAATTAGAAGTTTTTAATCTTACGACGAGTCTCCTAGCAAGAAAGAGTTTGAATTCGACAGTGACACCAATGGCTAACAAGACTTTCAATAAACCTAATACTCGAATAGAGCCTTGGTCAGCGAGACCTAAGAGGACATTTACACCATTGGGAGATACACTAGAAGTGGTCTTGAAGTCACTCTTGATCAATAAAATTATCACAATTCCTAACTCCAAACCTTGGGAACAATAAGTTAAATCAAGGTAGTGGAATGATAATGACCACTATGATTTTCATTGCAATAAAGGACACAAGACTAATAATTGTATGAAATTAAGACATTTTATTCAAGATTCAATTGAAGAAGGAAAAGTTAAAGCATTCTAGACTCCATTGCCTAACTATGAAAAAGGAGAATCAAGTCCAAGAGTAACAAGATCAATTATACATACACTTATAATGATAATGTGATTCATATGGTGGAACCATGCAAACTGTCCATCCATGTGATCACTCTAAAAGGAGTCCAAAACCAAATTGAATCCTCTAATGCTATAATGAGAAACCAAGCTAAGCTCACTCTCAAAGGAGCTTCAACATTGAACCCACCAGCTACAACAACATCTTAACAACTGGCATTACCTCCAAAGTTCAATCTAGTAGACTAGTTGCAGCGTACGCCAGCTCAAATCTCTATTCAAGAGCTATTAAAAATATCTCATAGTCATAGGGAGGTCCTTGATCAAGCTTTGCTCAATAATATTGTACCAAAGGACCTAGATGTGGACAGATTCCAGACTATGGTTGGTCACCTAAATTCTCCACATTACCTATCTTTCTTTGAGGAAGATGATAAGTCATTAAACCATCCACATAATCAACCATTGCATCTAGAGGTCCTCATTCATAAACACTGTGTCAAGCATGTCTTGATGGATGGAGGCACTAGATTGAACATATGTACATATAATTTGGTAAAACAACTAGGATTTTCTAAACATGCAATTGATCCCAGAAGGAAGATAACAATCAAAGCTTATGATGAAGAAGAGAGATCCTCCAAAGGATTGCTTGTCTTATCTATCAGAGTGGGACTAGTGGAAAGATATGTGATATGTCAAGTCCTTGATTTACCACTTGTGTATAACATTCTTTTTGGGAGGTCATGGATCCATTCAATGAAAGTTGTACCTTCTACTTACCACCAGTGTATAAAGTTTCCTCACAATGGAGTTGAGGTGACTATTTTAGCTGACACAACATATCCTTGTAACATTCTTAAAAAAATAGAGAGCATGGTTCCACACAATAAAGAAAGTTCCAATAAAGCATAAAAACCTCTAAGGAAATGGTTTTGCGAAGCTTTGCTAAAAAGGTCAACATTTAAGAAACAAGTATGGGTGAGTAAAAGATAGTTTTTGTAATGTCACTAAGAGATCTCCCCATATCTCCTAGGTCTCGAGGACAACCTTCATCTAAATTCACACCTTCTAATGGTAGTGCTCTAAAAATACATGAAGGAATAGGAATGGTCAAAGAAAAGGTGTCCCTTGAATAAGAAAACAAAGAGAAAGTTGTCTTGCAATGGGTATATAAAGAGAATGAAGAAGATGGAAATATAAAGCATGTAGAGATAGCCACAGATAAATATGGAAAAGGATATGAGATCATGAAGAAAATGGGTTACAAAGGAAAAGGACCATTGGGACAAAACAAACAAGGACTTGTGGAACCGATACATATGAATTTCAGAAACCTAAAGGACAAAACTGGAATAGGCTTCAAGGAAGCAACATCTCATCTTGTAGCAGAAAATGGTCCTATATTTGATAGATCAGGAGACTCAAATGATGAAGAATAAGTGGAAGGACAACCTATTTCCTATGAAAGGTTGCTACTCTTGCAAGGAGATCCATTATCAAAAATTGGCACCAATCTTGAAAAAGAACCAGAAGGAGAAAAAGAACAAGAAATTCCTATTTTTGACACACCTCACTTTGATGAAGAACTAGAGATGACATTTCCACAAGAACCGTTGCAAGAAGAAGATAACAATGCTAATGAAGAAGCTGAAATACCGATGACTATTGCCCACTTCTTGGGGGTTTTAGACTATAGTCAGGTAGACTCACATGAATATGAATGGGATATCCTTCTGATGCTACGATGGATATAGAGGTGGATGTGATACATAAATATGCTCCTAGAGTCCTAATTGAAGAAGGAGAGAATTCTAATCCTAGGTCGCTAGAGTTAGACTTACATAACATTAACATGAACTCTAATAATAACCATAATGACTCTAATAATCCTAACATCTCTTTAGAAGAAAACCTAATGGAAAACATCTTACAATTTAATGACATTGATAACAATGCAGTGCTATCTCTTGAACCCATTGGACCTTTCTCCTTAATACATCCTAAACTGATAGACTAGAATGAGCCTACAACCACAAGTCTATTATCTTTTGACAATGACTATTCCCTAGCCTGTTATCTAAATGCTTGTGAACCTTTCCCTTCTTCCACCAGTGTAAAGAGAGAAACCATGACTGACGAGGATATCAAGTTTCTCAGTCTCAAAATGAAAAACAAAAAGAATAAGAAATCTGATGGTGAAAACCACCTAGTGGAAGTGTCAGCTTCAAAATGAGAAAAAGAAAAAGATGCATCCGATGGTATAAACCTCCTAGAGGTGCCAAAGGATGGGATTCTTGATATCCTCCCAAATCATTTTTAGGAAAGATCCTCAATGCTGATTGAACCAACACAACTGAATTTGAGAACAATAGAAGGTCCTTAACTAGTTCACATTGCTCAGTCATTGATAGAAGAAGAAAAGATCCAATTCACCAATTTCTTTAAAGAAAAGAAGATCATTTTTTCGTGGTCTTATTTAGATATGCCTGGATTGGATACAGATTTGATAATGCATCACTTGTCTATTTCTCTTGATGTGAAACTAGTAAAGCAAAAACTAAGGAAAATGAGTCCATATGTGGCATTTCTAGTCAAGGTAGAATTAGAAAAACTATTAAAAGTTGGATTCATAAGAGCCATTGATTATGTAGAATGGGTTTCAAACATAGTCCATGTTTCAAAGGCAAAAAAATCCATAAGAGTTTGCATAGACTTCAGAGATTTAAACAAGGCTTTCCCAAAGGATGACTTTCCACTTCCCAATATAGACATGATTGTAGATTTGATGGAAAGCTATGAGATGTACTCATTAATGGATGGATTTTTTGGATATAATCAAATTAAAATTACTCCTAAAGATCAAGAAAATATTGCATTCACATGTGCATGGGGAACACACTATTGGAATGTGATGCCATTTGGTCTCAAAAATGTAGGTGCAACCTATCAAAGAGAAATGACTACAATATTTCATGACTCAATGCATAGAAACATGGAAGACTATGTAGATGATACACTAGAAAAATAAAAGATAAGGACAACACATATAGAAGATCTAAGGAAAATCTTTGATAAAATTGAATAGTTTTAATTAAGGCTTAATCCCAAGAAATGTGCATTTGAGGTATCATCTAGAAAGTTACTAGGATTCATAGTCTCAGCAAAAGGAATCAAGGTGGATCTAGAAAAAGTAAAATATATTCTTGAAATGCAACCACCTAGAAACATTAGTCAAATGAGGATGCTCCAAGGAAAGCTACAATCCATAAGAAGGTTTATATCTCAGTTGGTGGATAAGGCACAACCTTTCACAAAGCTAATGCGCAAAGGAACTACATTCACTTGGGATGAGCACTGTGAAGCAAATTTTGCACAAGTCGAGAAATATCTGATGAATCTTCCAATCCTAACGGCTCCAATATATGGGAAACCTTTACTTTTATACATATCAGTGATAATACATCATTGAGAGTATTTCTTGCGTAAGAAGATGAGGCTAAAAAGGAGAGAACTATATAATATATCAGTAGAACTTTGGTCACATGTGAGTTGAACTATTCCATGATTGAAAAAGCATGCTTAGCAGTGGTATTTGCATCCCAAAAGCATAGGCATTACATGTTGGCACATAAGGTGAAGCTAGTGGCTAATATAGATCCACTCAAATATCTTTTAAGCAAAGAAATGTTGACAAGGAGACTAGCAAATTGGGTCCTAGTTCTAAGTGAATTTGACATTGAATATGTTGATAGAAAAGCCATTAAAGGAGAAGTAATATATGATCAACTTGCAGAAAAACCATTAACAGATGATATGTCATTACATGTTGAATTTCCTGATGAAGCCATTATGCACTTGATATAACACCCATGGAAAATGTATTTTGATGGCTCTTTCATGCAACAAGGATCGGGAGCTGGATGCTTATTCATTACACCACAAGGATATAAAATTCTGAAAGTATATAAGATGATCTTTCCATGTACAAACAACATAGAAGAGTATGAAGCTCTAGTAAATGGAGTAAAACTTGCAAGAGAATGGAAAATTATTGAATTACACACCTATGGAGATTCACAGCTCATTATCAATCAGGTGAATGGTGACTATCAGACAAAAGATGATAAGCTTATGCCTTACAAAAGAATGTTGGATGACTTGAATAAATACTTTATCTTCATCACATTTGAGGAAATTTCAAGATCAGAAAATAAAGCAACAAATGTGATGGCTACTTTAGCATCAATGTTACAACTGGAAGAACATTAATTTCGCTATGACTTCCTAGTGGAAGAACTCCCATTCCCAAATTATGACTCACCCAAATCCCTGATTGTTTGTGCCCTTGAAACTCAATTTTTATCCAGATATGCCCATATCTACTCTTACCTAAAAGACCAAACAATCCCTGAAATATATTCTAGAAATGAAAAGAGATGTCTTATAAGAGCATCATCGCATTATATAATCATTGTCAATGACTTGTATATATGTGGTCTAGATGGTACAGTTCTTAATTAGGTGTTTAGAAAATGAAGAGTCTAATCGTGCATTAAAGGAAGTTCATGAAGGTGTGTGTGGGTCACACTCGAATGGTTTTTCATTAGCTAAGAAACTCTTAAGGGTTGGATATTATTGGCTCACAATGGAAAAATATGCTATCCATTTTTTAAAAACATGTAAGAAATGCCAGATTCACGGCAACCTAATACATGCTCCAGCAAGGGAGCTAATTCCTTTTATAACACATTGTCCATTCCATCAATGGGCCTTTGAACTAGTTGGATAGATATACCCAAATTCATCAAATTGACACAAATACATCATTACTACAACTAAGAATTTCACAAAATGGGTGGAAATTGTGCCACTGTCTAATGCAACTAGAAAACAAATTTCACTATTTATCTTGAACTATATCATCTGTCGATATGGAATACCCTTGTCAATTGTGATTGATAATGGGGGTCAATTTAAACAAAGACATGGATGACATGTGTCTCCAGTTCAAAATCACTCAGCATTTTTCATCAATCTATTACCCTCAAGGTAACGAACAGGCTGAGGCATTAAAAAAAACTATTTTGAAAATCTTGCATCAGACAGTGAGTAAATCAAAAAGAGACTGGCACTTACAAATAAATCCAACATTGTGGGATTACCGAACTAGCATCAAAAAACCAACTGGGGCAACTCCCTTTGCACTAGTTTATGGATCAGAGGCATTATTACCAGTTGAAGTAGAGATTCCATCACTGAGGGTATCATTGAAACATCTAGTCACTTATGAGGACTATAGAATCTCTAGACTGCAAGAGTTAGAATTGCTAGATGAGCGCAAACAAAAGGCATTTGACCATCTCAAATTTAATCAAAAGAGAATGTCAAGAGGATACAACAAGAAGGTGAAACCAAGAATTTTTCAGGTAGGAGATCTAGTTTTGAAAGAGAATCCTAAAAATCAACAAAATCAAGAGGAAAAGGGAAAATTTAAACCCAACTAGCTGGGTCCATTTATCATTACAACATCATTTGGATCACAAGCCTATCAATTGGCTACACCTAAGGGAGATGTTTTACTAGATCTAATCAACACTCTACATGTGAAAATGTTTTATGCCTAACATTCTTGAGATAGCACATGTATAGTGAAAAGAGTTCCTGAAAAAAGTACAAAAACAACAAATATTAATCCTGAGAAAAAATCAAAAACAATAAAAAATTCCTGAAAAAATGACCATCTTGGTGAAAACCTGGTAAACAGGCGCCTTGGTGAGTCCAAAAAAAATAGAAAAAGAAAAAGTTCAAAAAAATTGGAAAAGAGAAAAAGTGTCTTGGTGAAAACCTAGTAAACAGGTGCCATGATAGCAAAGAAAGAAAAGTGTGGCCAAGTGGTGAAAACCTGATAAATAGGTGCTACTTGTAATCAACGCTCTATCTATCAAGACAATGCTTGAACACTTGGTTGATGTGAATTTCAGTTTGTACATATCTTTCAATCACTTTCATGACAAGCCAAATCCTAGAGCATACTATCAGAAAATTGTATCTTCCTAAGGGATGGAATTTGTCTACATTAAGGTCCTAGGTAAACTTTTTTCCTAGGGGGAAATGATCAAAGTCACGCATGTTGTAAAGTCACTTAGTTGTTGTTAGGACTTTCTGCTAGGGTGTCATTTATCCCTAGTCCACAATAGAAGTTAAACTACGAAAACAAAGGTATTTCTTAATGCCACCAACAAATAGTATTTCTCAATACGTGGACCTAAAAAGTGTTCCTAAACACTATGTCATGATGATAAGGTTGTTTCTAAACACTAAATAGGTAAGACACTTATGGATGAAAGAAAAATCTATGATTGATAATAATTTCTATGTGTGTTTGCAAATCAACCACAAGTGTTCCTAAACACTATAATCACAACTATTTGTTCTCAAATAAAATACATTAAGTACAATAAATAATGAGTTTTTCTTATTATCAACTTTTTATTGTTATGTTTCCTTGAGTGACTCGATGATGTCTAAATTGGACTAGAGAAACAAGGACTCGGGGCATAACATTTTCTTTGTCTTTTGTTTGTGGTGATAAATTCGATGATCTAGGGTGATCATAGGAAATGGGTGTCTATGATAAGAGCCTCCATCATGATTGGAATGCCACATATACCTTGACCTATTTCATATGAAATATTTAGTGAGGTGGATTTATTTCCTTTCCTATTTTGCACCTGAACAGAAAAGTTTTATATCAAACATGAAGTAACTAAAAAAACATTCTAGTCTATATGCTTTAATGTTTAGGTTAACTTCCGACATGATGAATGAAAGGGAAGTATTCATATTTTCATAATTGCTAAGCCTATCAATAAAAATTGTACTAACCTATGAGGTCCCAATTACAAATGCTCTATGATGATAATAGATCCACTTTGAATAAACAATGACTGTCCTAGTTGTCTTAGTCTAGGTGCATTTCATTGTTAATTGCATTTAGGTTCATTTTAGTTGCATTTCATATTAATTTGCATTAGATTCATTTAGATGCATTTCAAGTTTTAGTTGCATTGAAGTTCATTTTTAATTGCATTCATTTTAATATAGTTGCATACATTTTAAATTGCATCAGTATGAATGTGTGAATTCAATTAACTAAACATCCATATAACTAAAAATTCTAAAAAACATAACCATTTTCCAAGTTTGATCAAGTACATCATATAATCATAAAAAACTTAAATGAAATGACTGAGTATTTATCACTGATATCCATTCACATTCATAATCATGTCAGTATCATAAATACGCCTGCATAATGCATCTATAATCATTCATACATAAATAAAAGTGAGATGTCCATACATCGCATTGCATTACATCTCATACATCCATGTGCATGCATAAAACTAAAAACTGCATACATTATCATAAAGCATGGCATAAAATTCTGCATCCATACATCCATAAAGCATGGAAAATACAAAAACATATGCATATATATTAGTGAAATAATATCACGATGTCATATCATCACATCTAATCTAATCATCATAACCAAGTATCAACATAAGATCAATATTCAAAGCATGAGGCATATATTAATAATTATAACACGTCTAGAAATCAGAGAATATCATATGAGCAACATAAATCACATAAGGCATCAATACCATGAATCATCAGCATATGAGAAAGAGTACTAAAGCATCACAGTGATAGTGAATCAAAAAATAAAGTGTATCAGAGCATAAACGAAGCAGAGTATTAGAATATCATCAAAGAACAGTATCAGTGTATCAGCATAAAAAGTCCAAGAGACATAATGTACATTGATAAAAAATGGTACATAGTACAAAATATATCAATGAGATACAATAAGAGTCTATGTGATAAAAAAATATGAGCAATGTACAAAACTATCACATCTGGCTAGCGCCATCATCCTCTCATGGAGGATCGGGAGGAGGCACATCTGCTTTGCCTGGGATACGTTGTGGCATGGCACCCTCTGACTACTATGCAGTAGTAGAATACAGTGGAGCTCTCTACGTGGCAAGCATGGCGGCACAGTACAAAGAAAAATAGTATGTGGCCCTCTGTCCCTAGTGGGTGGCCATATGAGCGTGTATGTCCCACTCTACTTTGATCTCAGCTAATTGTGCATATCTCTCAGCAATGCATGCTCTAAGTGTGGTTACCTCCAAACATAGCATAGCCCTGTCCTACTCACATTGTGATAATGGGTCTCCGTCACCACCTGCTGGAGGATCTCTCTGAGCCTGTCGATCTCCACCACTGCCCCCTGTTACTGCTCTTTGTTGCTAAGCATGTTGATCTTGGTGTAGGAGTGGGCCTATGTATCTCTATGGTGCATGAACTCTTAGCCTCCTCTGTCAACTCTTCTAGCTGACATCCCCACTAGGTGCCTATCCTCTACCACCACCATCTCGTCCTCCTCCACCACCACCATCTCCACCTCCTCCTCCATTTCCTCCCTCTCCATCTCTACCTCCTCCATGGGGACCATCTCTACCACCATCTCTCCCTCTATCCCTACCTCTACCTTTATCTTTACTTCTGGCATCTCAACCTTGGCCACCACCCTCATCAGTAGGATCATAATCAAGCACATCCTCAAGGTGAGTAGCGATCTCATCAGGTGAATTAAATCTGAGATATGAATGTTGGGAATAGTGAGTATGGTATCCATCAGTGATATTGTCATCTATCACCTCTAGAAGATAGTCCCACAGCACTAGAACCATCTATGAAATCTCATGCAATGTGGTCTCATAAATGAGGCAAGATCCCCACTACACCTGCTCATCTTGGATCTAGGCGTAGATAGTTGTCTCCTATGGCATGCCCTGTACCCTGTCGAACTACCTCAAAATCCTACCTACCAAAAATCTATCAATGATATATCTAGTCCATCCAATCAAATACCGCGACTGGAAGAAGAATGACATCTAGAAAATATCAGAGCACCACTCCTCATAGTCTAGATAAGGCCTCCATATGACATGTGTGACATCATCACAAACTCTCTACCAGTAATCTAGCTTGCCCAAGTGGGGCTGCTGTAAAATGCTAAAGTACATATAGATATACGATAGCTCTGCATCTCACTGCCTATCAACTATGGGCCATGTGATTGGGATGTACTCCTAGGCCCAGATCTGAAGAACTGGAATCCCAACTGTCATAGTCTAGGGGTGTTGGTAGACTATCTTGTGGAGATCCCTATACATATGAGCTAGGATGCAGCTCACCCATGCAAAATGTTGAGGCAATTATATCATCTCCTCGATGACTCTAGACTAGCCACACATGAAGCCATGTTGCCTGTGGTTAAGCATCATAAGTCCTCTGATCAATCCTTCTAGGTACACAGGAAGCCACTCATAGTTGGCCACCATGTGGTCCCAGCTTAGATATCTCCTCGCAATAGTATCATTGTGAAACAAACACCGAGCATCCACCATCACCATAATGCCTCCGGCCTCATACTTGACGTGCGACCCCATCACAAGAACATGAAGGATCTATCAGATGTCCTCTGGAGTCACTATCATCTCTCCGATCGGTAGGTGAAAGGTGTTATGCTCTGAGTGCCACCTCTCAGCTAGGGTAGTCAATAACCCATAATTTATCCAAATGTTGGGTAAATCAGCCAAGCTCCATAGGTCACACCAAGTTATAACACACATCTCTGCAAGAGTGAGATGCTCATGTAGATCTAAGACCTATGTAGGTTGAGGTGAGTGAAAAGATACAATGCTAAACTGAGACTACACAACAAAAAATAGGGACACAATGTCATCATTAGACAAGAGAAATTGATGAGAAATTGCCTAAAAAGATCAAATGGACAGGTAAAATTGGATCAAAAATCAAAACAGACCATATACGATCTTGGTTTCTGGATGCGATTCAAGAAACTCGAGATGCGACATCCTAACTACATGTGATCCTGGAAATCTAGGAGGTGATCTAGAATTCGAATGCAACCCTATTCTTACCAGATGCAAAAATCTGGTTAAATGGCTAAGAAATTAGACAAATTTGACTGGATGCAACTCGACAGGGTGTGATCCAGGAAACACAAGATGTGATCCATAATTTGGTGAAAAACTAAATGCGACATGGGTTTGACCAAGTGCAATCCCACATACGGGATGGGATCCTAAATTATTTTTGTTATAAAAAGTATGAAAAAAGCAGGAAATTAAATTTTCAAATTTGAATGGAAGCGTTATAGGGTACTCATAGGTGTTGCATAGTGAGTTGGTCAGTCGTGGCATTGGGTAAGCTTGAATCGGTAACGCTCAGCTGGGAACACCATTTTGTCTCTCAGAGCTCAAAAATTACTATGGTGAATAGTGAAAATGAATAGTAAAATGACCCTTTTGGACCTATTTAAGCCTCTTGGGGACCCCAATGACCTAAGACACATTCATGACAGGATGTCACAGAAGCTTCATATCAGGACCGAAATCAAAATAGGTGATCCATATCACTTAAGTGCAGTAAAAACTAAGTTACTGAGCAATGTCAACCTTCAAAATGTAGAAGTCAACTATGGTCAAATTATAGTCAAACAGGGGGAAAATAAGTAGAGAGGATATCACAAACATGGAAAATCATTTCAGTAATGATTATCACTAAAATTAATGGTCAACAAAAGTCATTGATCAGTCAAATGCACTTTAGGAAAGTTGCACAGAGCGTAATTAATCCAAGTAAAGCTTACCAAAAGCTGTGAAAAGTGAATTTCCCACTCACACATCAAATTTCCAAATCAAAATATTGGTTGAACACCAGTCAAATTTGGTCAACTCTCATATTTACTTGGTTAAACTTGGTCAAATGGTGTTCCTTCAACACTAAAATCGATCCTAATTGCTTGCTAACACTTCCTAAACAATTTTCACTTGATCCAGATACATTTCAATCACGGTAATCTTTCCTAAATGCTTGAAAACATTGGTTTTATCTAAATTTATTTCAATTTCGGTCCTGAGGGGGCATAATCATACTAAAATTTAAATTTTCCAATCAATTTTTGAACACCAGGGGCATGACAGCTATCTTCAATCAAGTTGATGTTCTTAATCTTTACAACATTGATCAATTTCATCGCTTCAAATCAAATTGGTTATTTGTCATCATGTTCAGTTACTGCAAATCAAATTTAACTAAAAAATTTTATCCAAATCTTTTATTGGTTCTCGTTCAATCAAACTTGGAATTGGTATGGTTAATTCTTGTTCAATCAAGTTCAGAATTGACAACTTTCAAATCATGTAGGATTTCATTTGATCAAGTTCAAAGTTCTCAAATTCATAGTAGCTTTCTTTACTACTCTCTAAATCTTTTAGAGTGGATTCACTACTCTCTAAATCTCTTTAAAATCATAATGGTCCTCACTTCTCTCTAAATCACTTGAGTTCGGAGTAGTTATTGCTACTCTCTAAATCTCCTTGAATCTGTCAGTTCTACTGAATCTCGCGCTAAATCAGATTTTCTTTGAATCCATGTGTTGTTCATAAAGCCATTCAAAGAGGGGCAAATGTAATCACCTAAAATTGGGATGATAAAAACTAAGGCCTTATTTTCCCTAATTCGGGGTAAAACTCCTAATTGTGTTAATTTGATTCTTGATTATTAACATGATTCATTAAATTTGATAAAATCAATAAAATATCTTAATTCAAGCATTAATTACCAATAATTGAGCAAAAATCACTTTGATTATCTCTAAGTCTAATTAATTAAATCAAACTCATTAAATGCATGGCTAGAGTAATTAATTAAAAGAAATGAATAAAAACACTCCAAAATGACATGTCACCTCTCAAGGGGACAACAAAGACATCTTAAACCAATGAGAGCTCATCATAGGGATCACTCACATGGATCAAGAAAGGAAGCATCTCAACCACTCATCAAGCATGCATCCCAACCGTCCAAATTCTCAAAGTTCTATAAAAGAAGAATTTTCAAATCTCAAAGGACTTCTTGCTAATGGTTAATTTGAATTTCTTGATAATAGGTTGAATATAGTTAATTTGAATTCATACTTACATGTTGTTCATTTGATTTCCTAGCTAATTAGAAAATATTTAAATTGCTTAGGAGTTAATGAATTAATGGCTTTCATGAGTAAATTTGATAGTTTAGATGCATTATTGAACATGAATCTCTCATTCTAACATGCTTTGTCACTGTTTAGGATCTAATTCTGAGAGTAATCTTAGGCTCTTTCCATACTTGTTTTAGTTAGAGAGCAATAATTTGATTTTAATTGTTATGATTTTGATTACTTTTCATGTGCTAACAATTGATATAATGAGTTATTGAAGTGTTGTGTTACAAGGATCACAACTACCAGAAAATACACACACATATAACATGTAAATTAGTACATCTAAAACCCATACCGCCATGAAACCATCTATTCACAACATGTATAACTATACACATAATATGAAATCTAGCCTAGTGATATAAAAATAATATTAAAATATACACCATGATCTATTTTCCAATTAAAAGTAACACATTAAGAAGAGAACACTTTCATCCAATACAATAATGTATCTCAATCAACAAATCTAAGTAAAAAAATCATAACTATCCAAATACAATTGATAGAGGCATTACAAAAGAGGACTCCATTTTTTTCATGTTATGTTATATTTTTTATTAGTATTATTACTTTCTCTTTTTATTTAAATTAACATTATATCTTTCATGAATAATTAATACTATGGTTGTCGTTGCGTCCCTTTTATCATCCAAAATAAATAAATGCATCACTCTTTTGGTTGATAATCTCATCCAACCCACTATTAGCCAAGATGATTTACCCTTTCAATATGCATACATATTTAGAGATTGGTCATTTAAAAATGAATGTGTCAAATCATATTTATGTTTAAATCAAGGAAAAAGAAATAAAAACTGTACACATTTCATGTTGGAAACAATTGTCTAAAGGAAATTTCTACTCAAATTATGTATTGTCTTTGATGTCACACAATGTCATAGTCCGCAGCAATCAGTTCCTACCGAGCTCAGTCGGTCTGCCAGACAGGAAGATTAGTGCTTACCGAGTCCACTCGGTTATCAAAGAAAATTAGTGCTTACCGAGTCCACTCGGTTATCAAAGGAAATTTAGTGTTTACCGAGTTCAGTCGGTCGTCAAAGGAAATTTAGTGTTTACCGAGTTCAGTCGGTCGTCAAAGGAAATTCAGTGTTTACCAAGTTCAGTCGGTTATCGAAGGTAAAGGATTGTCGGTGTTTACCGAGTTCCCTTGGTCTCTGAAAGATTGTAGAAAGTTATGGTCACCGAGCACTGTCGGCCCTTGAAGGATTTTTGCAAATAGAGTTTGCTTAATTCAGCTGACTGTTATACTAAATAATGTCGATTTGACAAATCTAAAATCATATAAATAAAAGGTCAAATGTGAAAAATAAATAAGATATACAGCAGAAGATTTACAGAAGAAAGACAGGAAAGGTGTGTGCGAATTTGTGAAGGATGTTCAGATATCCTTAAGGTGCAGCAGAGATTTATTCAATCAGGAAGGATCACACATATGCAGAACAGAGATCTGTAATCAGCAAGGCAGTTGCATTATTATACAGGTCATTTTTCATTGTTACCTTCTTATCATTGTAACAGTGAATTCTAAATCTCTTAACCGAGTTGGTTTAACAACCATATTGTAAATCCTCTAACAAGGTGACAATTCCATTGAATTGTTTTCAAGACCTCTTACCAGGCCACTCCTAGCAGGGTGATTAAATCCTCTAACAAGGTCACACCTAACAGTGTGTTTTGTAACCTTTTACCGGGTTGGCTTCTAATCGGGCATCACTTCAGAAAAGTGAAAATCAGTATCTAGATACATTGGTGGTTTTTCCCATATTGGGTTTCCACATTAAAATATTGTGTCTCTTGTGTTCTTAATTGCTATCTTAATCATACACTAGTGCTGATGAATATCTAAAAGATAATTTTGCTAATACTTTCTGCATCTTCAAAGTTACTGCAATCTATTTACCGAGTGCTAAAACAGATAACATTTTTAAGATATCCTAAGGGATCTGGAAAGAAATAATTGTGAAGTGTTTTATGGTTGACTGATTCACCCCCCCCCCCCCTCTCAGTCACTTCATCCATATTCCATCATTTCAATGTGCTATACCACCATGGTTATAATGTCTCTTACTTTGGTATCTAAATAGATATAAAAATCCCATCTCACTTCAATAGGCTTATGTGTGTAAATGTGGTAGACATTGTAATTGATGGGTATGTGCAAGATCATAGTATGCCAAACTAGGCCCTTAAGTGACAATGAAATTTCAAAAAACCAAAGTTAGATAACTTGACATAAAAATTTGAACAAGTAATCAACCTTATACAAAAAAAATATGTAAGAAGAAAATCTATAGAATATTAAACATAGTTTCTAAGCTACTAGTTGTTTTTTTTCTAAAATTAATCTATTTGATGAAAAATTGAAATTTCAATGTAGTAGTAAATAAATTTCAAGAAAAAAAAAGAAGTAGGTGTATGTCTGCCCACCCTAACCACAATCACATGATAGTTTTTTAAAAATATTTTGGAAAGAAGTAGAACACTTGTGTGTAGATGTGACACATTTTTTTAATTTTTTTCTAAATAAATAATTATGCTTTTTTTACTACAACATTTTTAGAAAATAAAAACACTCATGTATGACCACCTTAACTTGGTCAAAAATCAATAAATTTAAATTTTTTTCTCTTATATTGTGCAAAGCATAGAAGTGACACATGTTTTGGATTTGAAAAATGTTATACCATTTGAAAGTTATAGACCATTTTTCAATCAACCTATCAATCAGGACTTTAGACATAATCCAATTAGAAAATAAATAATAATTATTTATTAAAGTCAAAACTTGAGAGAATTTATATTGGTGGAAAGTTGAGAATATCCTTAAACAACCCTTTTTGTTTCGTTAATTTTGGATAAAAAGAAAAAGCCATCAACTACATGGTCGAAGTCTAGAAAAAAAGATCATTTCAAAAATACATTCTTTGGGTTGAATTTCTAGGTTTGGAATTCCCAAGCAAAAACCCATAGCAATCCTAAGGAAAATCTCTAGGTTGCATATTTGTGTCAGACATATCTGATATAGGATATTAATGTAAATATTTTCTCTTATATATATTATATATAATATATATAATATGTATAATTTGTATAATATATAATATTATATTATATATAATATATTATTATAATCCATAATATGATACTATATGTTATAATATAATAATATTATGTATTATATATAGTATCTCTCTCTCTCCCCTTCTTATGAGAGAGAGAGAGGGTCATAAGGGTTCTTAAAGGGTCCTAAGGGGTATTAGGGGGTCCTAGGACACATTAATGTATCATAGGACCTTTTGAGACCCCTTGTGACCTATTAAAATCCCTTGGGACCCCTTACCATACATTAATATATCCTAGGATTCATAAGATGCATTAATGCATGTTGAGGGTTCTTGATGAGTCACAAGTGGTCTTAATGGGTCCTAGGATATATTAAAGTATTCTAGGATCCCTTGTGACCTGTTATGACCCCTTAGGACCCCTCATCATACATTAATGTGTAGTATGGGGTCCTAAGGGGTTGTAAGTAGTCTCAAGGGGTCCTATGGTACATTAATGTATCCTAGGACTCCTAGAATACAATAATGTATGCTAACGGGTCCTAAGTGGCAAGGGGTCTAAAGGAGTTTTCAAGGGTCCTATGCTAAATTAACATATCCTAGGACCTCTTACGAACCCCCAACATACATTAATGCATGGTAAGGACTCTTATGGGGTAGTAATGGGTCATAAGTCGATGCAAGTGCATCTTGGGTTCATGAAAATATTGCATCACCAAAAATAGTTTTGATCTTTATGTTCTTATTTTTTTGTCAATGAGATCATGTTGGTGGATCATTATATGTTTGAGTTAGCATGTGCGGTCATAGCATCTTAACTAGGAACTATATTTTATCACTTTCCCATGATCCCACTTCATTTGGATCTATGTTGCTCAATTTATTATTCATCTTCTCTCGGGTAGCGTGTTCATTCCTTATTCTTAATCATTTATGTATTTTGATCTTTTGGTGACAATCGTTTACTTGTGGTGATTGGTAGTGCATTTTTTATGTTCTTGGATCATGTATGGACCTAAATATGGGACCGCATGGCTTCACATGGTACATGGATTGATTTCTTATGATTTAGGACGTATCTTATTTTTTGTAACACATTTTCCTATTCTTGGAAAAATAATCTTTCTTAATGGTCAACTTGTGTGTTGCGATGGCTATATATATTGTAACTTGATGTCATTATGGAAGGAGGAATTCATAGATGAATTATTATATATCTATAATGGATCAAAAGGTTGATTTATCTATATTGTAAGGTTGAAACCAGATAGGCCTTATAGCCCAACATGTATGAAGGAAAATTGCCAATAGTTTGATCTTAGTTAATATATTAGATATTTCATTTTCTCTCCTATTCCATATTTTTATTTTTCATTTTGTTTACTCTTGTTGCGAATTAGCATTATCTCTATTTGAGCATTAAATATTGTCATTAGTATCAATGACATCAGTCAATTACCTATGCTACTCTAGTCGGTAACTGCAAGTACTTCAAGCTAGTCGGTTAAGTCTTTACACCGAGCACTAGGGCAGCTCTATCGAGTGTTTGTGTACACTGATACTAAGCAACAGTAAACACCGAGTAGTCTGGACACTGAGCACCAGTGTAATTACCAAGAATAATATACAATATTTGCCAAGGAAGACAAAAAATGACATAGTAATCAGGAATGGCACATTTATCTATGCAAACGGTTACAACAGAATCACAAAATGTTTTACCAAGATCAAGAATCATTTATTGTAAGATTCCATCATTGATTGCGATGATGATCTTTATGTAATTTCTAGATCTAGGTTATTTTTGTACACCGTAGATCTTAGGGTTTTCTCTAAGATATTGTAACCTAATTTTTGTTAAGCGGAAAAAGTAGTATGCTATATAAATATAATTTCATGTTATTTTTGTATGCGTAAGAGAGAAGCTTGACAAGGAAGTTGAGAACATGAAAAGAAGTTCTTGAAGCATTAGCCAACTTCAGGAATATCAGTTATCAGATAGAGCAGAATAGAATAAAGAGACATTCAGATTAAGTAGAATCAGACAAGGCTACTGAGTAGTTCAGAGCAGAGATCTTCACATGAAAAGGTGATATCTATTCAGTATTTCATTGATCTATATCAGACAAGGTTGAGTTGTCATTAGAAGATATATGTACCTGTTATTTTCTAATCATTGTAACAGAGTTTGGTAAAATCTCTTAATAGAGTAGACTTAATAGTCTTTTTGTAAATCTCTTAACTAAGTGCGCACTCAAGTATTGTTGTTAAAATCCTATCACTAGGTAGATCTAATCAATCTGAAATGTTACTCCTAATAGGGTAAGATCACCAGAAGTGATCACCACTTGTAGCCCTAATAGGAAAACCTTTTCTATCTGCAGTAGTAAATAATTTGTGGGTGTCATCCCCACTGCTGTTTTTACCTTCTAACAAGGGTTTTTGCATTACCAAAATAATTGTGTTATATGATGGTATATTGTTGATTTCATTCTATTTACCTTTGATAGTTAAATGAGTGAATGATGCAAGCAATTGATTCAAGTTATATTTGAAGGTTACTACTATTTTCTATTTAAGGTTTATGAGTTAAAAAAATTTGTGGGGACTGATTCACCCCTCCCCTCTCAGTACCCTATCTCTCCAATCCAACAAGTGGGGTTTATCATTCTTGGTCTCTCCTTCCTTGGACTACATTAGGTGGTATCAGAGAAAATGTTTTCCATTGCGATGAGCGGATCGTCTCTCCTAAGTGTGTGAATCCTAAAATAGTTTGTCATCACGTGGAAAAGTGAAGATCTAACTCATGATTGTAGAGGATTCACTTGGGATGGCTAGGAGATGTGGCAGAGGTGTAGACCCTAATGTTCCTGAAATGTTGAAATAGATTGTCATAAGATTGGAAGTAGTTGATACAGTTGAAAAGAGAGGTCAACATATTGAAGAGGTAATTGATGCTAAAGAGGAAAATGAAGAATAGGCCAAAGGAGAAGAACAAATACCGTCTGAATTAGATCAAGGGGAAGAAAGGTTTATTAGGGTTCTTACTAGGGTTCATGCTAGACCACATTTTAACCCACCAGATTATGATGGAAGATTGGATGCAGATGATTTTTTGGATTGGATCTCATCTATGGACAAGTATTTTTTATTTTCAAGGCACTGATGAAGATAAAAAGGTAAAGTATTCTTGTAATAAGTTAAGAGGTCATGCTTCACTTTGGTGGGATCATTTACAAAATGATAGAAGGATAAGTGGTAAGGAGAAGATCAAATATTGGGATAGGGTGGTAAATAATATGAAGGCTAAGTTCTTATCCTCTGATTATCAGGTCAATTTGATCAAAAAATTATAAAATTTGAGGCAAACAGACATGAATGTGAAATAGTATACTGAACATTTCTACAAGTTAGATATCAGATATGGTTTTAAGGAGGATGAGGTAGAAAGAGTTGCAAGGTACCTAAATGGTTTGAGGATTGTTAGTCCTAAGGGTCCAGGATTACTACTTGAGGGGGTGGTGAATTAGTAATAAAAAATATCTAATACTTTTTACTTCTCTAACATAAAGATAGCATTCACTGGTTCACTGATTGATAAGCAAATGAAACTTAACCAAATAAACACAACCGCCACAAATCATGCAACACATAACACAGTGATTTTTCCTATGGAAACCAAAATGGGTGAAAACCACATGTGAGATGAACAAATTATGTGCTCTTCTGAAGTACACCTGGTTAGGAGCTTAACCCTATTAGGAATTTACAAAGACACTGTTAGGTGTCACCCAATTATGGGATTTTCCTCTAGCCCTGTTAGGATCTTTACCCTATTAGGAGTATCCTTGTTATAGGACTTCAGATACTAGATAAAGTGCCACCTTGTTAAAGGATTTACAAATAAGATATATTAGGATCTACCCAGTTAAGGGATTTACATATAAGAAACTTGTTAGGATCTTGTGATTTGGAAATATAAACTCCTTTTCTTGATCAGATCATCTGTAACACATTCAAGTTTTCATTAGACATTTCTAGAATACCATGCCTTGATTTCAGCTTTAGAATCATGAACTACACACACAAATCTTTGATTTCATGATATAAATATCATTTCTCGAGCCCTAATCCTAACACTAACCTAAAATATCATCCAACACATTTTAAATCACTTCTCCAATCTTCATGCCCAGAGAGATCACACCAAAAAACACATCCCAATGTAGTTTCATCTTTACCAAAAATTTCAACCAGATGATAGACCCTTACGATTTATTTTATCAAGAATTGTCAATCATGTTTTGACCAACTCATCCTTCATCTTGATAAAATGTCTACCTCAATCAATATAATGTCAAAATGTCACCAAAAATTAATTGAGATGTGTTAGCATGATATATGAAACACAAATAATTAATCACAAGTTGATCATCGGTCGCTAATAGAAGATCTACCATCAGTAGCTCAGGAACAAAATCACCTTTCACAAAAAAACTTTTGTAACCATAAAATATTCTTATCGGTCATCTAAAATAGTCACAGTTGTAACTCTGAGCTCAACACAACATTGAAAACATAATTCTATGATCATGCCACCTAACTCACCATAGAGTTGATGAACCAATCAAATCACTCATTGTAAGTCACACAATGTTCTAGTCATTGTGTTATCATACTTCAATTAATCATAACTCACACAAATCATACATTCAATAGTTGTGATCATATAGTTATCATATAGGGACATTCCCAAGTCTCACTTAAGAATCACAACCACTAAAACAACTTGAAACACACTATTCATCATTCTCGCATACTTGGAAATGCACTAATAACCCTAGGTCAATACTTGACATCAATGACAACACAATAATTGAATGTTACAATCACCAAATCTGTAACATCACATCACTTACCATTTACCATCATTGCATTAGTTATGCCAATAATATACCTCTTTGTAATTGATGCAAAAACAATAATCAAAACATATTCTCAATCAGATAACCTGCTTTGTTTGTGATCTTATACTAATTCTTCATCTCTGAATTGATTGTAATAACTCTGTGTCTCCCTTTCTCTCTTTCTCATATTTTTTCTCGCCACTTCTTAGTACATCTCTCCCCCTTTGAAAAAAATTTCAAAGATTCCATACCATAGATCTCTTCTCCTCTTTCAATATCTTCACAACTAAATGCTCCCCCTAAGCAGTATCTGTTAGGAATGGGAACACTGAGATGGGGGGTTAATCAGTGTTCACTGTATTTTAACATTTTACTTTAATCTTTATGTTGAACATAAATGCTTAAGAACTAAATTAAAAATTCACATAAACATGAAACATAAAATCAAAACATGACACCAATATGGTTACAGGGAAACCCAAATAGGTAAAAACCCCAGTTGGACTTGATACCCACTAATAATCTGCACTAGTGTTTTGTGATCCTTGTTAGAAGATCATTTACCCTATTAGGAGTATCTTTACAATGCTTTAAGTACACTAGACCTTGTTAAGGGTTGGACCCTATTAGGAGTCTTTTACAATGATCCCTATTAGGGGAGTGGACTCACTATCCTAGAGCTCACTACTCAAATGGTGAAGGCTACAACCTTCTGATTCAGATACACACTATATCTGTAGGTGAAATTTTTACTATGACACTACTTATTAGATCAGTTCCTTTGGTGCGCTGATGCTTTTACCTCTAGCAAAGCTCTAATACATCTTATGTTGACTTCACGTACCTCTGCTCTACTTATCACAACTCTATTTCTACTTCCATACAGAATACGATGGGCGCACCTTATATTTATGTGCTTATACAAACAAAATAATTAGGTCAGCCCTATAACTAATTACAAACAATGCTTCCAAATGAATTTGCTTAAGCATGCTTACAATTATACATATAAACATGTCGGCAACCTAAATACAATGGGTGCATGGCCTTTAAAACATTAAATTATAATCGTAAACCAATAAGCTAACTGTCGGCTCCATGCTCTGTTCACTGTTGGCACACACTGGTTGTGCAATTTCAACTAACTGTAACTTTCACATCTTTGCATATCTACTTATGTGCTCATATACTAAGCATAAGTATAGTCTAACAACCTTAACTTCTAGGGCACATACCATAATTCATCTGTACACACGTGCGTTGATGCTCTGAGCTACTGGAACTTTGTATACTATCCAATCTTCAACACTTAACTGAATTCTGATCTATACACTAAGTGTGTTGACTCCAAACTACTATATGAATTTGTTTCCATAATGACAACACTATATCTAGTCATATACTTTGGTATAGAAAACTTTCCAACAATCTCCCCCTTTGTCATTGATGGCAACAAAGGAATATGACCAAGTTGCTAACTGTCCCTTAATACAAAAACTTTTTGTCTTCTATACATCTTTATACATAATTTTATATCTCCCTATACATATATGTACTCCATATTCTATACACAACTCCCCCTTTGACATTAATGACAAAGGTGCATCAAAAACTATATCTATACATACTTACTAAGGGAAAACATCCAGATATGCAATCTTGAGGTTCTGGATCTCCTTCTTCCAAAAGGTTATCAATGAATTGACTATCTGTAGATGGGTGCATAATGCATATTGAAGCTTCTCCATCTTCTCCAATTTTGTGCTTGAACCTTGATCATAGGTTATCATGGTCACATCAATCTCCTTTATGTTCTGACTGAGAATGTCTAGTGAGGGCACAAGAGCATTCCTCAATTAAGTCTATCTAGACCTTATCCTCTCCATTTCTTTCTTTGCCTTCTCAATTATGTCCAACTAAGCTTGATAGATATTAGTACACATGTTCACATCAGTGGATGTGTCTAGTACTAAATTCTTCACCTTCTCAATCATTGCCTCTACATATTTGATCTTCTTAAGATAGGCATCAGTGAGCTTATCCTGATCCATGGATTCTGCAATGACTTTCCTTCTTTCATCTGCAAATTCCTTCAAGGATGCTTGACAAAACTTAAGTGAACTTAAGTCAAGTGTGAAGTTTCTCATTAGTTCATTGAGTCTCTTCTTCAAGTATTTCTCTTCTACCACTATGGTCACAGATTCTTCTAAGCTAGAAAAAATGACTTTGAACTGTGAGATGACTATGCTCACATCATCAATCGAATGTACCTTTAGCATTTTCTTATCCTCTGGCAGAAAACTGTTCAAGATATTCACTGATTCTACTAGGAGAGGATTTCTCATGACTTGCTTCTCCTTTGCTTTATCCATAGCTAGGACGCTGAACTTAATCAAGTCTTCTTCTTTCCAAGAATCCAAACTGCTTGTTTCTAGTGTCAAACTTGACAACAATGCAGAGGAAGGAGTGATGGGAGTGTTTTCCATCACCACTTCTTGTTTTACTATGACCAGTTCAACAACATTTTCATCTTTTATTTCTTTTTCCTTTTCTCCTTCTTTCTTCTCTTCTTCTTTCTCATCAAAAACATCTTCTATTAGTACTTCTTCTTGCTGAATTGGAGGTGTACTACTGCATAGGATTTCAGCTTCCTCAGTGCTAACAAATGCTTCCTCAAACTTTTCTGAATCCTTATCAGTAGCTGCCATGGCTATTTCCACATTATCTATGATAATAGTGATGTCTTTGTGTGATTTTGTCATGGGCACAGACTTTTCTGCTTCTATTTGAGTTTCTGCTATGGGCATTGAGTCCTGAGGACCTGTCATTGGTACATTAGTGGGCTCTTCCACTTTATCTTCCTTAATGGGTGCATGAGAGATGGGCACAGTAGGTGGTTTTATCTTTTGTTCTAATAACACCTTCTCAAAAGCCTTTTCTATTTCCTTCATAATTAGTTCATAGTCTGTGTTCATAATATGAAGAGTTCTCATTTTAGTCCTTAAGTGTGGCTTCACCAAACTTAATATCAGTGCCACTTCTTCTTTAGAACATATAGGCAGAGTATCTTCTAATACTTTTTCTCTGATCCTTTGATCTTCCTCATTTGCTTGTCTCTTTAGGTTTTCTAATATATCCCATACTTTATCTGGAATGGAGATTTTCAACTCAAGGACTATCTTTTTGAACTTGATCATGTGTTTGACAATCATACTATGTATTTCTGATTTGTCAATCTCACTGTAAGATTCATAGAACTTCCCTACTTGATCAATTCTTCCCTCATCAACAATTCTTGCATTCAAAACTTTAAGAATACGTCTGAATCCTACCTTAGGAGGTGCTTGAATGTTTTTCTTGCTCCTTAGTGCTCACAAGGATGGATGACTGGTGCTAGCTTCTTTCTTCCTCTTGAATATAGGCTTATACTCTGGAGGAGTATCTTTGGGCACAGAAGGACTATTGTCAATTTTATCCTTCTCACTGTCATTTGAATCAGTTTTCATCTTCTTTGATTTTGGATCTTCATGTTCTTCTTTTGTTGTTGTGAATTTCAATTCTAAGGAAATCTTTTCATCCCTTGCTTTATCAAGATCTTCTTGAGACACACCATGTATTCTCAAGATTTCAAATGTGACCTTTGCAACCTTTCTTTTGTTGTAGCATTTTTCAGCTTAGCATCAACTTCTCTAGTTTTTTCTTCATAGGTTCCCCACCTAGGTTCATTATCATCTTTAGGGGTTGATAACAATACCTATGCATAGGCTTCAAGAACTTGTTCCTCTACCTCATACCCAAGTGGATGAATCCACTTAGTTCTAGGCTCAACGGCTTTCATACATGTAGTGTCTGTCTCCACCATAAAGCATATTGTCTCTTTATACTTCTCCACAATATTCTTAGGAATCCCGTACCTCATCTGCATTCTTTCTCTGAAGGTCTTAAATTCCAAGGTTACATAGTCTCTTAAGGTTCTCTCAGTGCATGCCTTGTTTGATATATGTGGCATGGTTGGAATGGACTTGTCTAGATACAAGGCTGACACATTACCAACTATATGAAGGTACATATAGATGATTAGGGACCCAAACTTGAATATCTTTATTTTTTCATGTTTGATAGCTTTGATTTTGTCTATCAACTATGCATGCAAGATCTCACACAAGTTGAACTCTCCATCTTCTTGCACAAGTCAAATGGTTGCTAGAATAGTGCCCATAGACACACTATTCACCCTTCTGGTGTGATGAAACCTATAACCTAGTATCATTGACATCAATTTGATGTCTACTTGCTCTATAGGCTCAATAGTCATGTTGTGCCTATCACTTCTAGATTTTCATGTTTGCTCCACCATTTTCCTAACATCCTTACCCACTAGAAGGATGGTGCCTATCTTAGAGAGGCCTATCATCTCATGTAACAAATCACTTGTGATTCTTACTGGTGCATCTCCAATCCAAAACAAGTCATCATGGATTCTGCTTAACAAGATTTTTATCCATTCAGTCTCATAGAATTCATATGTCATGGCATATTCAACAATGGGGTGACCATTCCATTTGGTGTATTCATCCATGAATGTTTTTTCTGGTTTCAACATTGTGTCCATGTGTGCCCTTAACCTATCTAGTCCAACAGGTTCCTTCTTACAATAGATGTAAGCCCTTATGTCTTCTACATGCATGACACCCATCAGCGTGTGGGAGAAAGCTCCCTCTAAATGATCTAGGGCAGATTTGAATGGGTGCCTCTTGAATATGTATCTCTTCTTTTTAGCAACATCAAAAAAAATGGGAGTGGCCATGACTTACTTGTTAATCGCTTTCCTACTGAACTTAGAGATGATCTGATGGCTTCTAAATTGGTGCAACGAGCTAGGGTTACTGCAACTGATCAAATGCACTGATAACTATAGCAAGTCTATGATAGATTCAATCTCCAAGACTTCACAACAACTTCCAAGGATCTTTCTACTCTCCTATCACTCTGAATTTGAATGCAATGAGTAATCAAATGACTTATGTGTACTTTAAAGTGAAAAATCCTCCATTAATGCACATCGCATAAACCAAGCTATCACTTCAAAATTTCAAACTTGATCTCCGCTAACAATCAGCATGTGTGCTCTTGCACAAAGGTTCCTATACACTCCAAAAGCTTAAGTCCAAAGGTGCATACTCTGAGGATGAGTATACCAGCCACACAATGGTCTAGAGCTAAATTAGCTCCCCTTATGACCCTGAGGGCCATTCATGCAAATGTAGAGGGTACATCCACTTGGGATGCATCCAATACATTCTCATCAGCTTTGTCCTTCTTTTCTTCTGACCAAATCAAGCTCGCATCCTCTAAGGCTTTCACAAACTTGACTTCTGCTTCAAGATCCAAAACTTGTTCTTCAGTCTTTTTAGGGCTTTCCTAACCTTGCATCCTTGATCTACAGAACCTTGAGATATGTCTAGCCTTGTTACAAGAGTGACAAATGACTGGAGCTCTATTATTCCTTCGTGCATTGACATGAGTCACCATTCTGCATGTTCTGGCTGAGTGACCATTATAGTTACATTTCTGACATGTAACATTCTGAGAACTTCTAACATTTGTCTGATTCTAATTTCTTTGATCTTGCTGAGTCCTATTCTTCTTACTATTCTTACAATTCATAGCTTTATGACCAAATCTATTGCATGAATAATAGTAGCCATTAAAAGGTCTTACCTCTGTATAGTTTCTTGCAATGTGTCCATGCTTGTTACAAGCAAAATATATGTGTTCTACTTGCTTGTGCTCATTCTTAGGAGGACCACCATTTTCTTTGGTTTGATCTTCAATCTTCTCATCATCAGTAGAGTTCTTTTGTGACTCTTTTCTTTCTCACATATTGTCAATCTGATTTTGTGCTTCATTATATCCAATGCAGCTAGTGTCTCCTTTGATTCTTCTTAACAACTGTGATTATACCAACTCAGCACTGGTGTGTAATTTTTCAATATGATCCTTTGACTTCTTCAATTCAGATTCCAAGATTTCTTTGATATTCCTTAGCTCTAAGATTTCCAAATTAGCTTCCCTTAGTTCTTCATTGAGTTGAAGGTTCTCCTTGACTTGTTCATTATAGACATCTTGATTGTTCATCAGTTTGTCATCAAATTCTTCAAGCTGACTTAACAAGGATGCATTTTCTTCACTCAACTTCTTGACTTTTTCTTCAAGTTCACTATTAGAGTGTCCTTTCAAATCCTTTCTTAGTCTTTTGATAACTAATTGAGCATCACTGACTTTTTCTTTTAGTTCTTCAATTTCTCTTTCTGAATTGTCTAGGTCTTCAAGAGTGGCTTCAAGATTTTTCTTCAGATGTTTCATATCTTCTTTGTCCATGATCTCCTCAAGTGGTTAAACTTCATTGCTGAGGACTAGAGCTCTAATACCAATTGTTAGGAATGGGAACACTGAGAGGGGGGGTGAATCAATGTTCACTATATTTTAACTTTTAACTTTAATCTTTATGCTGAACATAAATGCTTAAGAACTAAATTAAACATTCACATAAACATGAAACATGAAATCAACACATGACACCAATATGGTTGTAGGGAAACTCAAATAGGTAAAAACCCCGGTGGGACTTGATACCCACTAATAATCTGCACTAGTGTTTTGTGATCCTTGTTAGAAGATTCTTTACCCTGTTAGGAGTATCTTTACAATGCTTTAAGTATAGTAGACCTTGTTAAGGGTTGGAACCTATTAGGAGTCTTTTATAATGATCCCTGTTAGGGGAGTGGACTCACTATCCTAGAGCTCACTGCTTAAATGGTGAAGGCTTCAACCTTCTGATTCAGATACACACTATATCTGCAGGTGAACTGTTTACTGTGACACTACTTGTTAGATCAATTCCTTTGGTGCGCTAATGCTTTTACCTCTAGCAAATCTCTAATACATCTTATGCTAACTTTGCATACATTTTCTCTCCTTATCACAACTCTATTTCTACTTCCATGCCAAATACAATGGGCGCACCTTATATTTATGCACTTATACAAATAAAATAATTAGGTCAACCCTATAACTAATTAAAAACAATGCTTCCAAATGAATTGGCTTAAGCGTTCTTACAATTATACATATAAACATGTTGGAAACCTAAATACAATGGGTGCATGGCTTTTACAACATTAAATTATAATCGCAAACCAAAAAGCTAACTGTCAGCTCCATGCTCTGTTCACTGCTGGCACACACTGGTTGTGCAGCTTCAACTGACTGTAACTTTCACATCTTTGCATATCTACTTATGAACTCATGGACTAATCATAAGTATAGTCTAACAACCTTAACTTCCAAGGCGCATACCATAATTCATTTGTACACATGTGTGCTGATGCTCTGAGCTGCTGGAACTCTGTATATTGTCCAGTCTTCAACACTTAACTAAATTCTGATCTTTACACTAAGTGCACTGACTCCAAACTACAATATGACTTTGTTGCCATGATGACAACACTATATCTAGTCATATACTTCAGTATAGACAACTTTCCAATAGTATCCCCTTATTACATCAATTCAATAAATATTTTCAATATAAAACATTGGACTGATGTAACAATATCACTTTAATTCTTCTTAGGTGGGGGAGTGACCCCCAACTTGCCTCTTAGATACTCAAATATATCATTTGGTAGTGGCTTATTGAAAATTTATCCAACCTACTCCTTAGTTGGCACACACTCCAACTGTACCTCTTTCTCTTGAACTTTCTCTCTAAGAAAATAGTACTTAATTCCAATATGTTTGGTCTTAGAGAGCATCACAGGGTTCTTGGATATGTTAATAGAACTAGTGTTATCACAATAGATAACCACTGATTTAGTTACCTTTTCCCTAATTCCTTCAAATAATTACTTCATCCAAGCAACTTAATTTCAATTAATAGCAACAACAACATATTCTACCTCTGCAGTAGACTGAGAAATACAATTCTTCTTTTTCCTTATCCATGACACAAGCCTCTTTCCAAGAAAGAAATCACCACCACTTGTTATCTTCATATCATCCACATTACCTTCCCAATCTACATCACTGAACACACTCAAAGTAAAATCTCCTTTGTGATCATACCGAAGACCATAGTCCTCAATCTCTTTTAAGTATCTAAATATTCTCATCATGGCCACCATATGGGATTCCTTTGGATTAGATTGAAATCTTGTAACTATCCCAACCACATGTGCTTCATAAGGCCTACTATGAACAACATAATACAACTTACTGATCATGCATCTATATAAAGTTGCACTCACCTCTTTAGAATCATCTTGCTTGGATATCTTACAATCATTTACCATTGGAGTTCCAACTGGTTTAGAATCTTCTAACCCAAAAGTCTTCAATACTTACCTCACATACTTTGTTTGGATGATGTAGATTCTATCACTGAGTTGAGATACCTATAGTCCAACAATGAATTTGATCTCACCAAACATCGACATCTCAAATTATTTTCTCATTTCATCTGCAATATGTAATGTTCATCTCATCATTTCTACCAAAAAATGATGTCATCCACAAAAACTTTAGCAATTAACAATCGGTCATCCTTCTCAATATTCAAGTAAACATTTCTATCCTCACTTGTCTAGATGAAACCAATCTTGCTCAAATATGAGTGGAGTCTCTCATACCATGTCCTTCATGCCTACTTCAATCCATAAAGTTCCTTCTGTAACTTGCACACCATGTCCTCATCATCTAATATTCAAAAACCATTAGGCTTCTGTATGTAAAATTCTTCCATAATTTCATTCAAGAATGTAGATTTGACGTGCATTTGAAAAAAAATTAAAACCCTTAAAAGTATCATATGCTAGAAAAATCCTTACTCCTTCAAGTTGAGCAACTGGTACAAAAGTCTCTCCATAGTCCAAGCCTTCTTCTTGTGCATACCCCTTAACCACAAGTCTTGCCTTATTTCTAACTACTTCACTAGCTTAATTGAGTTTATTTTTGAATACCCACTTAGTTCCTATCAAATTATTATCAATAGGTCTAGGAACTAGTAACGAAGTATTGTTCTTCTTTATCTAATCTAATTCTTCTTTCATGGCCTTAACCCATTTTTCAATCTTCACTACCTCTCCTACTGATTTAGGTTCATGTTCAGAAATTAGATAGGTAATTTCTCCTATATTTCTTCTAGTTTGAACACCAACATTCTTATCACCAATAATTTGATCACCTGAATGATTCAACTTTACATACATTGGTATCACTGGTTCAGGTCTAGGAGCCTCTTCTACTGATTGAACTGGTATATCCAGATTGTTTTGATTTTCAACTTCTTGGTCCACCAATTGAACATATATGATACCATGATCATCTTCTTATTCATTCTTGCTACAAACACCATTCTACTCTAGTAATTCATCAATCTTCACATTTGCACTTTATATCAACTTGTTGGTTCTCTTGTTTAGACACTTGTGGGCTTTGCTTCTTATAGAATGTCCTAGGAATATTCCTACATCCCTCTTAGGATTAAATTTTTTTGTATAGTCATTTTTCTTTATGTACCATCTACTCCAAAAAAAATTGAATTATTTCACACTAGGTGTGTGATCATTCCATAACTCATTTGAAGTCTTACCAGTACCCTTCTTCACCTGTACCCAGTTCAATGTATAAATAGTAGTGTTGACAGCTTCTCACCAAAACATTTGAGGCACATATCTTTGAATCATCAGTGTTCTTGTAGCATCAATAATAGATCTATTCCTTCTCTTTGAAATCCTATTCTATTGAGGAGTTCTAGATGCTGACATTGTTTTCTTAATTCCACGTTCTTCACAAAACCCAGTGAAATCAAAAGATGTGAACTCACCACCTCTATCAAATCTCAAGCACTTCATACTCTTACCTATTTCCTTTTCAACTTGTTGTTGGGTTACAAAGAGGGGTGTGAATCAGTAATCTTTATCACAAAATACCTTAATAAAATTTCTCTGATTAACTCGGTAATGACTTGGTAGAAATACAGTTCACTATTTACTGACAATAGTAAATAAACTATATCAATCAGTAACACATTCACACAAATCATTCACAATGTTTGACACATTTATTTAACATGGAAATCCATATTTTGGAAAAACCACTCTGGGAATTATCACCCACAAAGAAATATACCCTTTTGAAGTATGCCCAGTTAAGAGCCAATCCGGTTAAATATTACAACACACATTGTTAGGTGTGAACCAGTTAAGGAATCAACCTCATATCTGTTAGGATCTTCACCGTGTTAGGAGTGACCTTGTTAAGGGGCTTTAAACACTCTTTTTGGAATGTCACCTTTCTCAAGGATTTAAAATAAGACTACTAAGTCCACTCTGTAAAGAGATTTTGACTATTACAAATGCTAGTAAGTGTATGCACCCTAAAATGGTCGCCTAGAATTTGGGCCCCATTTGTTCAATATAACAACATCAATTTTCTGAATCAATGTGTTGCAATATTCAAATCAAATTCTTTGATCAAATCGTAACCATTTCAAATATCTCAATTCTTCCTAAGGTTTGAATATTTCATTAATTTTATATAATTAATTGAAAGAAATAAATTCCTTTTAAATAAATAAATTAATGTTATTTAATTAAAATTAATATTTCTTAAATGAAATGATGTTATTTAATTTAAATCCATTTTTAATTAAATGATTTTATTTTATTTTATAATATTCATATTTAAATTATATAATCTTATTTTATTTTATTAAAAGATATATTATTCTTTTCAATTAAATAAATAAAATATCTTCTCCAAAATATCTTGTGATGGAAAAGGAAACAAGTCAGTTAAAAAGAAATAAAATAAAAAGAATTCCATTCTCCTACAAACTTTCTAAAATTGACTTTTGTTTCCTCTTTTCTATTTATCTCAATTGATCTTCAATTTGGATTCAAATCCACATTTCGCTATAAAATGAGCCCTTTCGCTCTCAGTTGAGGACCCCAAATTTTCATATCGTTATTATGCTGCAAGTTTTCATAGAGCTTTCAATTTCATTATTGCATGTTTGATTTATCTCATTGGTTTAGCTTAAATTTCATATAGATTAATCTCATATAGACTATTTTAGATTGTATATTGTAGATTAATCTTCATTTTAGTTTAATTGCAAAGCACTTTAGTTTAAATTCAATAAAATAGTTTATTTCTTGCACTTACCATCATTTAGAATAGCTTTTCATTTGTATGCATGAACAAGATTCATGGAGATTAGCATTCTTGCTTCTCCTCTTTGAATCTCTCGTTCTGTGGTGCACTTGCATAGATATCTGAGGGCCTCCTGAAAAACCATGCACTCCATAGATAGAGAGCTGTGGGTCGACTTGTGAGGGCTCATTCCTGGGTCTCCTCGCATGCAAAGACTCACAGATGTATAACACATTTGTTGTTATACATTTTGGCGTATTTGGAATCAAACTTTGTTTGTTAGTTACGGTTCAGTTTTGAAAGATCTCTGTTTTAATAGAATAAGCGGTATCAAGTTTCTGTTTTAACAAAATGGTTTATTGTTTATTGACAACCAGATTTCTATAACTAATAATCAAAGATCGGTTTCCAAAAGAACTTTAAAGTTTATTAAAACTGTTGTTGATTGTTACGCGGAGATTGATAGAAACCATTTTGTTATTACATTCATTATAACAGAAAACCCGAGCATTTGTTCTTGCATTTCATATCGCATTTGTTATTGATAGTCTTTGAAATCGGTTTTTATGAATTTGAAGATTCAAATCTTGTTTTACAAATCGATTTGGGAACATTAATGGAATCTTGATCTTTGTCTAATCAAACTTTTTATACAGCTCAACATTTTCTAGTGCAAGTAACTTTTCCTGCATTACAGTCAAATCATCAACCATTACAAAATTTGGTTAATTAGAATTTTAATTTGGTTAATTTAGATTAGATTTCTTTAGTTTTTAAATTTTAATTAGATTTTTTTTTAATTTGGTTAATTTAGATTAGATTTCTTTAGTTTTTAAATTTTAATTAGATTTTTTTTTTAATTTGGTTAATTTAGATTTATTTTTTTTGTTTTTACAATTTAGATTGGATTTTTTTTAATTTAGTTAATTTAGATTAGATTTTCAAATTTTTTAATTTAGATTAGTTTCTTTTTTAAATTTAGTTTAGTATTAGATTAATTTAATTTTAATTTTAGTTTTGTTAATTAATTTTTTACATTAAATTTTGTTAGATCAAATTAGATTTTCAATTACTCTTTTTGTTTGTTTTGTATGGGGAGATAATTTCTTTCCTTGTGGGCATTTGCAGGTGTTACATTCTAGATTTCAGATCTTTGGACTTAAGGTACATTCTCACAATCCCTATAACATCTGGTTTGGGCCTAAAATTAAGCTCTTGTGTCTGGCTTGGGTGTTACACGCTTTCCTAGAACACATTTTTTTTTATGCTCTTAATGGAAAATAAACAAACATAGATTTGCTTTCATAGAAGTTTGTGTTTAAGTGCATGCTTGTCTTTTAACATTAAGTAATTCTTGGTTTCAAATATCAACACATCTCATTGAGTAATCTAGGGCATGGATTCATTCCTAGTTTACATGAAGAGTTAAATGCACCACTTTGTGGACTCACTTCATGTTTACTTGGAAAGTTAAATATTCCATGATTCAAACCCTCTTGCACTTATGAGTAGTATTGATTAGTAGTCTTAGATTACTTGTGATTGATCTAGATTGCTATCTTGGGTTATTAGACTCGCTCATCTGTCGGCCCCTCGTTCCACCCCATGGTTGTAAGTTCAGTGCCACATTAAAGGGGAGGGGTCTACATAGAAGGAAGTGTTAATTGTTCCACCAGGAAACCCTTTTGTGCTTTTTAGAACTCACTAGTTTTCTAGGGTGTGGACTCACTTTGAGTTTGTGTGAGGAGTTAAATGCACTACTTTGAGGACTCACCTCACATTTACTTAAAGGGTTAAATGTACCACCTTTAGTGCTTTCCAATACTTTTTGATAGTGAATTACTTACCTTTTCATTTTTTAGAAGGCCTGCTTGGGGATTTCATCACCTCAAGGGATGACCTTAACTCCCATGTTTCGGCGGAGTATAAATATCGGGAGGTGAATCCAAAGACACCTCTCTTGGGAATGAGTTAGATTTCACTCTTGGCTAAGCCTCAAAGAACTTTATACCTTTGAGAAGTGAAGGAGGAGATTTGGGTTACCTTCTCCCCCCGGCTGTGTGATTTTGGATTCTTCTCATCTACGGATTTGTGCCTCACGTACCTTGCGTATATCGAGGACACCCTTTAGAAAATCCATGTATATCCTTTTAGACAGCTTACTAGGATGTTGTTGTGTTCTAAGTGCCTGCTAAAACATTCTCAAGAACATACACAAGTAGCATCTTTAAGGAGTAGCATACTAAGTCACTATTCTTGTTCATGTGCAAGGTTGCTTTGCCCCTTGCTCATTGTTTGAAGACAATTGCTTGCTTGAACTCCCTGATTGTTGTCTTATGTGCTTGATCAAAATCTGTTGATATACTTGCTTGATCTTTGAAAATGAACAACAAACTGAAATACTGAGTTCTTCGATTAGGTGACTTATCCCAATTCTAGAGACCTGTTCTGTATTTACGTTTCTTGTGTCCTTGACCTTTTGAGTTAGTGATCCTTGATCTCATAAGAGATTTTCCTTGAGATTGGAAAATTAGGAATTGTTCCTATCAAATAGATAAATTTTTAGACTCTTTGATAACACACTTGGAGAGTGCTAGTAATCTCTTCGTCCGCCCATTTTCATACAATTCAAACTCAGTATACTTTGTGTAAGTCATCCTCCTGATCCATATGTGCTAGGGTATTCACCCAAGAATTGAGCACCTTTGTGGTAGTGTTGGTTTGCACCTATTTGCAATAGTTCTATTTCACCATTTCTCTCAGACAAGAGAAAACTTTTACTATCCTAGTTTGGTATTGACATTTCCTAGAATTGTCTATTTGCCTGAACTCTCCCTTTCATGTCAGTAACAACAAGATATCAAGTGATCCAAGGAAAGTGACCTCAGATAGTCTTCAACCAACTACCCCCAGTTCAGACTCATCAAAAGAGAAAGGAAAAGGAACCAATATTTGACCAGTCACCTAGGAGTAAGTCTGAAACCTAGTTTGACCCGAAGAGCCATTTTAGTGAGTTGAGTACCCCCTTAGCACCTTCCCACTCAGGTATGGATATGAGTTATACCATGACTCGGCGGGAGAGGGAAGCTATGGATCAAACCCTTGATGATATCTATGAAAGACACAGAGACAAGATTTTGTTTGGTAATTCATCTCATGATGCTCAACCTCGTTTACCCCTCATCAAAACCAGGTACCAAGATGCACATCAAAGAGCTGAAAGGCATGAGAGACAAGATCACCCAAAACAATGGTCACAACATGAAGACCAAGACAATGAACCTGGTGATGCTCATGTCAATGTAATGTATACCAATGACTTGTACAAACATTCAAGACCAAACTCTTCACTTTGAACAACCTCAAGGCATACAAGTGAAAGGCTTAAAAGGATTGAGCGTGAGAAGAAAGCCTTTTTAGATGAGCAAGTTGTGAAGCAAGAAAAGTTTAGACAACTTGACGCAGAGAGACAAGCTTTGTTAGAATTGGAAAAGAAAGATAGGCTTTTAGCCCAACAACTTAATACCCAATTCAACAATAGGGGTGCCAGTAGTGGAAATAATTCTTCTCCCTCCACCCCTTCCAGAACACCAAGAAGTAGAAGGTAGTCAAGAACCCCTTCTAGATCTCCTAGTCCTACAGGAAGAAGGGCCTCTTAGTATGCTCACTATAGGAGGCAAACCCCTCCTAGAAACTCAAGACCACACTCCCAACATGTACATCATGGTTCCCAACATGGACGTGGTAGCTCACATTATGACCTTGATACTCAAGACTTTATGCGAATGCAACAAGAGCCTATCTTCCAACAGTATGTGGATAGGTATTTGGAACAAAACAAAGATAAATTCTTGGAAAGTCTAATCAACAAGGGCACCAAAGTCCCTTATAATTTTGATGTGGACAACAAAATAAAAAAGCAAAATCCCTCTCAAGAGGAAGAAATCTACCAAATGAAGCAAATGATGGAGAAAATGATGCAACCTAAGAGCTCATTCTCACTAGACTTGATTTGTCCTAATCCATTCGACAAGAGTGTGAGTATGAAGGATTTTCCAATGAGGGTGGAATTCCCTCAATACAATAAATATGATGGCAGTGGTGATCCACATGACCATGTGTGCCAGTTCTATACTATGATCTTTGAATTCCATCAGGATGACTCCTATTTGATGAGGTTGTTCCCTAGAAGTCTTAAAGGACAAGCAATGGAATGGTTTACCAATATCACTCCCCCTGTCAAGACTTTTAGAGAAATTGTTCATAGATTCATTCAACACTTCGCATATAATCTGTCAAGATCTATTACTATGTTGGACCTATGCAACTTGAAACAAAATTAGGGGGAACCCTTTGTTACCTTCTTGCAAAGGTGGAGGAGACAGTGCTCTCGGTATCCTAGGACAATCCATGAGGATGAAAAGATTGACAGACTTGTCAGTAATTTGGTGCCTGAAATGAGATATGAGATCAAAAAGATAGTCTTCAATTCCTTTGATACCATGATTGAAACTGCATGCCACATTGAGGATGTTCTAAAAGAACAAGGCATTTGAACCAGACATAGCAATAATGGCAACAATGGTCAACACAACAACAAGGATAAAGGGAAGAACAACAATTGGATCAAGAACAAACAAGTTGTCAATGATGGAGTTATGGACTCTTCCCAATCAAGAGATCAAGGTGTTCTTAATTTGACCAATGTTGTGCAAGCCATGAAGCTTAATGCATCTCCACAGCAAGAAAGTAAACCAAGATATCTCGAGAGGCCCAAAAACCAGAAGCGGCAATTTACCAAATTGTGTGACTCATATGATGATGTTCTCAAAACTCTCATTTCTAACAACTTGGCACATCCCCAAGATCCTGCAAAATTTCACATTCCAAATCCCAAACCTCATTGGTGGGATGACAAGGCATTCTATAAATTTCATAATGGCCCTGGCCATACTATTGAAAATTGTTGGAGATTAAAACATATCGTCCAAGATTTCATAGAAAATGGAAAGCTGCAAGTTGATGGCCTAAATACCAACACTGATCATAAGGCTTTTAAGGAACCTTTGCCTAATTATGACAAGGGGGAAACCTCTAAATCAAAGAATGGAAAAGCTGCAATCAACTACACTTACACAACAGCAGAAAATGTGATAAATATGCTTGAAGTTGTGGAGCCAAGTGTTAATATGATGAGGAGTATAGACCCACATGGTTATGACTCTCCCCCTATCTTTGACAACAAACCTGTTGTGGTGCTGAGAGGTCCTCATTCTAGGTTATCTTCTCAAGCCCTTAATGCTGTTACTAGGAGTCAAGGCCCTATTATTCTCAGAGGTCCTAGTTCAGGTCCATCCAACAAATCCAAGCAAGTGACATCCAAGAATGTCACCACAAAGTCCGCCACTACTCCCAAACCAAACTAAAATCTTGTAGATCAGTTACAAAAAACTCCAGCACAAATATCAATCTTGGAGCTTCTAGAGTTGTCCCCTAGACATAAACAGATCCTTGAGGATGCTTTGCGCACAGAAAATATCCCCAAAAACATAGATATCGACCAATTTCAAGGCATGGTGAATCACATTACCAGCCCACATTACCTCTCTTTCTTAGAAGATGATGAAAAATCCCTAAGCCATCCACACAATCTTGCCCTTCACATTAAAGTAATGATTCATAAAACCCATGTCAGGTGCGTGTTGATAGTGGGGGTGCTAGGCTAAATATTTGTACTTTAAGTTTGTTAAAAACTTTGGGCTATTTAGAGGAGGTGATCGACACTAAAAATAAGATCACTATAAAGGCCTATGATGAGGCAGAATGAAGTTCTATGGGGTTACCTATCCTTCTTGTCAGGATTGGCCCAGTTGAAAAAGATATCTTGTTCCAAATTGTTGATACTGGACCCCTTGCGTACAATATTTTATTGGGTAGACCATGGATTCACAACATGTAGGAAGTGCCATCTACCTACCACCAGTGTGTTAAGTTCCCCTACAATGGAGTAGAAATTTTCATACCAGGGGATAGCACTTTATCAGTTAATTCAATCTCAGCTAATGTTCGTGTCCCTCTCAATCGAGAAGCAGAGGATTATCAAGCAACTTTAACAAACTATCAAGGCAAGTTTAAATCGGTAGACCTTGGCATGGGGGGGTATCAACTTGACCCTTTTGCAAAGATGCCTATTTCCCATAGGTCCTATGGAAAGCCTTCATAGGAGATGAAACCATCTTCTTCAGTAATGACACTATTTGACAAGTTTGTTGAATCCTCAATACCAATACAAGATGAAAAAGAGGAAGTAGCTATTCAAGATTGGATATACAAAGAGGAGAAGTACTAGCACAATGAAAATTTCTCCCCCTCTCCTAAGTCCTATGGGAGAGGATATACTTTTGTCAAGAAGATGGGTTATCCAGGATATGGCCCTCTTAGTCACAGGCTAGATGCTAGCACCGAACCACTTAATCATGATCTTTTTGGACGTAAGTCTAAGAAACTGGTTGGCCTAGGCTTTATGAAGAATAACAAGTGCACTATCCCCTTTCTTGATAGGTGGGATAGTGAAGATGACACAGAATATGTACCAGATTTGACAAATCAACAAGACATGACAGATGATTGGGTACCTTCAACAAATCTCCTTTAGGGAGATTCTAGAGATTTAACAATTGACAGTCCTCCTATCCTAGCTACGATAGATAGTGACTATATGAATGAAATATTGACTATGGATAGTGTCTCCATCCCAGCTACAATGGATGGTGATAATTCAAATAATTTTATGATTGAGAAAATTTCTAAAGGAAAGCAAACTCTTCCAAATCTTGAGACTTCTACATCACGAGGCCCCAACAATAATCCAAAAATAGACTCTCATGAGTTTGAATGGGATTCACTCTCAGATGTAATAGTTGACTTGGATATGGATGTTATCCATGCTTATAGTTCTCAACCTAACGTAGCTAATGAGTCGTGTGTCAGATTAGAAGATTGGAACCCACATGTCGCATTAGTAGACAATTCTTCGCTCGATAGGGTAAATTCTGATTTAGACACCTTAGAGGGATACTTGACAGACTCCAATTCTATGATAACCAAAGATGACACCACCTATATCCTTAATATTGAACCAATCATTAACCTACCCCTTATTGACCCCAACCTTATTGATTGGTCTCAATGTTATCAAGAGTCTCAACTCTTGATGTTTCACAATGACTATGAGATCACCTACTATCTGAATGCCATTGAACCTGTAGTCTCTTCCACCAATGAACTGGCTACCAGTATGACAAAACCTGACATCAAGTACCTTAGTTACAAGATAAAAAGAAAAGAAAAAAATAATAAGAGTTATGATGGTGAAAACCACTATGTGGTGGTGTCAAAACCAAAAAAAGTAAAAATAAAAGACATATCCAAAGGTGAAAACCTCTCTGAGGTGCCTACAGATGAGGTACTTGATAGTCTCCCAAACTATTTTCAAGATAGATCATCAGTATTGGTTGAACCTACAAAAGCTGTTAATTTGGGCACAGAAGAGGCTCCAAAAATTGTACACTTGGCTAAATCTTTATCACCTCAAGAAAAGAAAGCCTGCACTAAGTTCCTCCAAAAGAAGAAAATGAATTTTGCATGGACATATTCAGACATGCCAAGGTTGGACACTAATCTCATTATGCATCATTTGTCCATAGCTCCAGGTGTGAAACTAGTCAAACAAAAGTTGAGAAAAATGCACCCTCATATAGCTCTTTTAGTGAAAGCTAAATTAGAAAAGCTCCTTGGTGTAGGATTCATTAGAGCCATAGACTATGCTGACTAGATTTCCAACATTGTACCTATTTCTAAACATGATAAATCCATCTGAATCTGCACAGATTTTAGAGATCTTAATAGAGCATGCCCAAAGGATGATTTTCCACTTCCTAACATAGACATGATAGTGGACATGACAGCAGGCTATGAGATCTATTCCTTGATGGATGGTTTTTCTGGGTATAATCAAATCAAGATTGCTCCTAAGGATCAGGAAAAGACTGCATTCACATGCACATGGGGTACTTATTGTTGGAATGTCATGCCCTTTGGATTTAAAAATGTAGGAGCTACTTACCAAAGAGCTATGACAACCATCTTCCATGACATGATGCATAAGAATATGGAAGATTATGTGGATGACACCCTCGCTAAGTCTAAGAAAAGAGGAACACATTTGGCTGATTTAGGAGTAATTCTGGATTGCATGGAACAATTTCAACTAAGATTAAACCCCAAAAAGTGTGCATTTGGTGTTACTTCTAGCAAATTATTTGGATTCATCATTTTAGCCAAAGGGATAGAAGTGGACCCTGAAAAGGTCCAAGCCATTATAGACATGCCACCTCCCAAAAATATCAGTCAAATGAGGAGTCTTCAAGGACACCTTCAATCCATAAGGAGGTTTATTTCACAATTGGCAGATAGAGCACAGCCCTTTAACAAAAACTTGCATAAAGGTGTTCAATGTGTCTGGAATGAGGATTGCCAAAAGAGCATGGATCAAATTAAGGAATACTTGGCAAGTCCTCCCATTTTAATGCCTCCCATTCTAGGAAAACCCCTCATTTTGTATGTCTTAGCTACTGAATCTTCACTGGGGGCATTGTTGGCTCAATTAGACAAACAAGGGAAAGAAAGGGCCATATATTATATTAGCCACACTCTTGTTGCTTATGAGGTCAATTATACTAGTATTGAAAAAGCTTGCCTTGCAGTAGTGTTTACTTCTCAAAAATTGTGACACTATATGCTTGCACACACCATACACCTCATAGCAAAAATTTATCCTCTCAAATACTTCCTCAGTAAAGCTACTCTCATAGGTAGACTCGCTAAATGGATGATGATTCTTTCTAAATTTGACATAGAGTATATTGAGCGCAAGGCAATCAAAGGCCAGGTTATTGCAGATCAACTGGCTAATTTCCCAATTCAAGATAATATGCCCATTCAAGTCAATTTCCTAGATGAACATCTCATGTACATGACTGAGAGATCCTGGAAACTATTCTTTGATGGTTCCAACATGCAAAACGGTTCTGGATCTGGTGTCTTGTTTGTCTCTCCACATGGGTACACTATTCCCAAATCTTACAAGTTACTCTTCCCATGCACAAACAACATAGCTGAATATGAGGCTTGAACAAATGGACTAAAAATGGCTATAGAGTGGAATATCATAGAACTACATATCTATGGGAATTCTCAGCTGATCATCAATCAAGTCAATGAGCAATACCAAACAAAAGATGACAAGTCGATACCTTACAAAAAATGGTTGATTCATTAAGATGGTACTTTACTTTTTTCACCTTTCAGCAAATCCCTAGGGCTAAGAATAAAGCAGCTGATGCTATGGCCACTCTTGCTTCACTTCTTTAGTTAGAGGAACATGAGTCTAGATATGAATTCCTAGTGGAAGAGCTACATTATCCCATTTATGACTCTCAAGAAAGCCACATCATTTGTACCCTTTCCAATCACAAATCCTCCCGCTATGGTGCTATTTACTCATATTTCTATGATGGCATCATCCCTGACACATTTAACTGATCTGAAAGAAGAAACCTTGTCCATAACGCCTCTTGCCATTCCCTCATCTCTGGTGATTTGTATAGGAGGGGTCTAGATGGGACACTTCTTAGGTGCTTAGAAAAGGAGGAATCTGATCAAGCACTAGTTGATATCCATGAGGGCATATGTGGGGGACATTCTAATGGTCTTTCCATGGATAGAAGGTTGCTTAGGGCAGGGTACTATTGGCCTACATTGCAGATAGATGAAGTAGCTTTTGCCAAATCTTGTGAGAAATGTTAGAAACATGGACACCTAATACATGCTCCAGGTCGAGAGCTAATTCCATCTATATCTCATTGGCCATTCCAGCGATGGGCCTTTGACCTTGTTGGGTAGATTCATCCCAACTCCTTAGGTGGACATAAGTTCATTATCACTACTACTGATTACTTCAGAAAATGGGTAGAGGCTGTTCCACTTTCTATTGCCTCAGGCAAGATAGTGTCTTTATTCATCCTAAACCATATCATCTGTTGATATGGAGTGCCATTTAAGATCATCACTGATAATGGAGGTCAGTTCAAAAACAAGGACCTTACACAACTCTGCCAAAGATTTAAGATAAAGCAACATTGGTCCTCCATTTACTTCCCACAAGGAAATGGTTAGGCAGAGGCTTCAAATAAAACCATTCTCAAGATTTTACACAGAACAGTTCATAAGAATGGTAGAGACTGGCACCTACAAATAAATCCGGCCTTGTGGGCCTATAGAAAGAGTATTCGTACTCCAACTAGGGCTACTCCTTTTGCCCTCACATACGGCGTTGAAGTAGTGTTACCTTTAGAGATCGAGATTCCATCACTTAGAGTCTCTCTCAAAGGTCTAGTTACAGATGAAGATTATCGCGCCATGAGATTACAAGAATTGGAACTTCTGGATGAAAAGCGTAAAGCATCATTTGACCATATGAGGGTCTACCAAAAGCGGATGTCCAAAGCATTCAACAAAAAGGTTTTCCCTAGAGAATTCCAAGTAGGAGATCTTGTCCTGCGAGAGAATCCTAAGAACCAAAAAAATAGAGAACAAAAGGGAAAATTCGAACCTAATTGGCTTAGACCCTACATTATCACAGCAACTTTTGGTACAGGTTCTTATTTACTATCTACTGAAGAGGGGGAGAAGCTCCCTAAGCCTATCAATGTTTTGCACCTGAAGAAGTTATATCCTTGATGCACGTTCTATCTAGGGGCATCCTTTGTATATACCTTATTGATCTTGAAAAAATTCCAAAAAATTCATATATGATGCTGAAAAAAATACAAAAAAAAAAAATCAAAATTTCAAAAAATACAAAAAAATCAAAAAATTTAAAATTTTTTTAAAAAATAGAAAAAGTGCCTTGGTGAAAACCTGGAAACAAGTGCCTTGGTAGCAAAAAATACAAAAAAATTATAAAAAGTCCTAAAAAAATTCTTTCTAAGTGGTAAAAACCTAGAAATGGGCGCTACTTGAGACCTTTGCACCCCTATTTCTTAGCATGCATCCTCAACACTTAACCTTTCTCCATCATGCCTTGTCCTTTTTGCCTTGGTTTGGAATTGGTCTTTGTATTTGTCTAGGGGGCATCACTGTGTTAGCTTTGGTCTCTTGGATATGCTTGTCTTTAGGACACCTCGCAAACGGTGTTTTTCAACACCAACCCAATTGTGTTTTTCAACACAACCCCCGACATTGAGTGTTTTTCCACACTTATCAGTTTGGTCTTATCCAGTTTGGTCATGTGATATTACCTGCTTGCAAGCATTCAATCCTTACCCTCGGAACTCAGTATCAGTTTACACACTTAAAATTTTTAAATGCAACACTTAATGCTTGAGATATGTCATGATTTTTTTAGTGTGCTGACTGTTATTGATTTTCGTTGAATGTCCTTGTCTAATAAGTCTCTCCATGATGCATCGCTAGAAGACTTGGGGCATGGGCCATGTTTTTATTTTCTTTATGCTTGTGGGTGTTGTCTTGAACCTCTTCAGTGTCTCTTGTTGTCTCCTTGACACACTTAGGAGATTTAAGGCATCATCCTTGACTATTTTTGCACAACCGTTCTCATGGTCATCCCGGTGTTTATGCCTTGATGCAAGCATGGTTTTGCTACATTAAATTGGGTAAGCTAACATTGCAGTCATCTTGACCTTTATGTCTTTGATGCTCATGTTAGAATCTTTCCACATTCCTAATATAAATCACATTCATATCTTCATAGTTGCGTTTGTGACTAGTGTTGATTGTGTGATTGTCCGATGTCTAGTAATAACGGCCCTATGATGAAAATAAGTTCTCTTACATTCTCTAATGAATGATGAACACAAAAAACCTATGTTACCCATGCAAGTACACCTTTGCATTTTCATGTAGCTTGCATTATCTAGACTTCATGTTAAATTTGCACTTTTAGGCTGCATTATGAGTTTAAGAGGGTTTCCTTCATCTTTCTTGTGGACTTTCAGTCAACTGTGGTCACAATTTGATCTTCATTTCCTTATCTTCTTTCATGATCTCAATCAAAATTTCATATCTTAAACAGTTGATTGATTTTGATGCATCCTCTTTCTTGAGGCAAATTCTCTTTCTTCTCTCCATTTCTTTCCATTTCTTCCAAACTTATATCTTCCATTCATTTTCACCCCACTTCTTTTCTTCTAATTCAACCTTGGGGCATAATCTTTCTTGGTAAGCTACCTTAGTTCTATGATTTATATATCTTTCATCTTACATCAAGAACCTTATCTTTAGTTCGATTTGATCAAATTTATCAATTTATTATTTCTCCTCTATCTCATTTCGATTTTGATCATGAGGGGGCAGTACCTACCAAACTTTAATGATTGATTCAGCTTTATCAAATTTATCAATTGCTTCTCTTGGGGCAACCTTGCTTGAGATTCTTATCTCTTATTTGAGACTTGACAATTACCTATTCACAGGTGTTGGCCTTGTCTTTTTCAGTCTACTTATCTATGTCTTGATGTGTTCTCATCCGTCAAACACACATCTAGGTTGTTTTGTGATCCCAAATTGATCTCACACTTTAATTCCATTCTTTGACTGCATGTGATCCCAAGTCGACCTCACATTAGTCAAAGAGGGGCAAATGTATGCACCCTAAAATGGTCGCCTATAATTTGGGCCCCATTTGTTCAATTTAACAACATCAATTTTCTAAATCAATGTGTTGCAATATTCAAATCAAATTCTTTGATCAAATCATAACCATTTCAAATATCTCAATTCTTCCTAAGGTTTGAATATTTCATTAATTTTATTTAATTAATTGAAAGAAAGAAATTCCTTTTAAATAAATTAATTAATGTTATTTAATTGAAATTAATATTTCTTAAATGAAATGATGTTATTTAATTAAAATCTATTTTTTATTAAATGATTTTATTTTATTTAATTAATATTCATATTTAAATTATATAATCTTATTTTATTTTATTAAAAGATATATTATTCTTTTCAATTAAATAAATAAAATATCTTCTCCAAAATATCTTGTGATGGAAAAGGAAACAAGTCAGTTAAAAAGAAATAAAATAAAAAGAATTCCATTCTCCTACAAACTTTCTAAAATTGACTTTTGTTTCCTCTTTTCTATTTATCTCAATTGATCTTCAATTTGGATTCAAATCCACATTTCGCTATAAAATGAGCCCTTTCGCTCTCAGTTGAGGACCCCAAATTTTCATATCGTTATTATGCTACAAGTTTTCATAGAGCTTTCAATTTCATTATTGCATGTTTGATTTATCTCATTGGTTTAGCTTAAATTTCATATAGATTAATCTCATATAGACTATTTTAGATTGCATATTGTAGATTAATCTTCATTTTAGTTTAATTGCAAAACACTTTAGTTTAAATTCAATAAAATAGTTTATTTCTTGCACTTACCATCATTTAGAATAGCTTTTCATTTGTATGCATGAACAAGATTCATGGAGATTAGCATTCTTGCTTCTCCTCTTTGAATCTCTCATTCTGTGGTGTACTTGCATAGGTATCTGAGGGCCTCCTGAGAAACCATGCACTCCACAGACAGAGAGTTGTGGGTCAACTTGTGAGGGCTCATTCTTGGGTCTCCTCGCATGCAAAGACTCACAGACGTATAACACATTTTTTGTTATATAGTAAGCAACAGTAATAAAAATGACCTATAGATGTGCAACTATCTTTTCCAAATAATATCCTTGTGCGCTCATCAATCTTCACTTCCATTCTTCATCTTCCACTAACATCAACACTTCATCAAATCAATATTTTCCCACTCAAAATCTCACTGTTCCTTCATCGCTACAATAGTCGGTAACCCTTTAACTATTTAGTTTGTTAGTCCATTGTCCATACAAGATCATCCTTTATATAGACAATTTTTTCCTCTTAATCTCCTCTATTACATTTTTCTTTAATCAATCTTGACTGTTTAATTCATTATTCATCAGATCTAGATCTCGGTAACACGTTTTCTTTTAACCTAGGAACTTGAACTTTTCTTGTAACTTGTTCCACTTCTTTTTGTAGCTTAGATCTAGCCATAGATCTTCATCTTGAATTTTCATAACCATATATCTCTATAACTAACTTTCATCATCATCATTATCATCCATCTCATCATAGCTAATCATTAAATATATATTTCATCCTCATTTAATACCTTTCCTTTCTCGATGTTCTTCCTTAGAATTTTGGTAACATCGCTTAGTGCCTAAACCTTTCCGCTTTACCGAGTGACCAACTTTTTCACTTTACATTACTAAGTGACTTTTCCATCTTGGTAGCCATAACAACTTATCTTACCGAGTTGCAAATATTTATCACCATACTTTACCGACTTAACATAATCATATGTTAGGTAGAAAAAAATCATACCAACATAATCAAAACATTGTCTGATCTGTATCAGTTGCCCATTTAAGTTCTTCAACTTCTCATTTCCTCTTCTCCTTAACTCATTCTTCTTATATTATTCACCGAATGATATGACAACATAATATGAATTATAAATCAATTTATTAATATCAATGACAAGATTATAACTGATCTAATCATTCTACTAACATCACGTATACCTATGATATTGGTAGGTATTCATCATCAGCTCCATCAGATAATTAATCATCACTATTATTATTAGTTATGATAACAATCTCCCTCTTTGGCATTGATAGAAACACTAAAAAACTTAGTGTTCAATTTATGATGGCACACTTCACTATCATTCATATTATGAACTCCCTCTAAGTAATAACTTCCCTCTTCTAATCTTCCATCTATAGTCTTTCTCTTTCTGATTTGTCTCTTATTGTATTCATCTATTTGATATTCTTATTCCTCTCTGATATTCTCCCTCTTTGACATATACTAAACCACCTTCATTCTTTTGAATTACTCTATCGATATCTCAGTATTTTCCCTTTATCATCTAAATCTTTTCTCTGTAATCATCTCTCATCTCCTTCAGCTTGTATCCTCATTAGTCACCCTCTAGTTCTTCAGACTGAATTTACTTCACTATTCTTCCTCTACAATAAACTTATATTTTTCATCAATTGTACTCTTTCATCTCCCTCTTTGACAACAATGCCAAAGAAACATAAACATCTCAGATATAGCTCAATTATATAGGTTTTCCATTACATTCATAAACATCCTTTTTCACAACTTCAGGCTTTACCTAAAGAGTGAAATACTAGCATCAACTCATAAGATAGATATTCTAGTGAGTCCTTGAATTGATGTTGCATGGATCTTTCCTTAATGTACATTAGATAGGGGAATGTAGGATTTGAGCAACACAAATCCACAGAAACTCGAAGATCACCTGCATACAAAAACCTGTCACAAGAAGTCAAGAGAAGAAGAGGGCAAGGGTTTGACTCAAAAATATGAAGAAGAAAATATCCTCAATTAATGAATGAATAATAATGTACAATGGATCATCCTTATAAAGGAGATCGAAAGCCTTGAAAGGCAAAGTCTAGTGCATGCAATAATTAGTTTGACTATTACAAGACTAATGCATGAGTTTAGACCAACTAATGCATGTGCTTTTAACTAAAGCAAAAGGAAGTTGACATCTTAAGAAGGGAGTAAAGATTAATTAACGTAATTAATACTTTACTCTAACAAGGAATAACCCCTAACTTACCTCAGAGATACTCAAAAGTATCCTTCGGTAATGGTTTTGTAAAGATATCCTCTATCTTCTCCTTTGAATTCACATATTCCATTATCACATGCTTATCTTGTACTTTCTCTTTTAAGTAGTGATACTTACTAGATATATGCTTTGTCTTAGAATGCATCACTAGATTCTTTTATATATTAATAGCACTGGTATTATCACATTTGATTGTGATAGGATTAGTAATCTCTTCATGTTCCTTCCAATAGTTGTTTGATCCATATGATATTTGAACAATTCATAACTATTGCCACATACTTAGCTTCAATAATAGATTGTGAGATACAGCTCTATAAATACAAGTTTGACCAAGTAAGTCATATAATCATCAAGACCAAATCAAAATGATTGAGTATCTATCATTGATATCCAGGGACCTGAATAATCATGTCAATATCATAAATACACCTACATATGCATCCATTATCATCCATCAATAAACAAAATAGATTTCCATAAATCACATCACATTAGATCACATATACATGCATAACATGGAAGTGCATAATAAAAAAGAGAGACATGCATCTGCATCCATACATTCACAAAACAAAAAAGTACAAACATATCTGCATATATTAGTGGCATGATATAGTGAAGTCAATAAATCAGATCTATCTAATCACATGACCAAGTATGACCAAAGAAGAGATCAATATCCAAAGAAGATAACCATATCAAGATCAAGATACATGTACATCAATCAGATAACATCAGTATTAACATGGTAACAAGGAATCAAATGATAATATATATATCAAAGTCCAAAGTATATCAAGAAGTATATCGATAAAAAATGGTACAAAGTACATCAAAATGTATATCAAGAGATACATATATGTCAAAATGGTACATCAAGAGTATAATAAATGATCATGTATGGCTCTCATCCTCATCATCTCAAGGAGGATTGGGAGGAGGAGCATCAGCTCTAGTAGGTACTAGAGGAAACATCACACCCTCAAACCGGTGTGCTATAATAGAATACAAGGGAGCTATGTGTGTCATAGGAATAGCTGAATAGTATAAAATAAAGTAATAAGTGGCTCTCTATACCTGGTGGGTAGTCATATGTGCATATTTGTCCCTCTCTGCTCTAATGGTAGCTATCTTCTCATCCATGTCACCTCTCAAGTTAGCAAGCCTAGCCTTTAAGGTGGGGACCTCCATCCAAAAAGAAGCCCTCTCTTGCTCACATACAAATAAATGAATCATGTCTATATCTAGAGGAGGACCTTGAGGTGGCTACCCTCCTCCACCATTTCTCTCTCCAAGATCCCTCTATTTCTACTATTGTGAATGAGGAAAAAGAGGACCAACATCTCTTTGTAGGGCACAGCTATAAATATCCTCTACCAACCCTACTGGTCCCCATCTCCTCTAGGTGCCTTTCATCTCCCTCCACCCCACCACCACCATCTCCTCCACCATCTTTTCCACCATCACCATCACCCCCATCTCCATCTCCATCTCTTATGCCTCCACCCATGACCAAGTCCCTGCCTCTACCTCTATCCCTACCCCTACCAGCACAGGCTCAACCTAGACCATCCTCAGCAGGATCATAGTCTAAAGTGTCCTTGATATGAGAAGAAATCTCATCAGGTGTGGTGAATCAGGAAAAAGGATGTTGTGAATAATGTGCATGGTGTATGCACCATAAAATGGTCGCCTAGACTTTGGGCCCCATTTATTTAATCTATCGATATCAATTCCTGAATCAATATTTGTCATACATTCAAATCAAATTTATTGATCAAATTATAAATATTTCAATTTTCCCTAAAGTTTGAATATCCCATCAATTTTTAATTAAAAGAAATATATCCCTTTTTAATAAATAAAATAATATTATTTAATTGAAATTAATATTCTTTGAATGAAATAATGTTATTTAATTAAAATCCTCTTTTAATTAAATGGTTTTATTTTATTGAATTAATATTCATTTCTAAATTATATAATATTACCTTATTTAATTAAAAGAGATATTATTCTTTAAAATTAAATAAATGAAATATTCTCTCAAAAGATCTCCTGTGATGAAAAAGGAAACAAATTGAATAAAAATAAAAGAAAATAAAATGTAATTCCATTTTATTACAAACCTTCTAAAAATGATGATTGTTTCCTCTTTTTCATTTATCCCACATTGCTTCTACTTTCACATTCGAATCCAACTTTTCCTATAAAAGGAGACCTCTCATGCTCATTCAATCATCCCGAATTTTGATATCGAACTTATGCTGCAGAATTTCATAGCTTGTAATCATTTAGCATTTCAACTTGCACATTCACATTTTAGATTAATTTACATTTTAGATTAATTGCAAATCATTTTAGTTTAAATCCATTACATATAGCTTAATTTCATTTTCAATAAATTAGTTTAGCTTAGTTTGCATGGCAAATCATTTAGAATAGTTTCATTTAGATCAACTCGAATCTCTCATTCTGAGTTGTATTTGCATGGGTAAAATAGGCTGATCTGAGGGCCACATTCAAACCATGCTCTTCTCAGATAGAGAGCTATGGGTCATTTTGTGAGAACTCACTGTTGAGCACTCTCGCATACAAGGACTCATAGAAGTGTGATCACACATCTGTGCACACATTTTTGGCGCCCACCGTGGGGCCCTGAAAACGGGTTTCCTTTCATTTTCATTAATTATCTTGCTCTGAGGCTAAGGGTTTCAAGGGTCCTGGTATACTCTACAGGACGTTATTTTTTGGCCTTTTTTTGTTTTTTTACAGGTTTTCAGGAAAATTTTTACAGGTTCTCTAAACAACAAAATCTTTTTTTTCTGCGAGTCCGTACTGTCTGTGTATAGATTTTCGCGCGAGAGTGCAGAGATATCCACGCGAGATTCTGCTCCTGTAGCGTTTCTTCGCACGAGACTGTACAAAATTTCACCCCTGGTTCTGTGTTTTCTCGCGCGATACTGTGTGTTTTCTCGCGTGGGACTGGCGTTTCCTCGCACGGGACTGTTGTTTTCTCGCGCGGACCCTGTGTTTTCTCGCGCGCTCAAGGTACTTCCTCGCGCGAGATTCCGGGGCAGTGAACTAAAATTTCCTGCTTTCTGTTTTACAGTTTCATTTTCCTAACAAGTTTTCTGTTTTCTGTTGCATAAAATAATTTTGTTTTCTGCAGCATAACAATTTTCTGCAGGACGATTTGACAAAGACATAAAAAAAACATACTAATGGTGTGAATGCAGGACGTTTGCCGAAGATCATTAAAACATTGTGTTTGCATTCCTGCTTTATTCACATAGTTTAATTAGGGCTCCGTTAAAATTTCTTGTGGATTTCGATAGTGACTAGGAATTTTGGCTCTTCATTACATGGAGGTGATGACCATGAATGAACCTAGAATTCTAATGATCTTACTAATATGACGAATCCGTAGGGAAGCGGAGAAAGTTAGCGAATCTTTAGCATTTCTATTCGCCAGGGGATTATGCTCTTCTCTCCTTGAGAGAGAACCAGAAACCCAAAAGCGTGTGGATTTGGTGGAGTGAAACTAACTCGGTGATTAAGTTTGTCTTGTGTGTCTGGGTAAAGAAACGGGCTAGAGAAGTATGCTCTTCTCCCTTTAGGAGAATCAGAAAATCAGAAACCCGAATCTGAGCCAAGTCCTGAGTCACCTTTAGAGGGCCTGCCGGAAGTTGAACCTCCGGGAACGACCCAAGTGAGTACACACCTATTGCCGGTGATTCCACCTCACTATAATAAAGCAAGTTTTGTTGAGTCTAAAGACTCCAAAACCATAGTAACTTCCTTTTCATGACTTTGACTATCATCATGGAAAGGCTCTGTTTGTTGCACTGAGCGGCGTCGCTCCGAGCCCTGCTTGCGGGGGTGTGTGACTTTCAGGTGTTGGTGTGGCTGCGAGGCCCCAGCTCTGTATCAGAGGCACTGAAGGTTATTGTGAACGGAAGCCAAGTAAAAACCTCTTAGTTAGTGGCCTACCCAGTTCATCTCTGAAAGGAGTCATAATCTTTGCACAAGGAGGGGGAAGAATCTCTCCGTATGTTTATCATACACAGATTCCCATCATAGGCATACACCTGGAAGTTTGGAGGCGGTTGCGACACTGGCCCCTGCTACAAGGGTAACCTTTGAACGTACACTGTTGAGTCCTTGGAAACACCAAAAACACGGGCGCCCTCTAGGGGGTGACACGGCTGTGTGAGGTGCACGTATGCACATAAGCAATGGGGCAAAGATTTTGACTTCTCACCATTTTCTTTGGTAGGGATAACTATGTGCTTATTTTTTTTTAGTCTTAAACATTGTCCAAAACATCTTCAAACAAGACTCCCCTAATACTATCAAGTTTCTTTGTCCTTGATAGGTCTGTTAATGACTACTGCTTGCTTCACATGTGCTTAAAACAACTCAAAAACACCAAAATTTGCAACCCACGGACATAATCTGGTAATAGTGTCGCCTGCCTTCACCAGAACAAGCATCGCACGGCTTGCCTGAATATTATCGCCTGAGATCATTTTGTTGCATGCCCAGTTTCAGGTGTTTCATAAGCCTTTTTAACGTATTTGGTCATAAAATCAGTGACTTACCTTGCCCTAGAAGCCTGTTTTCACTCAAGTTTTCTAATTTTAGACTACTAAGGTGCAAAGCCTTTTCCAAGTGATGCCCAATCAGCTCAAGCATCCCAAAGCAAAGTTACCCAAATCAAAAGTTTACCAAGAGAAAAAAGTTGCCAAAAGAAACCTCAAGAGCTATCAATCCATCATCCAAGCAACCCAAGCCGAAGAGAAATAGCAAACCAGACTTGAGAACATTGCCCATAACGCAAGAATTAAACAGTTTTCTTATCGATTCCGAGTAAACCATCATTACATCAACCTTGAGCCAGAAGATTGACTTGTCCTGTATTTAGGGTCCTTGTGTCTTTGACCTTTTTGAGATAGTAATCCTTGATCTCATAAGCAATTTTTCTTGAGATTGGCAAGTTAGGAATCATTTCTGTCAAATAGATAAATTTTTAGACTCTTTTGCTAACACACTTGGAGAGTGTTAGTAGTCTCTTTGTCCACTCATTTTCATACAATCAAACTCAAATACACTTTGTGCAAAGTCATCCTCCTGATCCATACGTGCTAGGGTATTCACCCAAAAGGAATTGAGCACCTCTGTGGCAGTGTTGGTTTGCACCTATTTACAAATACTTCTTTTCACCATCTCTCTCGGACAAGAGAAAACTTTCACTATCCTAGTTTGGTATTGACGTTTCTTAGAATTGTCTATTTTCCTAAACTTTCCCTTTCATGTCAGTAACAACAAGATATCAAGTGAGCCAAGGAAAGCGACCCCAGATAGTCTTCAACCAACTACCCCCAGTTCAAACTCGTCAAAAGAGAAAGGAAAAGGAACCAATATTTGACCAGTCACCTAGGAGTAAGTCTGACACCTGGTTTGACCCAAAGAGCCATTTTAGTGATTTGAGTACCCCCTCAGCACCTTCACACTCAGGTATGGATATGAGTTATACCATGACTCGACGGGAGAGGGAAGCTATGGATCAAACCCTTGATGATATCTATGAAAGACACAGAGACAAGATGTTGTTTGGTAATTCCTCTCATGATGCTCAACCTAGTTCACCCCCCATCAGCACTAGGTACCTAGATGCACATCAACGAGCTGACAGGCATGAGAGACGAGCTCACCCAGACCAATGGTCACAACATGAAGACCAAGACAATGAACCTGGTGATTCTCATGTCAATGCAACGTATACCAATGATTTGTACAAACATTCAAGACCAAACTCTCCACTCCGAATAGCCTCAAGGCATACAAGTGAGAGGCTAAAAAGAATTGAGAAGGAAAAACAAGTTGCACAAAATGAACGAGCTACAAAAGAAGAAAAACTTAGGCTTCTCGAAGAGGAACAACGAGCCTTGTTGGACATAGAGAGAAAAGCATTCCAAGAGGAGCAAGATAGGCTGTTAGCCCAACAATTAAACACTCAATTCAACAACAGGGGTGCTAACAGTGGAAATAATTCTCCCTCCACCCCTTCCAAAACACCACGAAGTCGAAGGAGGTCACGAACCCCTTCTAGATCTCCTAGTCCTAGAGGAAGAAGGGCCTCTCAGTATGCTCACTATAGGAGGCAAACCCCTCCTAGAAACTCAAGACCACACTCCCAACATGCACATCATGGTTCCCAACATGGAGGTGGTAGCTCACATTATGACCTTGATACTCAAGACTTTATGCGAATGCAACAAGAGCCTATTTTCCAACAGTATGTAGATAGGTATTTGGAACAAAACAAAGATAAGTTCTTGGAAAGTCTAATCAACAAGGGTGCCAGAGTCCCTTATGACTTTGATGTAGACAACAAGATACAAAAACAAAGTCCCTCTCAAGAGGAAGAAATCCGTCAAATGAAGCACATGATGGAAAAAATGATGCAACCTAAGAGCTCATTCTCACTAGACTCTATTTGTCCTAATCCATTTGACAAAAGTGTGAGTATGAAAGATTTTCCAAAGAGGGTGGAATTCCCACAATATGATAAATATGACGGCAGTGGTGACCCACATGACCATGTGCGTCAATTCTATACCATGAGCTTTGAATTCCATCAGGATGATTCCTATTTGATGAGGTTGTTCCCTAGAAGTCTTAAAGGACAAGCAATGGAATGGTTCACCAACATCACTCCCCCTGTCAAGACTTTTAGAGAACTTGTTCATAGATTTGTCCAACACTTCTCGTACAATCTATCAAGATCAGTTACTATGTTGGACCTATGCAACTTGAAACAAAATCAGGGAGAACCCTTTGTTACCTTCTTGCAAAGGTGGAGGAGAAAGTGCTCTCAGTATCCTAGGACCATCCATGAGGATGAAAAGATTGACATCCTTGTTAATAACTTGGTGCCTGAAATGAGATATGAGATCAAAAAGATAGTCTTCAATTCCTTCGATACCATGATTGAAACTGCATGTCGAATTGAAGATGTTCTCAAAGAACAAGGCATTTTGACCAAACATAGCAACAATGGCAACAATGGTCAGCACAACAACAAGGATAAAGGGAAGAACACCTACTGGAACAAAAACAAACAAGTTGTCAATGACGGAGTTGTAGATGCTCCCCAACCTAAAGATCAAGCCGTTCTTCACTTGTCCAGTGCAGTTCAAGCTATGAAGCTCAATGCACCTCCTCAACAAGAGAGCAAGCCACGGTATCAAGAGAAGCCTAAAAAGGAAAAATGTCAATTTGCCAAGCTTGGTGATTCTTACGAGGATGTTTTCAAAACGCTCATTGCCAATAATCTTGTGCATCCACAAGATCCAGCAAAACATTACATCCCTGACATTAAGCCACATTGGTGGGATGAGAAGGCTTTCTGCATATTTCATAATGGCATTGGGCATACCATTGAAAATTGTTGGAAACTCAAGCACATTATCCAAGACCTCATTGAGAGTGGAAAACTTAAGGTGGATGGACTAAATACCAATGCTGATCACAAAGCATTTAAAGAACCATTGCCTAAGTATGACAAGGGGGAAACCTCTAAACAAAAGGATGGCAAGGCTGCTATCAACTACACGTATACAGCGGCAGAAAATGTGATAAACATGCTTGAAGTTGTGGAGCCAAGTGTTAACATGATGAGGAGTAAGGACCCACATGGTTATGACTCTCCCCCTATCTTTGACAAAGAACCTGTTGTGGTGCTGAGAGGTCCTCATTCTAGGTCATCTTCCTAAGCCCTGAATGCTGTTACTAGGAGTCAAGGTCCTATCATTCTTAGAGGTCCTAATTCAGGTCCATCCAATAAACCCAAGCAAGTGTCATCCAAGAATGTCACTAAGTCCACCATTGCTCCCAAACCAAACTATAATCTTGTAGATCAGCTACAAAAAACTCCAGCGCAAATATCAATACTGGAGCTTCTAGAGTTGTCTCCAAGACATAAGCAGATCCTTGAGGATGCTTTGCGCACAGCAAATGTCCCTAACGACATAGATACAGACCAATTTCAAGGCATGGTTAACCACATTTCCAGCCCACATTACCTCTCTTTCTCAGAAGATGATGACAAATCCCTAAGCCACCCACACAATCTCGCCCTTCACATTGAAGTAATGATTCATAAAACTCATGTCAGGCGCGTGTTGATAGATGGGGGTGCTGGGCTAAATATTTGTACATTAAGTTTGTTAAAAACCTTGGGCTATTCAGAGGAGGTGATCGACAGTCAAAAGAAGATCACTATAAAGGCCTATGATGAGGCAGAAATGAAGTTCCAAGGGGTTAGCTGTCCTTCCTGTCAGGATTGGCCCAGTTGAAAAAGACATCTTGTTCCAAATTGTTGATACTGGACCCCTTGCATACAATATTTTACTAGGTAGACCATGGATTCATGACATGCAGGCAGTGCCGTCTACCTACCACCAATGTGTTAAGTTCCCCTACAATGGAGTTGAAATTTTCATACTAGGGGATAACACTTTATCAATTAATTCAATCTCAGCTAATGTTCATGTCCCTCTTAATCGAGATGCAGAGGATTATCAAGAAACTTTAACAGACTGTCAAAACAAATTTAAATCAGTAGACCTTGGCATGGGGGGGTATCAACTTGACTCTTTTGCAAAGATGCCAATTTCCCCTCGGTCATATGGAAAACCTTCACAGGAAATGAAACTATCTTCTTCAGTGATGACACTATTTGACACATTTGTTGAATCCTCAGTACCAATACAAGATGAAAAAGAGGAAGTAGCTATTCGAGATTGGATGTACAAAGAGGAGAAATACCAGCACAATGAAAATTTCTCCCCCTCTCCTAAGCCTTATGGGAGAGGATATACTCTTGTCAAAAAGATGGGTTATCCAGGATATGGCCCTCTTAACCACAGATTAGATGCTAGAGCCGAACCACTTAATCATGATCTTTTTGGACGTAAGTCTAAGAAACCAGTTGGCCTAGGCTTTATGAAGAAAAACAAGCATGCTATCCCCATTCCTGATAAGCGGGATAGCAAAGCTGACACAGAATATGTACCAGACTTGACCAATCAACAAGACATGACAGATGATTGGGTTCCTTCAACAAATCTCCTTTGGGGAGATTCAGAAAATATGACTACCATTACACACCAAATCACTACTGAAGGACATGCTGAAAATTTCATCCGAGAAGGTGTGACTCTCGAAGATGTCCAGGCTTCTACCTCGAGGCTTAGGAAACCCAGCTGGTGTAAACATCCTAGCAAGGATTCAGACACAGACTCAAATGAGTATGAATGGGATTCACTCTCAGATGCAACAGTTGATTTGGATATGGATGTTGTTCATGCTTATAGTACTCAACCCAACGTAGCTAATGAGTCATGTGTTAGATTAGAAGATTCGAACCCACATGTCGCATTAGTAGACGATTCTTCACTTGATGGGATGAATCTTGATTTAGACACCTTAGAGGGATACTTGACAGACTCCGATTCTGCGGTCACCAGAGATGACATCCCCTATATCCTTAATATTGAACCAGACATCAATCTACCCCTCATTAATCCCAACCTTATTGATTGGTCTCAACGTCATCAAGAGCCTCAACTCTTGACATTTTCCAATGACTATGAGATCACTTGCTACCTAAATGTTGTTGAACCTATAGTCTCTTCCACCAGTGAACCAACTACCAGCATGACAGAATCAGACATCAAGTACCTTAGTCACAAGATAAAAAGAAAAGAAAAAAAGAATAAGAGTTCTGATGGCGAAAACCACTATGTGGCGGTGTCAGAACCAAAAAAAGTAAAAATAAAAGACATATCCAAAGGTGAAAACCTCTCTGAGGCACCTACGAATGAGGTACTTGATAGTCTCCCACGTTATTTTCATGACAGATCATCAGTATTGGTGGAGCCTACAGATGCTGTTAATTTGGCCACAGAAGAGGCTCCAAAACTTGTACACTTGGCTAAATCTTTATCACCTCAAGAAAAGAAAGCCTACACTGAGTTCCTCCAAAAGAAGCAAATTAATTTTGCATGGACATATTCGGACATGCCAGGGTTGGACACTAATCTCATTATGCATCATTTGTCCATAGCTCCGGGTGTGAAACCAGTCAAACAAAAGTTACGAAAAATGCACCCTCATATAGCTCTTTTAGTAAAAGCTGAATTAGAAAAGCTCCTTGGTGCAGGATTCATTAGAGCAATAGACTATGCTGACTGGATTTCCAACATTGTACCTATTTCCAAACATGATAAATCCATCTGAATCTACACAGATTTTAGAGATCTTAATAGAGCATGCCCAAAGGATGATTTTCCACTTCCTAACATAGACATGATAGTGGACATGACGGCGGGCTATGAGATCTACTCCTTGATGGATGGTTTTTCTGGGTATAATCAGATCAAGATTGCTCCTGAGGATCAAGAAAAGACTGCATTCACATGTGCGTGGGGTACTTACTGTTGGAACGTCATGCCCTTTGGATTAAAAAATGCAGGAGCTACTTATCAAAGAGCTATGACAACCATCTTCCATGACATGATGCATAAAAATATGGAAGATTATGTGGATGACACCCTCGTTAAGTCCAAGAAAAGAGGAACACACCTGGCTGATTTAGAAGCAATTCTGGATCGTATGGAACAATTTCAACTGAGGTTAAATCCAAAAAAGTGTGCATTTGGTGTTACTTCTGGCAAACTATTGGGGTTCATCATTTCAGCTAAAGGGATAGAAGTGGACCTTGAAAAGGTTCAGGCCATTATAAACATGCCACCTCCTAAAAATGTCAGTCAAATGAGGAGTCTTCAAGGACGCCTTCAATCCATAAGGAGGTTTATTTCACAATTAGCTGATAGGGCACAACCCTTTAACAAAAATCTGCATAAAGGGGTTCAATGTGTCTGGAATGAAGATTGCCAGAAAAGCATGGATCAGATTAAGGAATATTTGGCACATCCTCCTATCTTAATGCCTCCCATTCCAGGAAAACCCCTTATTTTGTATGTCTCAGCTACTGAATCTTCATTGGGGGCATTGTTGGCTCAATTAGATGAACAAGGGAAAGAAAGGGCCATATACTATATTAGCCGCACTCTAGTGGCTTATGAGATCAATTACACAAGTATTGAAAAAGCTTGCCTTGCAGTAGTGTTTGCCTCTCAAAAGCTGCGACACTATATGCTTGCGCATACCATTCATCTTATAGCAAAAATTGATCCCCTCAAATACTTGCTCGGTAAAGCTGCTCTCACGGGTAGACTTGCTAAATGGATGATGATTCTTTCTGAATTTGACATAGAGTATATCGAACGCAAGGCAATCAAAGGCCAGGCTATTGCAGATCAACTGGCTAACTTTCCAATTGAAGATAATATGCCGGTTCAAGTCAACTTCCCAGACGAACATCTCATGTACATGACTGAGAGATCCTGGAAGCTATTCTTTGATGGTTCCTACATGCACAATGGTTCTGGAGCTGGCGTGTTGTTTGTCTCTCCTCATGGGTATACTATTCCCAAATCCTACAAGTTACTATTTCCATGCACAAACAACATAGCTGAATATGAGGCTTTAACAAATGGACTCAAAATGGCTATAGAGTGGAATATCAAAGAGCTACATATCTATGGGGATTCTCAGCTAATCATTAATCAGGTTAATGAGCAATACCAAACAAAAGATAACAAGTTGATACCTTATAAAAAAATGGTTGATTCATTAAGATGGTATTTTACCTTTGTCACTTTTCAACAAATCCCCAGAGCTGAGAATAAAGCAGCCGATGCTATGGCCACCCTTGCTTCACTTCTGCAGTTAACAGAACACGAGTTCAGATATGAGTTCCTAGTGGAAGAGCTACGTTATCCCATATTTGACTCACCCGAAAGCCATGTCATATGTACCATAATCAACCATGAATCCTCCCGCTATGGTGCCATTTACTCCTATCTCCGTGATGGCATCATCCCTGACACTTTCAACCGGTCTGAAAGAAGAAACCTTATCCGTAATGCCTCTCGCCATTCCCTCATCTCTGGTGATTTGTATAGGAGGGGTCTAGATGGGACACTTTTTAGGTGTTTAGAAAAGGAGGAATCGGATCAAGCGCTAGTTGACATCCACGAGGGCATATGTGGGGGACATTCTAATGGTCTTTCCATGGCTAGAAGGTTGCTTAGGGCGGGATACTATTGGCCTACAATGCAGATGGACGCGATAAAATTTGCCAAATCTTGTGAAAAATGTCAGAAACATGGACACTTGATACATGCTCCAGGTAGGGAGTTAATTCCTTCTATCTCTCACTGGCCATTTCAGCGATGGGCCTTTGACCTTGTTGGGCAGATTCATCCCAACTCATCAGGTGGGCACAAATTCATTATCACTGCTACTGACTATTTCACAAAATGGGTAGAGGCTGTCCCACTTTCTGTTGCCTCAAGCAAGACAGTATCTCTATTCATCTTAAACCATATCATCTGTCGATATGGAGTTCCATCTGAAATCATCACTGACAATGGAGGTCAGTTCAATAACAAGGACCTTACACAACTCTGCCAAAGATTCAGGATAAAACAACATTGGTCCTCCATTTACTTCCCGCAAGGAAATGGTCAGGCAGAGGCTTCAAATAAAACCATTCTCAAGATTCTACACAGAACAGTTCACAAGAATGGTAGAGACTGGCACCTACAGATAAATCCGGCCTTGTGGGCCTATAGAATGAGTATTCGTACTCCAACGGGGGCTACTCCTTTTGCCCTCACATATGGCACTGAAGCAGTGTTACCTTTAGAGGTTGAGATTCCATCACTGAGAGTCTCTCTCAAAGGTCTGATTACAGATGAAGATTATCGCGCCATGAGATTACAGGAATTAGAACTTCTGGATGAAAAGCGTAAAGCTTCATTTGACCATATGAGGGTCTACCAAAAGCGGATGTCCAAAGCATTCAACAAAAAGTTTCACCCTAGAGAATTCCAAGTAGGAGATCTTGTCCTGCGAGAGAATCCTAAGAACCAACAACACAGAGAACAAAAGGGCAAATTCGAACCTAACTGGCTTGGACCCTATATTATCACAGCAGCTTTTGGTTCAGGTGCATATCTACTATCTACTGAAGAGGGGGAGCAGCTCCCTACGCCTATCAATGTTCAGCACCTGAAGAAGTTCTATCCTTGATGCCCGTTCTGTCTGGGGGCATCCTTTGTATATAATTATGGTCCTGAAAAAAATCCAAAAAATTGATATATGATCCTGAAAAAAATACAAAAAAATAAAAAATACAAAAAATACAAAAAAAAAATAGAAAATGTGCCTCGGTGAAAACCTAGAAACAGGCGCCTTGGTAGCAAAAGTACAAAAAAAAATATAAAAAGTCCTGAAAAAAAAAAAAAAAAAAAAAAAAAACTTCCAAGTGGTGAAAACCTAGAAATAGGCGCTACTTGAGGCCTCTGCACCCCTATTTCTTAGCATGCGCTCTCGACACTTAGCCATTCTCCATCATGCCTTGTCCTTGTTGCCTTGGTTTGGAATTAGTCTTTGTCTGTGTCTAGGGGGGGCATCATTGTGTTAGCTTTGGTCTCTTGGATATGCCTGTCTTTAGGACACCTCACAAATGGTGTTTTTCAACACCAACCCAACTGTGCTTTTCAACACAAAACCTCCGACATCGAGTGTTTCTCAACACTTATCAGTTTGGTCTTATCCAATTCGGTCATGTGATCTTACCCATTAGCAAGCATTCGACCTTTACCCTCGAAACTCAGTATCAGTTTACACACTTAAACTTTTTAAAACACTTCAGCCTGAGATATGTCATGATCTTTTCTTTGTGTGCTGACTGTTATTGATTTTTGTTGAGTGTCCTTGCCTAAATAGGTCTCTCCGTGATGCATAGCTAGAGGACTTGGGGCATGGGGCATGTTTTTATTTGCTTTCTGCTTGTGGGTGTTTGTCTTGAACCTCTTGAGTGTTTTTTGTTGTCTCCTTGACACACTTAGGATATTTGAGACATCATCCTTGACTGTTTCTTGCACAACTGTCCTCATGGTTTTCCTGGCATTTATGCCTTGATGCGAGCATGGTTTTGCTAAATTAAATTGGGTAAGCTAACATTGTAGTCATCTTGACCTTTATGTCTTTGATGCTCATGTTAGAATCTTTCCACATTCCAAACCGATATAAATCACATTCATATCTTCATAGTTGCATTTGTGACTAGTGATGGTTGTGTGATTGTCCGATGTCCGATAATAACGGCCCAGTGATGAAAATAAGCTTTCTTACATTCTCTAATGAATGATGAACACAAAATACCTATGTTACCCATGCAAGTACATCTTTGCATTTTCATGTAGCTTGCATTATTTAGGCTTCATGTTAGCATTTGCACTTTTAGGCTGCATTATGAGTTTGAGAGAGTTTTCCTCATCTTTCTTGTGGATTTTTCCGTCAACTGTGGTCACGATCTGATCTTCATTTCCTTACTTTCTTTCGTGATCTCAATCGAAATTCTCTATCTTAAACAGTTGATTGATTCTATTTCTTCTCTCCATTTCTTTCCATTTCTTCTAAACTTCTATCTTCCATTCACTATTCACCCCACTTCTTTTCTTCTAATTCAATCTTGGGGCATAATCTTTCTTGCTGTGAACCTTATCTTTCATTTGATTTGATCAAATTTATCAATTTACTGTTTCTCCTCTATCTCATTTCGATTTCGATCACGAGGGGGCAGTACCTATCAAATTTCAAACCTTGATTCAGTTTTATCAAATTATCAATTGCTCCTCTTGGGGCAACATTGATTGAGATTCTTATCTCTCACTTTGGATATGATCCCAAATCGACCTCATGTTCAAAGACCTTTAGTTTATGTTTGTCCTGATGTGTTCCCATCCGTCGAACACACATCTAAGTTGTTTTGTGATCCCAGATCGATCTCACATTTCAATTCTTCTTTGACTACATGTGTTCCCAAATCGATCACACATTAGTCAAAGAGGGGCAAATGTATGCACCATAAAATGGTCGCCTAGACTTTGGGCCCCATTTATTTAATCTATCGATATCAATTCCTGAATCAATATTTGTCATACATTCAAATCAAATTTATTGATCAAATCATAAATATTTCAATTTTCCCTAAAGTTTGAATATCCCATCAATTTTTAATTAAAAGAAATATATCCCTTTTTAATAAATAAAATAATATTATTTAATTGAAATTAATATTCTTTGAATGAAATAATGTTATTTAATTAAAATCCTCTTTTAATTAAATGGTTTTATTTTATTGAATTAATATTCATTTCTAAATTATATAATATTACCTTATTTAATTAAAAGAGATATTATTCTTTAAAATTAAATAAATGAAATATTCTCTCAAAAGATCTCCTGTGATGAAAAAGGAAACAAATTGAATAAAAATAAAAGAAAATAAAATGTAATTCCATTTTATTACAAACCTTCTAAAAATGATGATTGTTTCCTCTTTTTCATTTATCCCACATTGCTTCTACTTTCACATTCGAATCCAACTTTTCCTATAAAAGGAGACCTCTCATGCTCATTCAATCATCCCGAATTTTGATATCGAACTTATGCTGCAGAATTTCATAGCTTGTAATCATTTAGCATTTCAACTTGCACATTCACATTTTAGATTAATTTACATTTTAGATTAATTGCAAATCATTTTAGTTTAAATCCATTACATATAGCTTAATTTCATTTTCAATAAATTAGTTTAGCTTAGTTTGCATGGCAAATCATTTAGAATAGTTTCATTTAGATCAACTCGAATCTCTCATTCTGAGTTGTATTTGCATGGGTAAAATAGGCTGATCTGAGGGCCACATTCAAACCATGCTCTTCTCAGATAGAGAGCTATGGGTCATTTTGTGAGAACTCACTGTTGAGCACTCTCGCATACAAGGACTCATAGAAGTGTGATCACACATCTGTGCACACACATGGAAGCCCTCTTTAATACCTCCATCAGAAACCTTAGGAAGATAATCCCAAGAAATAAGAACAATTTGAGAAATCTCATGCAATGTAGTCTCATAAACTAATTGGGCTCCCCACTAAACCTCTTCATCTCTGACTTGGGCATATACTGCTAAATCCTAGGGCATGCCCTATATCTTCTCATACTACCTCAAAACTTGAGCAACAACAAACCACTCAATAATATACCATGTCCACCCAATGAGGTACCTACTCTGGAAGAAAAATGGAATTTTTTGAGTGTCTATGTGCCACTCCTCACAATCCAGATATGACCTTGATATGACATCAATAACATTATTGAGAACCTACCTCCAATACTCTAGCTTGCCCAAGTGGGGATGCTAAATAAGACCATAATACATAAAGATATATGGAAGCTATAGGTCCCTCTAGTGATCAACTATTGGAAGTGTCACTGGGATATGTTCCCATGCCCAAATCTATAGACCAAGAATAGTAACTATCATGGTATGAGAATGTTGGTTTACAATCTTGTGTGACTCACAATACATGTAAACCAAAATGCAACTACCCCAAGAAAAATTACAAGGTAATCAGATCATATCCTTGATAACTCTGGACCAGCCACACATAAATCCATGTTGTCCTTTGTCTGGCATCAAAAGGCTACCAATCAATCCAGCAAGGTATATTGGAAGATGCTCATAATGTGACACTAGTACATTTGAGTCCTTTTTCAAATAGATATCCATCTCAATTCCAACACCACATCGTCGACCAAGTGACACTAACCATCCTTGTAGTTTTGGTGTCAATAGCACTGACAGCTATGATGTTTGTGGTAATTGCGATGGCACACACTATCACAATATATAGGGTAAAAGGGTCTACCAACATGGTCAAAGATGGTCAACATGCCATCGATCATAATTTGACTACCGCTAGGACTTATTGTGGGTGTCGCAATGTGAATGTCCATGTGATGAAAATGCTATAAAAGCAATGACTCTCTATCAAAGTGTTCCAACATATATCCGTTGTGTCCAGTGCTATGTTTTCGGTCATTCTCTGATTACCGTCATAATTTCCACAATATACTATATTTTTTAATCTATATATATATGTCATTCATGAAGACCTTAAAATATTGAGCTTCTCTTTGTTTCAAGAATAGTTTAACATTCTCTACTTAACAGGGCCAACCACATGAAGGTGGAAGCTCATCTGGCCCCTCCTAGGAGCATCTTATGACCCCTCACAAAAATTTAAGACCTCTAAGATGTATTCTTAGGGATTGTAAAGGGTCATAAGAGGTCCTGAGATACAATAGTTGAGAAACATAAATGTAGGCATCACAGATGATCACAATTATTTGGAGATACAACATAATTGAGTGTATACCCAATTGATGCAACACAATAAGTACTCCTCTAGTTCTAAGTTGACACTATAGGGTCCAAAAACAAATCAAGATAGAGTCCAAAATCCATCTATGTTATCTATGGTTTTTGGATCCTACAATGTCAGCTTAGAACCAGAAGAGTAGTACTATTTACGTTGCATCATCTAGGTATACCACTCAATTATATTGTATCTCTGAAGAATTGTGACCATAATGCCTACATTTATGTTTCTCAACTGTTGTGAGATTAAAATTCTTCTAAGGAACATGTAATGCAATCAAGCTCAGTGGATCCAATTAAGGACTGACCGACCTTGCAGCCAAACCAATATGCAGTAGAAATACACAATACAAACAATAGATGTGATATGAAATAGAAGTCTATATTCATGAAAACATCGATTACATGCAATGTGATGATCTGTAAGGCCTTCCCAGTTATAGCCAATTACATTGCAAATAATAATCTACAAGATCTCGCAGGATCTAAATCTTTTTCCCAACATCAGCATCCAGCTAGTCTATGTCTGCAACAGGTAGCACACTGGTAGGCACCTAGGAAAGATCTAAAATTGTACTCAAACTTCCAAGCAATCTTCCTACTCCTAAGCTCGCAGGATACTAACCTTCCTTTTCACCACCCCCTCCAAACAACTACCCAAGAATCCTATAAATATTAATTCCTAGCTACAAGTCGGCTGAAGAAATACTAAACCCTAACAAACAAATATTAAATGCTAAAACATCAGTCGGCTCTCACATAGCCTTACAAAATAAATAAACTCTCAAAGATGGCCCCAAATGGTCATCAGATCCACATAGAAGAATGCAACATGCCAGATCTAGGTCCCCACATGTCCAACAGTCAATCCATAACATGAGGAGTGCAACCCAAATGAAATGCACTAGTTAGCCAAGCCAATCTAACAAAACAATCCAGTCGGTAAGCAAGAACACTAAGCAATAGAGGAAATAACCGAGCACCAGTCGACCGACCATGCCAAGCATGACCAAGGAACACAGTTATTGTTGAGCGCCAATGAACCGATGCCTTCAATCACTGAGTGTTCTTCAGAGACTGAGCACCCCAGTAACCATATAAACTAAGCAACCAGTCTCCCAAACCGAGCAAGAACTCCACCAAACCAAGATAAAAACCAAAAATCTACCTTCAAAGACAAACATATTTTTGGTTGATACAGGATGGCCAAGAATCCTAGGATGCTCCTGCATTAGACACCCTAGGTAAGAAAGATTTTCTCATAAGGAAATCAGGAACACCTCATGGAAATCAGAACAGGTATTCTAAATCTGTTCTTCAGCCATATCTCTTCTTGTCCTTCATCCCAAGTAGACTTCACTTCATTTACTGTCTCATGTAGGAAGTCTCTATGTCTTCCACTTCATTTATCCCTCCGGTTGGCAACAGCTAGCAACTGACTCTGACCACTACCGACCACCTCAGCACCTCGGTAAGGTTCATCCTCTCCAGACTCCTCAACCAACTCAGTATCATCTGCATCCCTCTGTCACAAATGTCACCATCTGTTGAATCATCTCTACCAGCAAAACCATTTGTTTCTTAATCTCAACAAACTCTTTAGAGATATCATTCTCCTTCTCCTCCAAACTAGATTTAATAGGAATAGGTTCATCAACCTTCTACTCTTGAGGTTTGTCATAAGGAAAACACCTGATAACTCCACATCCTTTAACCCTCATCTCTTGTAAAGGTATCATCTTATGCCAAGCTCCTTCATGCCTAACCACATAGGTATTAGCATGACCATCAAACAAAACACTTCTATCAAACTACTAGGGTCTATCAAGCAATAGATGACAAGCATCCATAGGCAATATATCACACAATATCTCATCATGGTAAGATCCAATCTGAAACTTAACCAAGCATTGTTCTTCAACTCTAACCTTAGAAACACCTTGTATCCAACTAATCTGATAAGGATTAGGATGCTTCCTTCTTTCCAAATTCAACTTACTAACCATTTCATCTGAAACAAAGTTTTCAGAACTACCGCCATCAACTATGATATTACATACCTTATCCTTGCACTTGCATCTGGTTCTAAACAAATTTCTCCTTTGCACCGGTTCAAGAACACATGTAGCTAACCTCCTAGTGACAAGACATTCACCTTTCTTAGGAACATTCTCAATGTCTTCTTCGGTAGCTAATGCAACCCTTTTCTTACGACACTGCCAACTTCTATGACTAGCTTCACCACAGTTATAACAAGTACCAGCGAACTCATTCTTTCACCTTCCTCTATGTCCAGTATTCTTAGTAACTTGACCACTACCAGATCCCACATTAGGCTTAGGGTTCTCTATCACATTACTCTCAGCAACTACTTCACCAGTTTTACCACCTCAATTCCTACTATTTTGTTTTCCTTCATACTTCCTATTCAGCTTCTCTTCCATCTTCAATGCCATCTAATAAGCATCACTGATTGTTTTCATCTGAACCATAAGTAACTCTTCTTGAATACTAGGTCTCAAACCATAGACATACCTAGCAACCTTCTCTTTATTAGTTTCAGAATGACTAGTCCTAATCAAGATTCTATAAAACTCCTTGGTATACTCATGTACCGATTTGTTAGTCTGCTTCAAAGCTTGCATCTTCTTAAACTTATCCAATTCATAATCCACCAGAATGAATTGCTTCTTCAACTTATCAACCATTCAGTTCCACTTAGTGATCTTTTCTTTTCCTCTTCTACCTCTTTCCAACTGAACTTCTCTCCACTAGATATTTGCATGAACCTTTAACTTAGTCTTTGCAAATCTAACCCTATCAGGATCTTCTATTTCTTCATACTCAAAGTACTCATCAATCTCATTGATCCAATCAATCAATTCTTCTGGCCTAAGGCTTCCATCAAATGCAGAAACTTCAATCTTAGGTCTCTTCCCAATCTTAGACATAGCTTTTAGAATTTGATTCTCCTCAGAATCTCTAGCTTCTTGTACAACTTCTTCAAAATGATCTTCCTCATATTCATCATCACTATCCTCCTTCAAGGTAGGCTTCTTCTTTCTCAATTCCTCTTGTAGGTCTTACACTTGTTTATGTAAAGCCCTAAAATCATCCAGATAGAATTCTCCAGTAGCTTCCTCTTCTTCAGAGATCTCATGATTTCTCCTCGGAGGCATCTTCAAATCAAGATCTAGATATACAAGATCCACTCAGCTTGAACAGGAATAGACTTTTCTCAAATAGGAACAAACTTCGCTCAAATGGGAACAAACTTCACTTTGATACCACCTAATGCAATCAAGATTGGTGGATCCAATTAAGGACTAACCAACCTTGCAGCCAAACTAATATGTAGCGAAAATACACAATACAAACAGTAGATCTGATATGAAATAAAAGTCTATATTCATGAAAACACTGATTACATGCAATGTGTCAGGTTGTAAGGCCTTCCCAGTTACGGCCAATTACAATGCAAATAATAGTCTACAAGATCTCATAGGATCCAAATCTTTTTCCCAATATCAACATCCAGCTAGTCCAGGTCTACAACAAGAAACACACTGGTAGGCACCCAAGAAAGATCTAAACTTGTACTCAAACTTCCAACCAATCTTCTTGCTCCTAAGCCCGCAGGCTACTAACCTTCCTTTTCACCAACCCCTCCAAATAACTACCCAAGCATCCTATAAATAATGATTCCCAGCCACAAGTTGGCTGAAGAAACACTAAACCTATAAAAACAAATATTAAATGTTAAAACATCAGTCGGCTCTCACATATCCTTACAAAATAAATAAAATCTCAAAGATGGCCCCAAATGGTCATCAGATCTGCATAGAAGAATGCAACATGCTAGATCTAGGTCCCCACATGTCTAATGGTCAATCCATAACACAAGGAGCATGACCCAAATTAAATGCACCAATTGGCCAAGCCAATCTAACAAAATAATCCAATCGGTAAGCAAGAACACCGAGCAACAGAGGAAATAACCGAGCACCAGTCAATCGACCATGCCAGGCATGACCGAGGAACATAGTTATTGTCAAGTGCCAGTGAACCAATGCCTTCAATCATCGAGCATTCTTCAGAGACCGAGCACCCTGGTAACCATATAAATTGAGCAACCAGTCTCCCAAACCGAGCAAGAACTCCATCAAACCAAGATAAAAACCAGCAATCTACCTTCAAAGACAAACATATTTTTGGTTGATACAGGATGGCCAAGAATCCTAGGATGCTCCTGCATCAACATGTGACAAACATGAAGATTTGACCAAGCATTATTGGGAGCTAGACCCTACAACAAATGGACTTGTTATGATTTTTACAATACTACATGTGTGACAGGAAAGCTCATAGTACTACTCAGGCAAATCTGAATGTTCACCACCTATGCATATAAGAGTTGATTAGATAAGGTTGAATACAATTATATCTTCATAAAAAACACAACATCCCAATCATTGATAATATTATGATAAGGATAGTTATCGGTAACCAAACAAGCATAGTAGTTGATATTGTTATGTAACAAATACTAATCGACTTCCTTATTGGCACAATAATGAAAAATCTTCATAAATCAATGGCATAATGAATATGTTTGGTTAGAATGTAAGTCCAAATGGGATAATGAAGTGAAGTGTCTGCCAAATGCCAAAGGATGCAAAACATTCATTTTTGGCGATATAAGAATAAGAAATTTTCCACTCCATTGTGCATCGACCAGCATAAAATCATATTTATATAATCATTGGAAATAGACAACGAATGACAGAACAAGAAAAAAAGATACAGGGAACTAATTTTGATCCTAAATAAAAATTACAATGGAATCAATTACATTAGGTAATCAAAACACACTAATTATGGAGGTGGTGTCAAGAGTCCTATGATAGTAAAATTTCCCAATTCTCTATTTCCCCAAATTTTTTTAATAAGGTTAATTTTTAATTTTGTTTAATTTTATATTGAAAATCATAACGAAGTCATAAACAACAAAAAAGTTCATGAGTTTATCAAAATACGTCCAACGTATCTACTTGAAATTCTAAAAAAGTTTCAGTATCTATAATAGCCCTCTGTTACCCACATTTATGCATATGGTCCCAACAAATCAGTGCACAAACTACAAAAAGAAGGCATCATAGAAACATGATTTCTACTTTTGCCATTGAAGCAATCTTGGCGGCACTAGCTACCTCTCGAGCCTTGAACAAGTTGCACTCATTTCCTACATCAGGTATAGATGTAGATGGGGTAGATGTAAATGTGGTTTCATCGACCCACTGAAAGTATTGACATCCACTATTTTCCTGCCATACCAAATCTACATAAGTTCTTCCTAAAATGATTAGTTGTCACATTATTTTAAAACATAAAATATAATTACACAACCAGACCTTTTTCCTATTCGGGCAACCCCAAAATTGATGCCCAAGATTACTTGTGTGTGATGTCTTCAACATGCATGGGCCAACACCACATTGACACATAGGCACATTGACCGAAGTCATCGATGCTATATCGACAAATATTGCATTGTCATTATTTTGTTCATTCATACTAATTATAATTGCAATAAAAAGAAACATACTAATGTAGGCTTGCACATTTTTTGGCTAAGTCAAATTCTTTGGTTTAAATCAACTCAAAACAAAATGACAAACCAAAGACAACCATGCAATAAAAAGTAATTACTAAGGAACCAAGGGACTAATTATAATTGCAATAAAAAGAAATATACTAATGTAGACAAAATCTCAAATCATATTGCAACATGAGAATGTTGAACATGCATGCGAATTTGACCATGACAATGCACCTCATTCGAATGAATCGGTTCTATACTTTGCTATGATATTAAAAGAACATGTCTCATTTAGAGACATGTCTCTACATACATAGAGGCATGTCTCTACATGAGAAATGTCTCTACATGAGAAATGTCTTTACATGAGACATGTCTCATAAGGGTTAAAGGGTGAGTAAAGATTATAAAGGTTATGTTTTAAACCTTTAGACAAGTCTTGAAAGGGGTTTTAATTTAATGTTGTCAAGTTGACAACATTGGTTGTCAACTTGACAATAGATATTAGTCATGTCTTATTGAAATAGTGTGCTCCTACTTCATCCAAAACTTGTAAGAAAGAAAGAAATGGGGTTAGATACAAGGGATCTAAGCAATGCATGATGTCCTATTACTTATCCTCATCTAAATTCATGCATGTGCATAATCAAGCCATACATTTATATAAGGAAACCATGCTACAAGACATGTGCACTCAAAAAGATGTTATAGGAGGAAGAAGATAACATCATGGGAAACATCAAGTAGACATACATAACTCACAGTGGTGCAAGAGAGTGGTCAGTACTGTGGATGCATCATCCAAACAATGCAAAAACAACATCAAATGTTGTTGTTTCATTTGATGTTGTTGTGGAATAATTTCCAAATGAGGCATCAACATAAATAACTCAAAACATGTCATAAGGTCATGGTGTTCCAATACAAGGTGATGCAGTCATAATCAAACATGCATTTTATTATCTGCTGTTATGATGACCTAGGGCATCAATGATTAACTATTACTTGTTTTTAATTCATCGCATGATTGACCGAGGGCATCAATGATTAACTATGATTAACCAAATCAAATCAAGCAATGATATATACAAAAGAAAGAAATAGTCACAGGCCCACGGCCTTGAGCAATCAAGTATAGTAAATAATCATCAATGGAAGAAAATAATGATGCCCTAGCTCGATAGTCAATAATGTGATGAATTAAAAACAAGTAATAGTTAATCATTGATGCCCTAGGTGGTGTAGGAGCACCAAGGTCAACTCCAGAGCAATGGAAGTACACCAGGGTCACTATGGATCCTTGGGTGATGGAACAAGACTATTTAAGGTCATTTGATAATGTATTGGACCATGATTGGTCATTTTATATTATTTTCATCATGTTTGTAATAATTTTGGGATCATTTGATATTATGATCAACAAAAGATGCTATGTAAGCCTTAATGGCATTTGTGAGGGAAAAGTGCACCTAGTGGGTCACTAGGGGTCATTATGTTGATCCTAGGTTAGAGGAGTGATCTAAATACCTATAAGGTCTATAATGAATGTAACATAGCCTATAGAGCCATTAAAAGGTTGTAAATGCACTTAAAAGTGCCAAATGTGTAATTTGCCTAGAATTGGCAAAATAAGCCTTAGAGGCTCATGAGAGGGTTAGTATGGATTAGAAGGTTGGTTTGAACCTTTAATAGTCATTAGTAGGGGTGTTATATATTATGTTATCAAGTTTACAACATTTTTTGTCAACTTGACAACAACTTTAACCATTTTATGTTTAACAATCAGTTTAAGACTGTTATGAAACAGTTTAGGATGTTAGTTATGGGAACAGTAGGGTTTTAAGATCTATTTAATGGTATATCCATGAGGGTGGATAGTGTGTGTGGTATGGGAGATGTTTAAGTCACCATTTTGGTGAAGGAATCAATCAATAAAGTAAACTGTTCTCTGCAAATTATATTCTACAGTGATATAACCAGTCCACCAGTAATTTCAATGGTTGAATGCAATGTGTTTGTTATTTGATAGTGATGTAAAAACATTGCTTTGTATTTTATTTACATGTTTATGCAACCATCTCATTTTTTTTTAATTTTAAGGAATATTAATTGACTGGTGCCCGATTGTGATTGGGCTTTAAAGGGTACAGTCGGCGTTTTGGGGTTGTGACCCCTACTCATAAACTAACTCTCCCACCTCTATGGTCACTGTGATTGGTGGGAGATGTCAAATTTGTATTATATGTGTTTTATGAGGCTTTAATTACAAGGAAGGTGAAAGGAGGCAAGAAACAATGATTGTTCTAGGTGAAAGACACAGAAAATGGTGCACTAGACAACGTCAATTATTGGTTGAGAAGATCCCAATGAAGAAGGGGTATATTTAATGGTTGGGTATGTCAATATGAAATTAATTGAAGGTGTTGGATCCAATTTTTGGGTTCAGAGATGTGTTGAAGGGTGTTTTCTACAAAGCCCTAGGCTATTATTCCTAAAAGGGAAGGTTTGATGAATGGGAGCATAGATGAGTGAGTCTAATCAAACCAAGTTGAAAATCCATTATTTTATACCATGTTGCAAGACTTTTTTGGGGTCTTTATTCCTGAGATTGAGGGATTTTATGAGTTTCTTTATTATTAGAGGGCTAATTAGGCTTAGAATGATGGTTGTAGGGTGATGGAAAGGTTCATCAGTCAAAGGGTGGAGACTTGAGTTTGATATATGTTTAACAACTTCAAAAAGGGTATTTTTAAATGTAATTTCTTCACCTAGTTGTTTGGGAAGTATTTGAATAATTTGTAGATCACTGTCTGGGAAGGGCTACTAGACAGGCCTAGAGAAGGTTGTTGGGTATTGGGTGTTGAAATAGATTCATAGATGGTTTGAGAACTTATAGACCTGACATTGGGAGTATGTTTAAATCCTTAGTGGGATAATAGACATCCATGTATGTGAGGACAAAGTGTTGGGTCAGTGGAGGGAACAAGAGTTGTGTCTAAGAGAAAAAGTTAAGCCTGGAGTCAGGGTCAGTACTAAGGGAAATTAGAAGGAAAGATTAGAGGAAGTGAAATTGTTCAAAATATCTAAGGTGTTGATTGTTTAAAGTTGGAGCACTCTATTTGACCCTTGAGTTGAGACTAACTCCTTGAGTGAGTTCCAAGACACTTGTAGAATCCTCAAGTTGAGTTGTATTCCTTTGGGGAATAGTAGAGGGCTCTGCATCACTAGGTCATCACAACAAGTAGATAATAAAAATGAAAGGATCCAACAATAATGCCCTAGTGTTAAACACGGTTCCTCAAAGATCCAAACAAGTAAAATACAACAGTGAGCATTATAATTTTGTGTCAATAACCAAATCAAATCAAGCAATGATATATACAGAAAGAAGAAACTATCATATGCCCGCGACCTTGAGAAATCAAGTACAGTAAATAATCATCAATGGAAGCAAATAATGATGCCCTAGCCTAATAGTCAATCATGCGATGAATTGAAAACATGTAATAGTTAATCATTGATGCCCTAGGTCGTCACAGCAAGCAGATAATAAAAATGCAAGGATCCAACAATAATGCCCTAGTGTTAAACATGGGTCCTCAAAGATCCAAACAAGTAAAATATAACAGTGACCATTATAATGGTGTGTCAATAACCAAATCAAATCAAGTAATGATATATACAAAAAGAAGAAATAGTCATAGGCTCACAACCTTGAGCAATCAAGTATAGTAAATAATCATCAATGGAAGCAAATAATGATGCCCTAGCCTGATAGTCAATCATGTGATGAATTGAAAACATGTAATAGTTAATCATTGATGCCCTAGGTCATCACAGCAAGCAGATAATAAAAATGCAAGGATCCACCAATAATGCCCTAGTGTTAAACACATGTCCTCAAATATCCAAACAAGTAAAATATAGTAGTGAGCATTATAATGTTGTATCAATAACCAAATCAAATCAAGCAATGATATATACAGAAAGAAGAAACAATCACAGGCCCATGACCTTGAACAATAAAGTATAGTATATAATCATCAATGGAAGCAAATAATGATTTCCTAGTACAATAGTGAATCATGCGATGAATTGAAAACAAGTAATAGTCAATCATTGATGCACTAGGGCATCACAACAAGCAGATAATAAAAATGCAAGGATCCAACAATAATGCCCTAGTGTTAAACACGGGTCCTCCAAGATCCAAAAAAGTAAAATACAATAGTGAGCATTATAATATTGTGTCAATAAACAAATCAAATCAAGCAATGATATATATAGAAAGAAGAAATAGTCACAGGCCCGCAGCCTTGAGAAATAAAGTACAATATATAATCATCAATGGAAAAAATAATGATGCCCTAGCACAATAGTGAATCATGTGATGAATTGAAAACAAGTAATAGTTAATCATTGATGCCCTAGGTCATCACAACAAGCAGAAAATAAAAATGCAAGGATCCAACAATAATGCCCTAGTGTTAAACACGGGTCCTCAAATATGAAAACAAGTAAAGTACAACAATGAGCATTATAATGTTGTGTCAATAACCAAATCAAATCAAGAAATGATATATATAGAAAGAAGAAACAGTCATAGGCCCACAGCCTTGAGCAATCAAGTATAGTATATAATCATAAATGGAAGAAAATAATGATGCCCTAGCACAATAGTGAATCATGCAATGAATTGAAAACAAGTAATAGTTAATCATTAATGCCCTAGGTGGAGGTAATGATAATGATGCTTCAAGCTCACATAAAGAAAATGGAATGATCAAAGAGGCAAATAAAAACCTACATCTGCACAAAGAAATGAGTGAAAAATAAAACATTTGGGCTCACACAGGTTGTGAGCATAGCCAACTCCTAGAAAGATAAGGTTGAATACAAACATACATGAGTAAAGGAGCATAAACAATAGGGTACTAGATATTTCCTGAAGAGATGATGGAAGGATGACCAGGGTGTGAATCTAGTGTGCTCCTACTTGATCCAGAACCTGAAAGAAGGAAAGAAATGGGGCTAGATCCAAGGGATCTAAGCAATGCATGATATCCTATTACATATCCTCATCTACAATCATTCATGTCCATAATCAATCCATACTATGGATGCATCATCCAAACAATGCAACAACAACATCAAATATTGGTATTTCATTTGACTTTTCGATGGCATCATTTCCAAATGAGGCATCCACAACAATAACTTAGAACATGTCATAAGGTCATGGTGTTCCAATACAAGGTGATGTAGTCATAATCAAACATTCATTTTTATTATCTACTTGTTGTGATGACCTAGGGCATCAATGATTAACTATTACTTGTTTTTAATTCATTGCATGATTGACTATCGGGCTAGGGAAACATTATTTTCTTCCATTGAGGATTATTTACTATACTTGATTTCTCAAGGCCATGGGCCTATCATTGTTTCTTTTTTTTGTATATATCATTGCTTGATTTTATTTGGTTATTGACACAACATTATAATGCTCATTGTTGTATTTTACATGTTTGGATATTTGAGGACCTGTGTTTAACACTAGGGCATTATTGTTGGATCCTTGCATTTTTTTTTACTGTTGGATCTCATGAAGCTAGGGAATTATGGATTTACTAATTGCATGGTCATTTGATGGCATGCTTATTGTTTGGGAGACAGTTAGACAATTAGTTAATGGTTTTTGTCGGTCTTTAGTTAGTTAGAAGCCTTTATTAGTGTCGATCCACATGAGTGGAGGGGGGATGTGGATTTGATGTGTGTAAAGAACCATTTTCAAATGATATTCATTCAATAAACAAAAATATTATTTGCAAATTGTGAATTTGCCCGTAGGGTACGATCAACCCATGTAGTGCCTTCAAATGTGTTTTGTGGTGTATTAGTGATTAGATCATGATGTAAGATCATTGGCTTGGGTGTTATTTACATGTCCAAACATTTATTTCAGTGTTTAATTGTTATTAAAGCCTAGGAATTAATTAGTGTCAGACTGTGCCTGGGTTTTCTAGTTGCAACAGTGAATTGGGATTGACATCTCCATAATGGATTGACTCTCCCACCCCTATGGTCATTATGATTGGTGATTGAAGATCCTCCTAAAGATGATATGGATGCAAATGAAAAGAAGGAATGAAATAAAAACAATGATAATAATTATTGATAGTGTTAAAGATCACATTGTGCCAACAATTGCAAATCTAGAGAATGCATATGATATGTTCACTTCATTGTCTGGCATGTTTCAGATCAACAACAGAAATAGGGTCCTAGCTCTCAAAAATAACCTCTCTTGGATCAAGATGAATCAAGGGGAGTCAATCACATCCTACTTCATGAGGATCAATGAGCTAAGGAATCAACTATCATAAAGATAAAGAGCTAGCTGTGACAGCTCTTAATGGATTGTCACTTACTTGGGATGCATTCATTCAAGGGACTAGTGCACATTTTGAATTACGTACTCTTGATAGACTAAAGACCGATTGTCTTCAAGAAGAAGTGAGATTAATATCAAGAGGATCAATATTCAAGGAAGATATACAAGTTCTTTACTCTCAAAACTTCAAAACGGGGATAGGGAAATTCAAGAAAAAGAGAGAATTCCAAAAGGATAAGAGGAACAAAAATGAAGGAAGTTCAAAGGACAAAGAGGGAAGAGGGAAGAACTTTAAGAAGAATAAACCCTTTAAGAGGGACTTCTCTAAAATTCAATGCTACAAATGTGAGAAATTTGCTCACATAGGTATAAATTTTCCTGAGAGGAACAACCTTCAAGCATCCTTTGTGGAGATAAAAGATCATGAAACTAAGCTCTTTTCACTTTGAGAGGGATTTTATATATGGGCTCACTTGTGAAATTATCTAAGTTATAAAACTCCTTGTGCTGGTTACATACAACTACATTTTTGTATCTAATTTTTTGTATGAGTGTGGCACCAAACACAGCTATTAAATTATAACTATCTTGTGTTATGAACTCCTTCCTTATGTCATTGTTGTCTATGGAAGAATAATTTGCATTAACATATTTCTATTTTGTATGCATGGATGCATACTTTACCTTAGCATATGTCTTACTTATGTATGGGATCATACACACCTAATTAGCAGCATACCTTGCATCAATTATACTTTTGTTATGCATGAGGAACATACATTACATTATGAATAGTTACATTGACATATTTTTGTTATGAAACATGTTATACCTTACATTGTTATGGGAACATAAACAGTTGATTGTTAGTATAATTAATTAGCTATTTTCTTTATTGATGCATAGGTGCATACATTATTGGTTAATGAATGTTGGAACATACTTACATTGGCATATGTTGTGTATGTTACATTTTACAATTGGCATTTTTTGGGGGGAACATACATTATGATACTTAGAGATAATTTTGTTGTATGCATGGGAGCATACTTTATATGGATATATGTTATCCTTTATATATACTTTTCTATTGATCATATATATGTGTGAATACATTTCTTTATAGAGGGAACTATATTGCATCTTGATGTGATCACATTGCACCTGGTTATATGTTGGACAAATTTGGTTACTCTTATGTGGTGAAACTTATGTGATTACTCTTATGCTTATGAAGCATACTTTAGTGGCTTATTGTGTATGTATGGATCATACTTTCTTTTATAGTCGAGTCTATATTTATTGACTATAGCTGAGACTATATTACATGTGATTCTATGTGTAAACACATTTTCTTTACATTGAACTTGATTCTTATGATTATAAGATCATATTGGTTACTCTTATGCTTATGTGGATTCATCAAATAAAATTTTGAGTATTATTGGAAAGGTAAAGGAGTTAAGAAGTTTGATAGCACTAAGCTTTGTGGATGGATCTTTGATGATGGAAAGTGTACAAAAGAAAAGGTAGGTGTTTATTTGGATCTTTGATCATTACATTTGCTTCATGTGCTGCTAGTTATGATAATGTAATTAGTAAATCTATAATACCCTAGCTTCATGAGATATGAAGATCATAAGCACAGGTGCATTCAAATGGGCATAATGAAGCAACAATGATAATAATTCAATAACAAATATGGGCTCACACGGGCCATGAGCATAGCCAACTCCTAGAAAGACAAGGTTGAATACAGAAATACATGAGTAAATGAGCATAAACAATAGGGTACCAGACATTGCTTGAAGAGATTATGGAAGGATGACCAAGGTGTGAATCCTACTTGATCCAAAACCTACAAGAAGGAAAGAAATGGGGTTAGATCCAAGGGATCTAAGCAATGCATGATATCCTATTACATATCCTCATCTATAGTCATTCATGTGCATAATCAAGTCATTCATAGTCAACCATGCGATGAATTGAAAATAGGTAATAGTTAATCATTGATGCCCTAGGTCATCATTGATGAACTACAACTAATTGAATACCTAAATGACTTGAAGATCAGTGATTAAATATCACCGAGTACTGAAATGATATGTAAGATAATTAAATCAGTCATTATGTTGCCATTGATGTCAACTAGTTTGATAGTACTTATCATGTTAGTTACAAACAACTAAACATATGTAAAGAGGAGAGAAGAGATGAAGAACTAAGATATCTACATAGAGAAATATGGATATGACAGATGAGGATAAGGAATACTTTGGGTAACTTATTGATGAGTCTATGACTTCATACTGTTGACTTGATTATGTTGCATTAATCTATTATGAAGGAGGAAGCAAAATGTACAAGGCAATGTGGTCGGTAAATGAACCACTTCTGTATACACTGAGCCAGTGTAGTGTATACCGAGCGACAGTATTAACCAAGCTTGTGTTCACCAATGCATTTCTTCGTTATGGATGAAAGTATTAAATGCTTAAGTTTAGCTGACAGAAATTGATGAGCTAGAAATTGTTATGATTTCAAGATTGAGGATAAAGTTTGTTATAAGATCCACGACTAAAAAAATTCGGAGAAGATCTAAAGGATGGAATTGAAATGTGTTACTAACACAACCACCGAGGAAAGTTTAAGAGGCAAAATCTATGAAGGATATTAAGCGGCAAAATCTAATGTTTGATATGAAAATGATTTATCTGTCTATATAAGAGATATGAGTTTCATTATTGAAACATGTTGGAAGAAAGAAGACTGCAGAGATTTCACGTGAATATAGTTTCATGCATGCCTGATCAGACTAGTTGAAGGAGAATCGAGCTGCACAACAGTACCGAGCATTAGAGAGCTATTACTGAGTGAAAGTAAGTTGAGGAGGCAAATTGATATATTAATCAAAGGATTTGTATGGGCTTAGAATAGATCTGAACATCTGCAAGTTAAGTTGTCTAGTAATCAGATCAACTCTATTTCAATTTAACCATTGATATAGAAAAATCTCTTAACCGAGTGGACTTAACCATCTTATGTTATGTCCCTATGTCATTCAATGAATGTACATTGTTATCCTATTGACCCCACAATGAATGCTAGTTGAACAAATACTATTAGTCTTAAATCCTCTAACAAGGTCACACCTAACGGTGTGTTTGTAACCTTTAACAGGGTTGGCTCTTCACCGAGCTCACTTCAGAAGAGTGAAAATTATTTTGGGTTACCAGTCCCAGGTGGTTTTTCCCTTAACAGGGTTTCAACGTTAAATTATAGTGTTATGTGTTTCTGTGATGATTGCTTTATTGTCATACTTTACATACTGCATATTTGATTTGGTCAGTAATCAATGTGAGTTAATTAACTAGTAATTGGTAAAGGCACAAACAATTTAAGAGTTTATGTTACTGAGCTACAGAATTTGTTGAAATTGCTTTGAAAGTTACATCTTAAGATTTTGGACTATAGGATAACTAATCTAAGTGATTCAACCCCCCCCCCCCCCCCCCAGTTATTCTAACAATTGGTATTAGAGTATTAGTTGCTTGGAATAGAGTTTTAAGGACTTCAATAGAAAGATCACAAGATGTATAAGAGGGAGGTGTCGAAGCTGAACAAGGACAACTTTACTATATGGAAAAGTCAAATGAAACTTCATATATCTGAAATCAGAGATTCTACCTTACATCTACTTGAAAATGGCTACTTACAACCAATGATTGGACCATTGACTCTTGATCAACTGAAATATTGACATGAACACAACATTACTATGATAAAGATTGTTGCTGCTCTATCTGATGTTGAATTCAAGGATGTCAAAGATTGCACTACTGCAAAGGAAATGTGGGATAAAATTGCTCAAGTCTATGGTGGTGATGTTAATGTCAAGAGAGCCAGAGTTGAAATCCTAAGAGGCAGGTTTGACAATATGAAAATGAAGGAAGGAGAAAACATAGTACAATATACAAACTGAATAAAGGAGGTAGTCAATGCTATCAGAGGATCTAGTGGTATCATTGATGAAGATATAGTGGTAAGTAAAATTCTAAGAGCCTTGCTACCTTCTTATGCAATCATAATATCTGTTATACATGAAATGAGGTCTGCACCTTGCAATAATATTACTCTTGATAGTCTGATTGGTAAGCTAACAACTTTTGAGTTGAACAATTTTGATAATAGTGTTGTACCATCTGTTGAGTCTACTTTCATGTCTTCTCTAAAGATTGGTAAGTTTAGCAGTAGACATAATATAAAGAATGACAATGATAGTAATACTGGTGATGAGCTTGATGAACTTGAAGCTCTTATGGACCGAAGATTACCTAAAGGTAAAGGTAGGTATAAGGGTAAATTACCTTAGCATGTTTTAACTATAAAGATGTTGGCCATATGTCTGCTAGATGCTCCAACAAGAAAGAAGAAGATAGAAACAAAGATTGATTTGGTGAAGGAAGCTATGGAAGGAGAAACAACAGAAGTTACCGACACTACAACAGAGACACCCAAGATCATAGAGATAAGGGCAAAAAGGTATGTTACTTTGCTAAAGAGAATGATATTGATACCGACACAGATGATGATGTTGAAGTAGTATTTGTTGCGATGAAGGATGTTTCTGAGGAATAAGAAAGGTATGTAGAAACAATATTCATTTCTAAAGTTAGTAAAAATGATAGTTGGATCATTGATAGTGGATGTACACATCACATGACTGGTGATGAAGAAAATTTTGATCATCTTGAGCATTATAATGGAGGATCAATAAGAATGGGTAATGATACACCATGTATGGTTAGAGGAAAAGGATCTTTATTGATAAATGATAAAATCAAATATGATAATGCTTATTGGGTAAAAGGATTGAATTAAAATTTGCTAAGTGTGGCACAACTTAACAACTTAGGTCGCCGAGTAGCTTTTGAAAGCAAGAAGGTAAAGATATTTGATGAAAGTGGAAAGCTTGTTGGAATAGGAGAACAATATAAAGGTAACTTATTTTATCTTGACAATGTTGAGACTTCTTGTTTACTAATGAAAAATGAGGATGCATGGTTATGGCATAAAAGGTTATGTCATTTAAATTTTGATAACATGATTAAGATCAATAGAAAGAAAAAGGTTAGAGGTCTGCCTAGCCTAACAAAGCCTGATCATGTTATGTGTCATGAATGTCAAAAGGGGAAAATGACAAAATCTAGTTTTAAGAGTAAAGACTATTCAACAAAAAGAATCCTAGAGTTAGTTCACACTGACCTATGTGGTCCCATGAGAACTCAAAGCTACTATGGAGATAGATACTTTATTCTGTTTGTTGATGATTACACTAGATTGATGACTGTAATATTTTTAAAAGAGAAATCTGAGGCATTTAAAATGTTTAAATGGTACAAAGAAAAAGTAGAAAAAGAAACAGGGAAAGAACTAAAATGCTTGAGGTCTGATAGAGGTGGTGAGTTTATTTCTAATGAATTCACTAACTATTGTAATGAGCATGGCATAAAAAGATAGGTTTCTGCACTGAGAACACTGCAGTAGAATATGATTACTAAAAGGAGAAAAAGATCAATTGTTGATTGTGTGAGGACACTGATGTTAGAAAAGAATGTTGCACAAGTATACTAGAGAGAGGCAATTAGCACAACTGTATATGTTTTGAACCGAGTACAATTGAAGAAAGACACAAACAAAATGCCCTACGAGTTATGGTTTGGTTACACACCGAGTGTAAGTTACTTCAGAATTTTTGGTAGAAAATGTTTTATTCTAAAATATGATAGGAACGGGAAATTTGACTCTAAAGGGATGAGGAAATACTTCTTGGATATTCTACTAAAATCAAAGCTTACAAGTGTTTGAATAAGGTTACTAATAAGATGATTGAAAGTGCTAATGTTAGAGTTGATGAATTTGATAATAAAAATGATGAAGAAAGCAATAAGGAGCCAGAAGACTATGGTAGATTCACTTATGTTTAGCATCCAAAGTACCTACCAAAGTCACAGGCTGAGTTGACCAAGCATCAAGAAAATAACACTGAGGAACAACAAAGGGAAACCAAGGAACATGAAGAAGCTACCAAGCAAGGAAATGAACCTGAACAGAATGAAGAACAAAGGAGAGATCAAGTGCTAGAAAGATTTGTCAAAAGGCATCATCCTGAGAACCAAATCATTGGAGACAGGCAAGCTGGCATGCTGACAAGAAGTAATTTAAGACAAAACACATGCTTAGTTTGTGAGTCTGAACCAAATAATGTTAAGGTTGCACTTGAGAATGATGAATGGATAAATGCTATGAATGAAGAGATAGAACAAATTGAGAAAAAAAAGACATGGACTTTAGTACCTAGACCAAAAGATAAGAATATTATCGGTACTAAATGGATTTTTAGAAATAAGCTGACTGAGAATGGAGAGGTTACAAGAAACAAAGCTAGACTTGTTTGCAAGGGATATGCACGGGAAGAAGGTATTGATTATGGTGAAACTTTTGAACCTATTGCTAGATTGGAAGGAGTCCGCATGTTACTTGCATATGTTGCACATAAGAAATTTAAAGTCTATCAAATGGATGTTAAGTATGCTTTTCTGAATGGAATACTAGAAGAGGAGGTCTACATAGAACAACCGGAAGGGTTTGTTGATCCAAATCAGAAAGACATGGTATGTAGACTACACAAATCTTTATATAGTTTAAAGAAAGCACCAAGAGCCTGGTACGAAAGGTTGCATACTTATCTTTTAAGTATTGGTTTTGTAAGAACTAGTGAAAACAACAATTTGTATATGAAAGGAGGATCTGATGATACTATTTTGATTGCTGAAATATTTGTGGATGATATAATCTTTGCAGGATAAGATCATATTTGTAAATCATTTGCTGATGAGATGAGAAAATAATTTGAAATGTCTATGTTTGGAGAGATTGAATTCTTTCTAGGCTTGCAGGTTATTCAGCAAAATGATGGAATTTTCATCACACAATCAAAGTACACAAAGGAAGTATTGAGAACATTTGGCATGGAAGATTCTAAACCAGTTGGAATACCGATGGTCATAGGCTGCAAACCATGTGTGTGAATTTTGTACCTAGCTGTAGACACAACACTTCAATAAAACATTAGAGGTTAGCCAAAAACCAAAATCATGCAATGAAATGGAAACCAAACTAACCAGGTGATTTACTGCCTTCTAGAAGGTGCGAGTATGATACTCTAAAATCAGGCTGAGACCAATGACAATGCAACACCTAAATGAAGGATTTAAAATGATGAAAGCAATGAAATATGAATGCAACTTAATCTTCTTCTTTTTTGGATTTTGTATGCAATAAGATGAAGGAAACTGTATGAATCTATTCTATATGAAAAACTGATATGATATGCAATGAATCTAAGAATTGATATGCTAAATGATATGTATGCTCAAAAATAATGAAAATCTCACAACAGCTTTGATTCGCAAAGATAGATTCTTCGATCACCAATTCGCCAGCGTGAGGATGTAATTTCATGGATTCTTTTAGAAGAGCTGAAGCCTTGATTTTATAGGAATCCAGGGCTTTGAAGGTGCATGAGAAAAGCCATAAATCACTCTTAATGAACTCAAGTTGATTTTTGAGTTATCAGAAAATCAAAAATAATTAACTCACAAAATCATGCAAAAGCATGCAAGAACAACTTTTTAACTCAAATCTGAAGTTTAGATCAGCTTTGAACTCAAAATAGAGTGTTGAGTTTCCAAAAGTTAACAACTTGCATTGATTTCCTAATTTTGAGTTTAACTACTCTTTGAATGTGCACAATTAATTATGAATTAATTAAATAAATAAAGTGATTTATCCTCAATCTTAACTAATTTTTGAAATTAAAACAATTGATTTATGGATTAATCAATTATTAAATCAAACTTTATTCTAAAACTATATTATTAAAAATTGACAATTGACATAAATCAATTAAATAAGAATTTAATCAATAAGTCATGAGATTTTTGATTTATTGTCAAAATTAAATAATACAATTTAGTAATAATTTAATTAACTTCAATTAAACAATTAAGTGGCAGTATTAAATCTAATTAATTAAATATTCAAAATATTCAATTAATCAAACTTTAAGATAAATAAGATTTATCACCAAATAATAATTAAATTAAAGATAATTAGGATAAATAGGAATATTGCTAGGAATATTCCCCGATACAGAATTAAGGATAAAATCAATTAAAATTTGATAATGTGCAGATGTGCCTTAAGTTAGGACTTTGATGTTGATTTCATTTGAATTAAAGATGTAGGAGGTTAATGAACCTATAGCCCATTTTTTGGGTATTACATTTTGCCCCTCTTTGAATCACTGTGCAAAGCGTAGTGGTTCAAAGAATAGTCTGTGTTTGATATACGTATGAAACTGATTTGAAAGATTTGAAAGATTAACCAATTTAGAGATAGAAACCGATTGAAAGATTGGAAAAAGAGATACCAACCCAAGCCCACAATGACCAAGAATCAAGATGATGCTAGCTATATCAACAATGAACCAGTGATTATGAAAAAGTGCCAAAACACATGATTCTGAACCTTATGATTGCGAAGAAGTGAGTGACCGATTCCAGACCTCAATGTCCTTGTATGAATCATATTGGTATCACATCCTGAACCCATCAGTTACGAAGAACCGAGGAAATGACGCTAATGAACCGATAGTTACGAAAAGCTAATACAGTTTACAAGATAGATTTGGATACTAGATGAATTTGATATGCCCCAAGAGATGATATATTTTCCCCAAGTGATGAGGAATTTAGATGAATCAGCAACTAGACGTGATTGGTGTCTTGATTACTGAGGAAAGATTGATTGACAGAATTGAGTTCCAAACTTTGAATGATGTGCAATACCATGCCCCCTTTGGGATAAAAATTGAAATCTGACAATAAAAGTCAACGTTATAGCATGTTAATTGATTTGAGAAGTGGTTGTACATGTTCGAGAATACGTTCTGCATCATTTTGAGGTCCAAAGGACCAAGTTTGACTAGGTTTGACCATGAGTTCACCATAGTTGACCAAGTTGAAATTTCAATAGTTTGATGTAAGATAGTCAGTTAAGTTGAATACTAGATTTCTGTGATGATTGAAGGTCGATTATGCAAGCAGTCAAACATCCTGGATCTGAAAATTTTTAAATCATGATTTTGACATAGTAAATAATCTCAAATTTTAATTTTGATCCCGAAAATGGGTTCAGAACGTCAAAATTAGCAAGGGGTGCAATTTTCATGAAAAATGGAGCACTTTTGAAAATTAGGTCAAAAGCTATATAAAGGCCAAAAGGGTCATTTTCAAATCATTTTCACCGTTGACTTTTGAAAACCTTATGGAGCCCTATGAGCGAGAAAATGGCAGAAATGAAGGTACCTGTGTCTTCTCACCATTTTGAGCACAACTGGAGGCATCAGAGACCTCGATAGTATGGACATCCGGTAGGTGGACCTCTTTGCTTCTCTGAAAAGTCAATATTTCTTTGTTTATAGCATTTTTAGCATTTGTTTCGTACGTTTTCAATTTTTAATTTTTCCATGCACGGAAACTTGTACAACTATCTATTTGGGCTTGTATGACTTTTCAACCCTAGTTAGATTGTCATTTCATTAACCCCCAAGACTCGTATGAGAGGGACCTAAGAGTTGTATGACATTTCATTAGGTCCCTCCTAACTCGTACGAGGAGAGATGTAGTGTCGTATCATCATGCTTTGTTTTATGGTAACCAGTGAAAACTCGTATGAGTTTTTTTGCCAGTTTGCTTTGTCATTTGAAAAATAGTGAGCCCAAAACTCATTTTTAAGGCAAAATTTTGAATTTTTTGAACTTTGAGCTTGATTCCTGAGTCTTTGATCTACCTTCTTAAATAGAAAATTGTTCAATTCCTGTATGTATAACCTATTTTTCAACCAAAATACTGATAGGTTCCCTATTTATGTGCTATGTAGGTCATATATCCTGATGTTCATGTACATATCTCACATCCAGCCACTCAGAGACTATGTTTCTTTGCCTAATCCAATGAGAGTGCATCTTGTTGCATGCAATTTTGAGTATTTGATCCATTTACCTGAGATTAGGGTAAACCATGGTCTTTTGATGACATTGATAGAGAGATTCCATTTCGAGACACAGACATTTCATCTTCCTACTAGAGATTTCACTATGACGCCAGAGGATGTGTATAGGATTCTTCAGATTCCATTTTATAGTAGTCAGCATCCAGCTTATGTGAGTTTAGGGAACTCTAGACAATTAGCTTTCAAATGTCTCTTCGGAGATGATACTCAGTTGACTAGTTCCATTTCATGGGAGACCTTGGTGCAGTGTTATGGACAGTCTCATAGACTAGAGTGTATTATAGCTGAGATGATCAGTGGTATCATCATGTATGACTGTCAGCAAAATGGTCTTTTGATGGGCTGGGCCCCTATGATTGCACATTTGATGGAGACTCCTTCCGAGTTAGCCTGGGCTCAGTGTCTTTTGGCTCACATGTTCTCTGAGATGCACGAGGTAGTGTATCATGAGAGAAATACTTTTGCTGCTAGTGCTCTTGTTTTGCAGATCTGGTTGTGGGAGCATATCCCAGTTTTGAGACTAGTGTGTACCTCACAAAGGCAGCCACAAGAGCCTGTGATATATATATATATATATATATATATATATATATATATATATATATATATATATATATATATATATATATATATAATATATATATATATATATATATATATATATATATATATATATATATATATATATATATGTTGGATATGTCATACAGGGGCACATGGGCCATGTAGAGTATTGGAGATGATGTCTTGATGACATGACCTTTGTACGATGGAGGCCCTATTTAGAGATTGAGCCTTGGCCTACTACATCAGATCAGTTTAGTTTCTTCTTTCAGAGTCGGGTGCTGATAGGATGATCATCCTCTATACTAGAGAGATTTCTTATCACCAGGGTATGGCGTCAATATGGACAACTGCAGGATGCACCACAAGATTACACCACTTATGCGCAGATAGCTCGTGAGCTCAGACTTGGATGGACCCTGAGGCTTTCTTATGCCTTGTGTTCATAGGAGTATAGTGATATCATTGGTAGAGATTGGGAGTATAGACCACAGGTTGCAGATGCCAGAGTTACAGATGGATTTATTGCATGGCTTGCTGATCATCCTGTTCACAGATTTTTAGACCTTAAAGATTTGATACCCTCCATGGAGGAGGTGATGGATGTCACAGGTGCTCCAATGGGACAGGGTCCTAGACCCACATAGGTTTTGATTGTACACCCCACACCTCTGAGACCGAGAGTGCTGGCTCCTCCACAGAGACCATCAGGATAGATGAGGCCCCCTCATCCCACTAGTTCTATAGCAGGTAGATCTATAGGTTCATAGAGATGGACTAGGGGAGAGGGTGGTACTTTAGGGAGTGTTGGTAGTGTCGAGGAGGTACTTGTAGCTGAGCAGGTTATAGGTGGTGATACTGGTCCCATACAGGAGGATACCAGTTTTGATCTGGGTGTAGAGGTTAGATGCCATAAGGCACAGAGAGCAGAGACCACAGAGTAGCCTGCTGAGGATACTGACATGCCAGCAGCAGATGTTGATCCCAGTGTTCCATTGTCTACACAGGAGATCATGAGGAGGCTTAGATTACAGGTCCAGGACCTGAAGGTGCACAGTGCTCGCTGGGAGGAGAGATATCTAGAGGCAGATAGGCAGTGCACTGAGCTTCATGGTGAGGTTCAAAGATTACAAGCAAACGTTATCCATCAAACCTCTAGATTTGCATATTATGTTTTAGCATACTACACTGCAGTTCCACTTCCTCAGAGAGTTCCTTTGTACTCTTAGTATATGATAGCATTAGAGGGAGTGAGAGAACCTAGAGCTAAGGTAGTACCAAATGCACCACCACCACCTCCACCAGATGGAGAGGATCAAGCCGACAAATGATCTGTCATGATATTCTGATATTTTTGTTGCTCTTTTGATACTGATACTGTTCTGATAGCTCACATGATCTCATTCTTTTGTACATTGTGCTAGTAGTGCACCCCTGACTATTTCAAGTTTTATGATATATATATGAGATTGAGACTTTTGGTTGTGACTTCATTTGGACTTGTCATGTTTTTTTTTTATGTATGATGATATCATGTGATGTAAATGCTATGAGTAGAGTAGAATGTATGTATGGATTCATGTAATGCAATGATTTTCTTTCATATGTATGAATGTTATGCAAATGTATTTGATTATGGAAAGTGTATGTATGGAAATGTATGTAATGCAATAGATGGAATGAATGATTATGAATATGTAATGAAAATGAAACTATACACATGATATGTTTTGTAGGTATTGATGAAGACAAGTACTCAGTCTTATGTCAAAAAAAAGAATGTGTAACCCAAGATGGTGACTACTTGCATTTCTGTGAGAAGACCTTCATATGAGAATCAACTCTTCAATTTGCAGTTCAAGTATAGTTTTAGAAGGATTCTTTAAAGATTTTCAAGCAAGTTGTGAGATCATGCAATCATGCAAAGTATAAAATGTCATGTAAAATGAAATGTAACCTAAGACCTAGGACCTATTCACTGATCATGTGTCGGTCATTTGTCATCATTGAGTTTTTTAGGTAACTGGATAAATCAATACAATGCCCACTAGTTAGGCAACCATGGACATATGAATATTGATTGTATTTTTAGAATGTCAGATTAGATATAAGCACCAAGGCACAAACACCAGGATGACCTGAATATCATGTCCATTTTAATATAGCAATTTGTATAAGCATCAAAACATAAACGTTGTGATGACCAAAATATACCTTGCGAAAACAAACACATCAAGTAGTCAAGAGATCATTCTAAATCCAATGTGAATTACCTGTAGTGACCCTTTATCGTTCACATCCTTAGGTAAGATCATGTTTCACAATAGGAGAAAGAACTCACTCGAAAAGACAATAGTTAGATCAAACTTCCTTGAATTTTCTGGGTATCAATGGTTGAGGTACGCACGGCCATCCAATACAAGATAGAGGCTCTTATAGACGGACACCATTTCAATCCAAAATTTCCAAATTTGTTAATTTTCATGTACAATCAGAAAACAAATAAAATATTATGCCCCTAGTCATCACTCTCTAAATCCTATAAAGGACATCATCAAAGAGCTCAAAAGGACACAATATTCAAAAATCTCAATGTGAATCAGTAAGCATACAAGGAGATAAAATCATGAAGCACAGATTGTTTTCATTTTGATGTTTGATTATGTCATTGTAGATGCAAAATCCTTTCTGGAGACGAGACAGACAGACAGACTCAAATGAAGCTTCAAAGGACTCTGACTGGATATGACTTGTCTAAGATACATTGGAGGCCATAGGATATGACTTTGATTGCCCCCAAGTGTTAGGCATTGATAGGATACAAACGCTTGAGCCAATTGGTGTACAGACCGACTTATTGAAAACAAGAATGCATAAATAAACTGGGAGATATGTACAAACTAAAGCAAGACTGAAAGTTGGGAAACACTAAGATTGTGCTGATAGATGGAGCATTTTGAAACAAGTGGTGCCCATTTGCTAGGTTTTCACTATCTTGGCAGAGATTCTATTTTTGCTACCAAGGTGCCTGTTTCCAAGTTTTCACCAAGGCACTTTTCTTTTTCTCATTTTTTTGTATTTTTCATTTTTTCAATTTTTTTGTACTTTTGATATTTTTTTATTTTTTTGTGAATCATCAAGGTGCCTATTGCTAGGTTTTCACCAAGATGTTCATTTTTTCAGGACTTTTTATGATTTTTATAATTTTTTCAAGACATTTTACCATAGGCTAAATGCCTTAGGCATAGAATTTATTCAGATGGAGAACGTTGATTGGTTCTCAAAGCTATTCTCCTTTAGTCATTGAGATTTGATAGGCACCAGAGCCAAAAGTAGCAGTGATTACAAAGGGACCCAGCCAGTTGGGTTCAAACTTCCCCTTGTGCTCTCTATGTGATTAATTTTGAGGATTCTCTCTCAAGACTAGATCGCCAACCTAAAATTCTTTGTGTCTGACTTTCTTGTTGTAGCCTCTAGACATTCTCTTCTGATATACTCTGAGATGATCATATGCTACTTGTCTGCGCTCATCTAGTAGTTCAAGTTCTTGCAACCTAGACACTCTATAGTCATCATTAGTTACTAGACCATGCATTCTAATTCATAGTGATGGGATTTCAACCTCAATAGGTAGTACCGCTTAAGACCCATAAACTAAAGTGAAAGGTGTAGCCCCAGTAGGTGTTCTGATACTTGTTCTGCAGGCCCAGAGAGTTGGATTGATCATGAGATGCCAGTCTCTTCCTATTTTATTAACTATATGATGCAAGATTTTCAATAGATTCTTGTTTGAAGCCTATTCTTGTCCATTCCCTTAAGGATAGTAGATAGATGACCAATGTTGTGTAATCTTGAATTTGGCCCATAAATCATCCAAGTCTTTGTTCTTAAATTGTCCACCATTATTTGTGACTATAGAATGTGGAATACCATACCGACATATGATGTAGTTCAAGATGAACATAGATATTTGTTTTCCAGTTGCTTGTGTTAAAGGGACTGCTTCTACCCATTTCGTGAAATAATCTATAGTTGTAATAATGTGGGTATGCCCATTAGAAGAATGAGGATGTATGGATCCTATAAGATCAAATGCCCATTGATGAAAAGGCCATTATGTAGTGAAGGGGATTAGATCTCTCCCTGGAGCATGAATTAAGTTTCCATGCACTTGGCAATTTTGACAGTTCTTAGCAAACTTGATAGACTCTTTCTCCATTTCAAGCCAATAGTACCCAGCCCTAATAAGTTTTTGAGCTAGTGTTAAACCATTTGCGTGTGACCCAAAAATACCATCATGGACTTTCTCTAATGCACGTTGAGACTCTTCTCATTCTAAACATCTAATTAGCGTACCATCTAGTCCTCATTTGTACAGATCCTGACCAATGATGACATATCGGGAGGCATTATGGATAAGGTATCTCTTTTCATGATGGTTAAAGGTATCGGGAATGATTTGGTCTTTAAGATAGGAGAATAGGTTTTTATAGCAGGAGTAATCATGACCCACAATAGTGCAGATCATACGGGTATCAGGGGAGTCATATGCAGGATAAGATAGTGCTTCCACCAGAAACTCATAGTGTAGCTCATCTTCAATTTGTTGTAATAAAGTAGATAATGTTGCCATTGCATCGGCAGCCTTATTCTCTATTCTAGGTATTTTCTCAAATGTGATAGATATGAAATATTTCTTTAGATCATCTACGATTCTCTTGTATGGAACGAGCTTTTCATCCTTAGTTGGGTACACATTATTGACTTGATGGATTACAAGTTGTGAGTCTCCATGAATGTGTAATTCTGTTACTCTCCACTCAATTGCTATTTTCATACCATTCAAAAGGGCTTCATATTCAGCAATATTGTTTGTACAAGGAAATTTGATTCTAAATGCCTTAGGAATGGAGTATCCTTGAGAAGTGATAAATAAGATGCCTACTCCAGATCCATTATGTGTATAGGAGCCATCAAAGAATAATTACCATTCTCTAGAAGAAAGATTCATGATAGAGGAATCTGGAAATTCCATTTGCATTGGTGTGTCATCAAACAAAGGTGTATCTGCTAATTGATCAGCAATAACTTGGCCTTTAATAGCTTTTCTTTCAACATATTCAATGTCAAATTCACTTAGGAGCATGACCCATTTGGCTAATCTACCTGTGAGGGCAGCTTTGCTTAGTAGGTACTTTAGTGGATCAATCTTAGCTACTAAATATATGGTATGAGCCAACATATAATGTCTCAATTTCTATGATGCAAAGATCACAGCTAGACAAGCCTTTTCAATCATAGAATAGTTATTTTTGTATGCCACCAATATTTGACTGATATAGTATATAGCTCTTTCCTTTTTACTCTCATCATGTTGTGCAAAAAATGCCCCTAGTGATGTATCTGTTGCGGAGACATATAAGATTAATGGGTATGTGTAAGATCATGAGGGGCCAAACTATGCCCTTAAGTGGCAATGAAAAATCAGCAAATCAGGGTTAGTCAACTTGACGTGAAAATTCCAACTAGCTATGAACCTAATATCAAAAATTTCTAAGAATAGAATCTGTAGAAAATTGAATGTAGTTTCTAAACTACTAGGCCTTTTTTGAGAAAAAGTTAGTGTGATTGGTGAAAAGCATAGATTTCAATGCAACAGTACAAAAATTTTAGGAAAAAAACAAGAAGTAGGTGTATGTCTAACCACCTTAATCATAATCAAATGATAATATTTTATTATAAGATTTTATATATAAGTAGTAGACTCATTCCCAGATGTGACGCATATTTTTTTGTAATTTTATTCCAAAAAAATAATTAATTATGAATTTTTTGCTACAACATTTTCAGAATAAAAAAACTCCCGTGTCTGACCACCTTAACTCATTCAAAACTTTACAAAATTCAATTTTATTGTTTTTTCCTTATAGTAGGTGAAGCATAGAATGTGACGCATTTTTCAGATTTCAAAAATGTTATACCGTTTGGAAGTTATAGTCATTTTTCAATCAGTATATAAATCAGCACTTTAGAGGTAGCTCAATTAGAAAATAACTAATAATTAATTACCAAATTCAAAATTTGATAGCAATTATATTGATAGAAAGCTGATAATCTCCTTAAGATACCCTTTTCGTTTTATCAAATTCGGGTAAAAAAAAGTCGTCAACTACATTGTCAAAGTCTGGAACTCAAAGAAATAGGGGGAAAACATGTATTTGAGACATTCCAATAGTTGACCATGTAGGTTTGGTGCACAAAGCAATACCGAACCTAATCAGGTACCTGATATTCACCAGAATATGACCGCAAAATTTTGAATTTTCACTTTGCCTCCACTTTCTCCCTCCCATTTCTCCATCCTTCATAAACTATATATTAGTTATATATTAGATATATATTAGATATATTAAATATTATATAATATCAATTATATATTAAATGTTATATAATATATATTTTACATTAAATATTATTTAATATATATTAATATTAAAAACTATGTATTAGATTATATATTATATATATTAAATATTATATAATATACATGTTGCATTAAATATTATTTAATTATATATTAATATCAAAAACTATATATTAGATTATATATTATATATAATATTATATATTAAATATTATATAATATACATTTTACATTTTAAATATTATTTAATATGATTCTAAGCATGAGCATGAGTCCCTACAGGGGCATAGTTGTGCCTTTTACAGGCATCGAAAACCCTAGCTATGCAGAAATGGAGGCTTTGAAAAATAGTTCACTGGAGGCGGATTATAGAAGCAGAGGGCAAGAGAATCACTCTGTTTCCACCGCCTATGGCTGTGAAATGGTATCTTTCCCTGCTTTTTCAATCGGAATGCTAAATTGCAAAGGTTCTTGAAATAGATTCTGGTCACCGAACAATTGTACCACGCCTGTTGATAATCCAACAGCTCAACAGAGTCATTGGGAGGTTAAACAAGAACAACCGGACAGACCTTTCAACCAGCCGAAGATTATGGAGAGCGGGGAAGGGTTTGGTAAAATGAGCAGTTGTACTAGAAATTATGCAGGCGCCATAGAATATACCGCATTAATAAATTTAAAGAAGAGATCAGCGGCGGCGCAACATTATGAGGAAAGCCATGCCATTTCGATGGTGTTGCCCCAATATTAAGAAGAATGTCTTGCCACTTCAATGCCAGTGCCACCTCTATCTCAAACTTTCGACATTGCTTCTCATCAGTACTCTGAGATATGGCAGGGATTGCGGGCTTTTGCACAGCATAGTCCATCATAAATTCTCTTTAAATCATCATGCGTTACAATATTCTATGCATTTATGAATGACTTACTCAAAGAATTTAATTTTTACCGTAATTTTGGATCCATGGATTGTCATTTTGTGCTCGGAGAGAAGCTGTAGATTGCAAGAATTTGATAAATTTGGTTTATCTCATTTTCTTTCTCTACCATTTCTGAGTAATACGATTTTGTTTTTGTCCGTCTTAAATGATTTCACCTGAAGTTACTCAATTTTTTTAGATGATTTTGTCTGAAATTTTAATGAAATTTCTTCCATGGATGCTAATGAAATCTCTTCCATGAATGCTGATAAGATGTTTAAATTCAGAGTTAATAAATTCTATAGCTTGAATGTTCCTTGTTGTAGAACGTTATTTTCATGGTTTGTGATTCATGCAATTCCTTAATAGTTTCATTCTTAACAGAATTCATAACTAGATTTTCCATAGCCAATTTTCTTCTTGATCGTTGCAATATTTTCTCCTCCACTGAACATTTTGTAATCAGTTGATATAAAATCACATTTTTCTCTTGGCCAATTCTGTGGGCTCACAATTGAGCCTGTAGATCCACAAAAGGGTTGAAATCTGGATCTGGTGGAAGAGTAGTATTAGCAAGAAGTCATTCACTAAAAACTCATTTGGGTCATGGGGACTCCCTAGGGGTCCTAGTATGCCTTATCACGTGTTAGGAGCCCTAGGGAGTCCCCATGACCCCTTTTGACACATTGGAATGCTCAAGTGTGTCTTAAGGGGTCCTAAGACCCCTTAAGACACACTTGAGTGTTCCAATGTGTCAAAAGGGGTCTTCAAGACTCCCTAGGGGTTCTAGTATGCCTTATCTCATGTTAGGACCCCTAGGGAGTCCCGATGACCCCTTTTGACACATTGGAATGCTCAAGTGTGTCTTAATGGGTCCTAAGACCCCTTAAGACACACTTGAGCATTCCAATGTGTCAAAAGGGTTCATCAGGACTCCCTAGGGATCCTAGTATGCCTTATCACAAGTTAAGACCCCTAGGGAGTCCCCATGACCCCTTTTGACACATTGGAATGCTCAAGTATGTCTTAAGGGGTATTAAGACACACTTGAGCATTCCAATGTGTCAAAAGGGGTCATCGGGACTCCCTAGGGGTCCTAGTACACCTTATCATGTGTTAGGACCCCTAGGGAGTCCCCATGACCCCTTTTGACACGTTGGAATGCTCAAGTGTGTCTTAAGAGGTACTAAGACCCCTTAAGACACACTTGAGCATTCCAATATGTCAAAAGGGGTCATCGGGACTCCCTAGGGTTCCTAGTATGCCTTATCATGCATTACGACCCCTAGGGAGTCCCCATGACCCCTTTCAATACATTGGAATGCTCAAGTGTGTCTTAAGGGGTACTAAGACTTGTTAAGACACACTTGAGCATTCCAATGTGTCAAAAGGGGTCATCGGGACTCCCTAGGGGTCCTAGTATGCCTTATCACGTGTTAGGACCCCTAAGGAGTCCCCATGACCCTTTTTGACACATTGGAACACTCAAGTGTGCCTTAAGACCCCTTAAGACACACTTGAGCATTCTAATGTGTCAAAAGGGGTCATCGGGACTCCCTAGGGGTCCTAATGTGCCATAAGGCGTACTTGGACCCCTAGGGAGTCTCGATGACACCCTTTGACACATTGGAATGCTCAAGTGTGTCTTAAGGGGTACCAATACCCCTTAAGACACACTTGAGCATTCCAATGTGTCAAAAGTGGTCATCAGGACTCCCTAGGGGTCCTAGTACACCTTATCATGTGTTACGACCCCTAGAGAGTCCCCATGACCCCTTTTGACACATTAGAACGCTCAAATGTGTCTTAAGGGGTAGACCCCTTAAGACACACTTGAGCATTTTAATGTGTCAAAAGGGGTCATGGGGACTCCCTAGGGGTCGTAACGCATGATAAGGTGTACTAGGACCCCTAGGGAGTCTTGATGACCACTTTTCACACATTGGAATGCTCACCTTAAGACACACTTGAGCATTCTAATGTGTCAAAAGGGGTCATGGGGACTCCCTAGGGGTCCTAACATGTGATAAGGTGTAGTAGGACACCTAGGGAGTCCTGATGACCCCTTTTGACACATTGGAAAGCTCAAGTGTGTCTTAAGGGGTCTTAGTACCCCTTAAGACACACTTGAGCATTCCAATGTGATCAAAGGCATCATGGGGACTCCCTAGGGGTCCTAACATGTGATAAGGCCTACTAGGACCCCTTGGAAGTCCTGATGACCCCTTTTGACACATTTGAATGCTCAAGTGTATCTTCAGGGGTCCTAAGACCCCTTAAGACTCACTTGAGCATTCCAATGTGTTAAAAGGGGTCATGGGGACTCCCTAGGGGTCCTAACACATGATAAGGTGTACTAGGACCCCTAGGGAGTCCCCATGATCCCTTTTGACACATTAGAATGCTCAAGTGTGTCTTAAGGGGTACTAAGACCCCTTAAGATACACTTGAGGATCCCAATTTGTCAAACGAGGTCATGAGGACTCCCTAGGGGTCCTAGTATGTCTTATCACGCGTTAGGACCCCTAGGGAGTCCCCATGACCCCTTTTGACACATTGGAATTCTCAAGTGTGACTTAAGGGGTCCTAAGACCCCTTAAGACACACTTGAGCATTCAAATGTGTCAAAAGGGGTCATCGAGACTCCCTAGGGGTCCTAGTACACTTTATCTCACGTTAAGACCCCAAGTGAGTCCCGATGACCCCTTTTGACACATTGGAATGCTCAAGTGTGTCTTAAGGGGTCTTAGTACCCCTTAAGACACAATTGAACAATCCAATGTGTCAAAAGGGGTCATTGGGAGTCCCTAGGGGTCCTAGTACACCTTATCACGTGTTAGGACCCCTAGGGAGTCCCCATGACCGCTTTTGACACATTGGAATGCTCAAGTATGTCTTAAGGGGTACTAAAACCCCTTAAGACACACTTGAGCATTCCAATCTGTCAAAAGGGGTCATCGGGACTCCCTAGGGGTCCTAGTATGCCTTATCACGCGTTAGGACCCCTAGGGAAACCCCATGACCCCTTTTGACACATTGGAATGCTCAAGTGTGTCTTAAGCGGTCGTAAGACCCCTTAAGACACACCTGGGCATTCCAATGTATCAAAAGGGGTCATGGGCACTCTCTACGGGTCCTATTATGCCTTATCATGTGTTAGGACCCTTCGGGAGTCCCCATGACCCATTTTGACACATTGGAATGCTCAAGTGTGTCTTAAGGGGTACTAAAACCCCTTAAGACATACTTGAGCATTCCAATGTGTCAAAAGGGGTCATTGGGACTCCCTAGGGGTCCTAGTACACCTTATCACACTTTAGGACCCCTAGGGAGTCCCCATGACCCCTTTTGACACATTGAAATGCTCAAGTGTGTCTTAAGGGGTACTAAGACCCCTTAAGACACACTTGATCATTCCAATGTGTCAAATGGGGTCATCAGGACTCCCTAGGGGTCTTAGTACACCTTATCATGCGTTAGGACCCCTAGGGAGTCCCCATGACCCCTTTTGACAAACTGGAATGCTCAAGTGTGTCTTAAGGGGTCCTAAGACCCCTTAAGACACACTTGAGCATTCCAATGTGTCAAAAGGGGTTATCGGGACTCCCTAGGGGTCCTCGTATGCCTTATCTCATGTTAGGACCCCTAGAGAGTCCCCATGACCCCTTTTGACACATTTGAATGCTCAAGTGTGTCTTAAGGGGTCCTAAGACCCCTTAAGACACACTTGAGCATTCTAATGTGTCAAAAGGGGTCATGGGAACTCCCTAGGGGTCCTAGTATGCCTTATCACGTGTTAGGACCCCTAGGAAGTCCTCATGACCCTTTTTGACACATTGGAATACTCAAGACTATCTTAAGGGGTACTAAGACCCCTTAAGACACACTTGAACGTTCCAATATGTCAAAAGGAGTCATCAGGACTCCCTAGGGGTCCTAGTATGCCTTATCACTCGTTAGGACCCCTAGGGAGTCCTCTTGACCCCTTTTGACACATTGGAATGTTCAAGTGTGTGTTAAGGGGCCCTAACACCTTTTAACACACACATGAGCATTCCAATGTGTCAAAAGGGGTCATGGGCACTCCCTAGGGATCCTAGTACACCTCATAATATGTTAGGACCCCTAGGGATTCCCCATGACCCCTTTTGACACATTGGAACACTCAAGTGTGTCTTAAAGGGTACTAAGACCCCTTAAGATACACTCAAGCATTCCAATGTGTCAAACGGGGTCATCAAGATTCCCTAGGGGTCCTAGTATGCCTTATCATGCGTTAGGACCCCTAGGGAGTCCCCATGACCCCTTTTGACACATTGGAATGCTCAAGTGTGTCTTAAGGGGTCCTAAGACCCCTTAAGACACACTTGAGCATTCCAACATGTCAAAAGGGGTCATCGGGACTCTCTAGGGGTCCTATTACACCTTATCTCATGTTAGGACCCCTAGGGAGTCCCGATGACCCCTTTTGACACATTGGAATGCTTAAGTGTGTCTTAAGGGGTCCTAAGAACCCTTAAGACACACTTGAGCATTCCAATGTGTGAAAAGGGGTCATTGGGACTCCCTAGGAGTCCTAGTATGCCTTATCATGCATTAGGACCCCTAGGGAGTCCCCATGACCCCTTTTGACACATTGGAATGCTCAAGTATGTCTTAAGGTGTACTAAGACCCCTTAAGACACACTTGAGTGTTCCAATGTGTCAAAAGGGGTCATCAGGACTCCCTAGGGGTCCTAGTATGCCTTATCATGCATTAGGACCCCTAGGGAGTCCCAATGACCCCTTTTGACACATTGGAATGCTCAAGTGTGTCTTAAGGGGTCCTAAGACCCCTTAAGACACTTGAGCATTCCAATGTTTCAAAAGGGGTCATGGGGACCCCCTAGGGGTCCTAGTATGCCTTATCACATGTTAGGACCCCTAGGGAGTCCCCATGACCCCTTTTGACACATTGGAATGCTCAAGTGTGTCTTAAGGGGTACTAAGACCCCTTAAGACACACTTGATTATTCCAATGTGTCAATAGGGGTCATCAGGACTCCCTAAGGGTCCTAGTATGCCTTATCACATGTTAGGACCCTTAGGGAGTGACCATGACCCCTTTTGACACATTGGAATGCTCAATTGTGTCTTAAGGTGTCTTAGGATCTCTTAAGACACACTTGAGCATTTCAATGTGTCAAAAGGGGTCATGGGGATTCCCTAGGGGTCCTAGTATGCCTTATCACGTGTTAGGACCCCTAGGGAGTCCCCATGACCCCTTTTGACACATTGGAATGCTCAAGTGTGTCTTAAAGGGTACTAAGACCCCTTAAGACACACTTAAGCATTCTAATGTGTCAAAAGGGGTCATGGGGACTCCCTAGTGGTCCTAGTATGCCTTCTCACACGTTAGGACCCCTAGGGTTTCCCCATGACCCCTTTTGACACATTAGAATGCTCAAGTGTGTCTTAAGGGGTCCTAAGACCCCTTAAGACACACTTGAGCATTCTAGTGTGTCAAAATGGGTCATGGGGACTCCCTAGGGGTCCTAGTACACCTTATCATGCGTTAGGACCCCTAGGGAGGCCCCATGACCCCTTTTGATGCATTGGAATGCTCAAGTGTGTCTTAAGGGGTCTTAGGACCCCTTAAGACACACTTGAGTGTTCCAATGTGTCAAAAGGGGTCATGGTGACTCCTTAGGGGTCCTAGTATGCCTTATCAGGTGTTAGGACCCCTAGGGAGTCCCCACAACCCCTTTTGACACATTCAAATGCTCAAGTATGTCTTACAGGGTACTAATACCCCTTAAGACACACTTGAGCATTCTAATGTGTCAAAAGGGGTCATCGAGACTCCCTAAGGGTCTTAGTACACCTTATCATGCGTTAGGACCCCTAAGGAGTCCCCATGACCCCTTTTGACACATTGGAATGCTCAAGTGTGTCTTGAGGGATCTTCGGACCCCTTAAGACACACTTGAGTGTTCCAATGTGTCAAAAGGGGTAAGATTCCTTAAGACACACTTGAGCATTCCAATGTGTCAAAAGGGGTCATGGGGACTTCTTAGGGGTCCTATTATGCCTTATCACGTGTTAGGACCCGTAGGGAGTCCCTATGACCCCTTTTGACACATTGGAATGCTCAAGTGTGTCTTAAGGGGTCTTAAGACCCCTTAAGACACATTTGAGCATTCCAATGTGTCAAAAGGGGTCATCAGGACTCCCTAGGGGTCCTAGTATGCCTTATCATGCGTTAGGACCCCTAGGGAGTCCCCATGACCCCTTTTGACACATTGGAATGCTCAAGTGTGTCTTAAGGGGTCCTAAGACCCCTTAAGACACACTTGAGCATTCCAATGTGTCAAAAGGGATCATCAGGACTCCCTAGGGGTCCTAGTATTCCTTATCTCTTGTTAGGACCCCTAGGGACTCCCGATGACCCCTTTTGACACATTGGAATGCTCAAGTGTGTCTTAAGGGGTCCTACAACCCCTTAAGACACACTTGAGCATTCCAATGTGTCAAAATGTGTCATGGGGACTCCCTAGGGGTCCTAGTATGCCTTATCATGTGTTAGGACCCCTAGGGAGTCCCCATGACCCCTTTTGACACATTGGAATGCTCAAGTGTGTCTTAAAGGGTACTGAGACCCCTTAAGACTCACTTGAGCATTTTAATGTGTCAAAAGGGGTCATCAGGACTCCCTAGGGGTCCTAGTATGCCTTATCACGCGTTAGGACCCCTAGGGAGTCCCCATGACCCCTTTTGACACATTGGAACACTCAAGTGTGTCTTAAGGGGTACTAAGACCCCTTAAGACACACTTGAGCATTCCATTGTGTCAAACGGTGTCATCAGGACTCCCTAGGGGTCCTAGTACACCTTATCATGTGTTAGGACCCCTAGGGAGTCCTCATGACCCCTTTTGACACATTGGAATGCTCAAGTGTTTCTTAAGGGGTACTAAGACCCCTTATGACACACTTGAGCATTCCAATGTGTCAAAAGGGATCATCAGGACTCTCTAGGGGTCCTAGTATGCCTTATCACATGTTAGGACCCCTAGGGAGTCCCCATGACCCCTTATCACACATTAGGACCCCTAGGGAGTCTCTCTATACCTCCAGTGAACTATTCTTCAAAGCCTCCATTTCTACGTAGCTAGGGTTTACGATGCCTATAAAAGGCACATTTAATACAAAGATTTAGCGGACCACCTTTAAAGACCTAAAAGAAAGGAGGAAAAAATTGAGGCCAAAAATACATACCGCATTTTTGTATGTAGTACCGTAAGCTTGAACAATCCAGCTGACTTCCTCTGCTAAGGCACGAAGAACTTCATTATTGTATGCTCTAGGAGGAAGATTATAGTTTCCATATTTCTGCAAGAGTTTCTCCAAAATTTGTAATATTATATATAATATATTAGTATACATTAGTATATGTATTATATATATATATATATATATATATATATATATATATATATATATATATATATATATATTATATACATGTTAGTATATATTATACATTAGTATATATATAATATATTATATATATTATTATATTTAATACATTAGTACATATAATACATTAGTCTATTATAATACATTAGTATATATATAATATACATTATGTATATCTTATGCCTCTTTTCTATATATATATTATATACATCAATATATGTAAAAGTTCAATTTTTTTCATTTGCTCCCGCCCTCTTTTCATCAGCCTGGGAATATCGGGTACTTGATATGGAATCGGATACCTAATTTTTTCCAGGTAATATTTGACCAAAATATTTCCTGTCCCCACAGACCAGACAGTCACAGGATTTTATACTTTTTTCATGCGTTGCAAAACAAAAAATGTGATTTGGGGCCCATTGTTTGATTTTTGTCAACTTGTGGTCTCACCATGGGAAGTAGCAGTCGTCGAAAGGCTAAACGCAAGAGGAAGCTGACAGATGATGAAATTTAGGCATATAGGGAAAAAGATAAGGAAAATCACCGAAGAAGGAGAGAAGGTATGTTAAACATTAATCAAGGTGACCCCGTAAATGTAGTTGTAAGTGAAGAGGATGTTCAATTTGAAAATGCATAGATGGAGATTGAAAATGTAGACTTTGGGAATGAAAATGTTGCACAAGAACCACATGAACATTATACATCTCCAAATTATATGTGAAATGAAGTCCCTTGCAATAAAGATAATCAATCTTCAAATTTGGGGCTTTCAAGAACACCTAAATGGATAATTGAAATTGAGGAGAACATTATGAATAATTGGGAAGGAAAGAGGTCACATAGAACTATTAGGTTGTGGGCTTCAAGACTTTCTGATCAATTTTTTCAAAACAAGACATTGGTTGAGAAATGTCAAATTTTTGTGCAGTTGTTAAAGATGCAAAAGATGAGACCTATGCTTGTGAAATTGAAGATTCGTGTGAACAAGAAAATGGAGAGAAATGTCATTGTTGTGAAGAATCTTTTCAATTCTCTCAATAGCATTGGGAAGACTAGCAGAGAAAAAGACAAGAGAGTTTCTCGGAGGGTTATTACAACCTCCTTAGTAAGTCATCAGTTGAGAAAGGCTCGTTTGATGAGACAAACTTGTGTTGACTTCAATATAGACCGTAAAACTTTGGGTAGAGCACTTGCAAGAAGAGAAAGACTTGATGATCCGCTTCAAATACATGGGCTTATGGTGGGAGACTTCCATGTTTCGATAAGAAGCTAACAAATGTTGTCAAGGATGAAATTCAACAATTTTGGGATGCTAACTCAAGAGTGTCACCAAATGTGAAGGATGTCTTGAAGTTGAGAGTTGGCAATTGAGACCACACTCCACATCCTAAACATTATGTGGAGGTAAGTCAAACAATGTTGTATAAAAATTTTTGTGAGACACATCCAACATTGAAAATATCACAAAGGTCTTTTGAATCCGTGAAGCCATTTTATTGTGTACCCCTTAAGATTTGAAATACATGTTGTTGCAAATATCATGTTGAGTTTTCAATGCATCATGAATTATTACGGTCCATTCATTCTACTTTGCATACTAATGAAATGCTAGAGGATTGTGGTGCAAGTTGTCTTCCCAAATCATCAAGAGATTTGCTAGATCAATTTTTATGTCATAGAGATGATGGTTGTTTATTTTATAAAAAAGATTGCTTAAATGCCAAGTGCTCAGAATGTGGTGGCTTGTCCAAGTTTAGAACATGTTTTCATGAGGGTTTGGAACACAATTTTGGAAAGACACTTGTCCAAAAAAAGGTATATGAAACAGTGAAATATACATTGAAGAGTGGAGGTGAAGGCTCTAGATGTGAGTTAGTTGCAAAAGAATACAATGTTGCTGATTTTATCTCAGATTTCAAGACAAATCTTTTTTACAAGTATGCAAGGCATAGTCACAGGTCACAATGGTTGGATCAACAATTCAGGACATGTAAGGACACTTTCCCCATTGGAACTATTATATCCATTGTAGACTTTGCGGAGAACTATACATTGCAGCCCCAAAATGAGACTCAAGCTCAATATTACAATTCCATTCAGGTTGCTATTTTTGTACACATCACATATAGACATTCCCCTGATAGCACAAAAGATGACCGAAAGATAATCAAAGAGTACCATTTTTATATGAGCGACAATAGGTCTCACTCTCATGATTTTGTTCAACATTGTTTCCAGAACTATTTTGACTTCTTGTAGGAAAATGGTATTGCTATGGATAGGCATCTCATTTGGTCGGATAATTGCACCAGTCAATTTAAGAATGCCAAAATGTTTTATTGGTTGTGTAGAATGCATGTGGAGAGAGGTGTACCTAATATTTGGAGTTTTTTCGACTCAGGGCATGGGAAAGGGGAGCATGATGGAGCAGGTGCATGTGTGAAGAGAGCTCTAGTTAAGGAGCAATTGAGGATTTCAAGTGTTGTACTTCTTGATGCTCATTCTATTGTTGATTGGTGTACTTTAGCATTGTCATGGGGGGGTACTCTTGATTCTACAATGCGTAGATTCTTTTGGTTGGTTGAGGAGGGAACTATAGGAGATAGATTGGATTGTCAAACAGTGAAAGACTCTTCAAAAATGCATTCATTCCGAAGCTCCAATAGTAGTACATGGACCATTTGGACATGAGAGTTGGCTTGTTTTTGCCCCATGTGTTTTCAGTATGATTGGGATCATTGCGAGTCAAGTGAGTGGGTGGATACATGGGTTCCGCAGTATCTAACTCCTTTATCTTTGACACTCTCTATAAGAAATGATGACATGGACACTTCAGTTGACTATGACCATCTTTCAGATCTTCTAAAGCCAGGAGATGTTTTTGCATTGGTTGCACCGTAGGGGAATGATGAGAGGTCAGATTATTGGTTAGCACATTATGTACAAGGTAAATAGAAGCTTGTACAACCGATGAAAAATGGTGATGGGTTCACATATCCTACTGGTTCAGTTGTTGTTGTGGGAACATGGCTGCGAACATACATGATTAGAAAGAATGTAGTTCCCACATTTGAAGACTATGAGAAGCACAAAACTATTCTCATGTATTCACACCTTGTTATAGCAACAAATGTCAAGTTGTCAAAGCATCAAGGAAGACCAAAGACAAAATAACTTTGGACTATTACTACTGTTGATCATGAAGCATAGTGGAGACCCTAAAGCAAAGAGATGACCCTTCAGGAACACTTGACTAGGTAATAATTTAACTTAGTGCATTGTTTTCTAAGTTCGTCAAGCTTAATTTCAATACATTAATTTGACCTTTCTTAGATTGTATTTTGAGTCAATAAACTTGGTTTTGTATGTGGATTGTAACTTGTGCAAGAGCACCTATGAAGACGCCTACGGTCACCATGGATCCAATCAAAGATAGAAGGACAAAAGGATCCTTAATGGTTAATTGAGATCTTTTGAAGCCTATAATGGCAATTTGTAACAATCAATTTGATTTAAAAGTTAAATGTCCTAAAACTCTTCATAAGGACTTATGACCAAAATCATGTATGGGTGGCCAATAGTGCCAAGAAGGGATCTTACATGTCATATACTTATGTCATTTACATGGTTTGAATTCTTACATGTTTGATTGTTGTTTCTAATGCTCTAAGGATATTATTTTTTATCATTTCAAACAATCTATAAAAGTTAAACCTCAAACATAATAAGCTCCATAGTTTAAATTTCACCAGCTTAATCATGATTAATTTCACAGTTCAAATTTCAAACATACCACTAATAGTTAGTTGAAAGTAGCTCATATCTCAGACCTCATGAGAGGTATCAACAAACCATTAGGTGCTACAAGATCACTTTTTTGAGGTCTACAATAACCTCTCTCAGTTTTGGGCAATTCGACTTCATTTGCATTTGGCAAGGCGATCTCAGTCGATGCCAAAACTTGCAGTGAGGGTTAGTTGAAAGTGGCTCAATAGTGTATCTTTCAAACCATCTAACCTGGCATCAAACCATCTACTCCATTAGCTCTGGTTGGCCAGGTAAATGCCAGTGACAACCCCATTCTACCCATAGAGTCACCGGAACGCTCGTGACCACGCTCAACCCAAGTGATCCCAAGGTGCACTAAGCAATTTTGGGCATTGATCTTTCAGGGCTCGTATCTCAGACCTCATGAGAGGTATCAATAAACCATTAGGCTCTACAGGATCATGTTTTCTAGGTCTACAATAACCTCTCTCAGTTTTGGGTGATTCAACTTCATTTGCATTTGGCAAGGCGATCTTAGTCGATGCCAAAACTTGCGGTGAGGGTCAGTTGAAAGTGGCTCAGCAGCGTATCTTTCAAACCATCTAACCTGACATTGAACCATCTACTCCATTGGCTCTGGTTAGCTGGGTAAATGTCAGTGACAACCCCATTCTGCCCACAGAGTCACCAGAACACTCGCGACCATGCTCGACCCAAGTGACCCCAAGGTGCACTAAGCACGAATGGGCAGCGATCTTTTGGGGCTCGTATCTCAGACCTCATGAGAGGTATCAACAAACTGTCAGGTGCTACAAGATCATTTTTTCAAGTTCTACAATAACCTCTCTCAATTTTGGGCGATTTGACTTTGTTTGCATTTGGCAAGGCGATCTAAGTCGATGCCAAAACTTGCAGTGAGGATCAGTTGAAAGTGGCTCAGCAGCATATCTTTCAAACTGTCCGACCTGGCATCGAACTGTCTGCTCCATTAGCTCCAATTGGCTAGGTAAACACCAATGACAACCCTATTTTTCCCATAGAGTCACCGGAACGCTCACGACCATGCTTGACCCAAGTGACCCCAAGGTGCACTAAGCACGATTGGGTAGCAATCTTCTGGGGCTCATTTCTTGGACCTTGTGAGAGGTATCAATAAACTATTAGGTGCTACAAGATCATGTTTTTGAGGTCTACAATAACCTCTCTTAGTTTTGGGTGATTCAACTTCATTTTCATTTGGCAAGGCGATCTCAGTCGATGCCAAAACTTGCAGTGAGGGTCAGTTGAAAGTGGCTCAGCAGCGTATCTTTCAAACCATTCAACCTGGCATCAAACTGTCTACTCCATTGGCTCTGGTTGGCTGAGTAAACACCAGTGAAAACCCCATTCTACCCACAGAGTCACCGGAATGCTCGCGACCACGCTCGACCCAAGTGACCCCAAGGTGCACTAAGCACGATTGGGCAGCGATCTTCCGGGGCTCGTATCTCAGACCTCATGAGAGGTATTGACAAACCTTTAGGTGCTACGAGATCATGTTTTTGAGGTCTACAATAACCTCTCTCATTTTTGGGTGATTCAACTTCATTTGCATTTGGTAAGGTGATCTTAGTCGATGCCAAAACTTGCAGTGAGGGTTAGTTGAAAGTGGCTCAGCAACGTATCTTTCAAACCATCCGACCTGGCATTGAACCATCTACTCCATCAGCTCTGGTTGGTTGGGTAAACACTAGTGACAACCCCATTCTACCCACAGAGTCACCGAAACGCTCGCGACCACGCTCGACCCAAGTGACCCCAAGGTGCACTAAGCACAATTGGGTAGCGATCTTCTGGGGCTCGTATCTCAAACCTCGTGAGAGGTATCAACAAACTATCAAGTGCTATGGGATTTTGTTTCGAGGTCTACAATAACCTCTCTCAGTTTTGGGTGATTCGACTTCGTTTGCATTTGCCAAGGTGATCTCAGTCGATGCCAAAACTTGTAGTGAGGGTTAGTTGAAAGTGGCTCAGCAATGTATCTTTCAAACCGTCTGACCTGGCATCAAACTGTCTGCTCCATTGGCTCCGTTTGGCTAGGTAAACACAAGTGACAACCCCGTTCTTCCCACAGAGTCACCGGAACGCTCGCGACCATGCTTGACCCAAGTGACCCCAAGGTGCACTAAGCACAATTGGGCAGTGATCTTCTGAGGCTCGTATCTTGGACCTCGTGAGAGGTATTGACAAACCATTAGGTGCTACAGGATTGTGTTTTCAAGGTCTATAATAACCTCTCTCAATTTTGGGCGATTCAACTTCATTTGCATTTGGCAAGGCAATCTCAGTCGATGCCAAAACTTGCAGTGAGGGTCAGTTGAAAGTGGCTCAGTAGCATATCTTTCAAACCGTCTGACCTAGCATCAAATCGTCTACTCCATTGGCTTCAGTTGGCCGGGTAAACGCCAGTGAAAACCTCATTCCATTCTGCAATCATTTGAAATGGAGGAAACAAATGAAATTAGCCAACGGAGTATGAAGGAAGTCATGATACCTTGTTTCCCTGTCACAATGAAAGTGAAATATTTTACAATACATTAATCCAGTTTGGTATCAAGACTGTGCCTATTATTGTAGGACCATTGACATACTTGTTATCCAAGCCTACAAAGGGAGTTTTCAAAATATTTGATCTCCTCTTTCTCCTCAATACGTGATTCTTCTTGTCTACAAAGAGGTTGGGTGGATATATGGTTCAGTTACAAAGGACATTTTGACTGCTTTCAAAATGCATTGTCATGGATGGCATTCTATATATTATGTGCCCCCTAGGCTAGCTTTCATGGGGTCTACTCTAATTAACCTCTCAGATCAACTTAATCAAGCTCTACATTGGGCTCGTGGATCAGTAGAAATTTTTTTGAGCAGACATTGTCCTATTTGGTATGGTTATGAAGGTAGATTGAAATGGTTGGAGAGGCTATCAATGCCACTATCTATCCAAGGACATGCCATCATCCTCAAGGTCGGTTATAATTTTAACTATCGAGTCCCATAAAAACTGTGACTTGGAAGCATAGATAGTATATGTAAACCATTCGACAGAATGCCCGCAAGAAAAGCACGGCATATGGAATTACAAATAGGAGTAGTAGAAATAGTAAAAGGTATCCAAAAACGAAGTTTCCAAAGCTTTGTCAGGTTAGACTGGTCGATGACAATGAGAATTGGTTTTGCACATCGACAGTATTGGCATTCGAGAACATGATAATCTATAACTCAATTTCAATATTAAGACTTATCATTTCTTGAGAATGCCCCAACACCAAATGTCAAGGAGGACCCGACATCTTCCCTAATGGATAGAACCTTGTTTCATGCTCGGTTGTTGGATTCATAGAGGTTTGGGACTATATCAGTGGGAAACTTAAGAGCGATTTTCAATACCAAGCTGATGATGCCTTCATGATGCATGATAATGTAGTTCTTTGTGTTGACATCAGTCATGATTCAGAGATGTTGGCTTCAGGTTCATAGGGTGGGAAAATTGAGGAGGACGTGCTCGCAATTAAATCCCAAAATACATATGTATGATGGCTTCGAAAAAATGTTTCTTGGTCGCACTTGCATGAAGTGGTATGTGTGTGGAGAGCCAGAAATGACACGCTCTAGTTATAGCACCAAGCGTCCAATCAAAACACAGAGGCATTAACACTTGTGTTGCAATAAGATCCAGATGGCACTATTCTATAGGAATAGATCCATTTTGAAATATGTAGAGCGCCAAGTAACATGGACTTTCATAACAAAATATTACTAAGGCACTCACAAAGGGAGACTTTAATGTATTCAAGAAAGAAGATGTGGATAGACACGTCCTCAAGAATTAGTTATTATAACAGGAAAGAAACTGACCAAAAGGGGAAAATAATTAAGGCTCATAGAGGAGATTTTTGGGGTTCCAGATTCCGCCTGACCCGAGAGATTTTGTGCCAGGAGAGGGATAGATTAGGATTTTTATTGTAATGTAGGGAAAGAGGGATTTTATTTTTCAAATAATGATTAATGTACAGGAACATCAGAATCTTTGTTGTTTTGCTGTGTTCAAAGAAGGATATGTCAACATATTAAAACTTTGATTTTAGATGCTCACTTTCTGATTGATATTCATCTTTGAATGATATTGGTTTCTTTTGAATGCGTATCTGTTACGTCTGATCATCAGCATGATCATTTGTGGACTTTGTGCTATAGTTTTTTGTGCATTTGGAAATAACCATTCATCTTTCTCTCTTAGTTTCTTTCTGTAATGCATTGTTTAGGAAAATGAAATTTGTAGCATTTACTGTCCTTTTCTTTTCAGTAAATTAGTCCCTTCACATCTATCTCATGTTTACGAATAGATGTTTGTAAGCCTTTATTGCTTTCAGGTTAAAAGCATTATCATTTATAGTTTAGTTGATTCATTGTAAATCCTGCACAGGGAGCTATACCCAGATAATTCAAAGGGGGCTTATGCTTCTCAATAGCGAAGTGACCCAACTGTTGGTGTTGGTTGAGTCTTTTTTTTTGGGCTTTAAGGGTCATTTTGTAAGCATTTCTTTGGAAGACAAATCTATTCACCAACAAGAAGTTAAACCTCAAACATAATAAGCTCCATGAACAGGGTATTCCAGAGTAAAGAAAAACAAATGTAACTTCAACAAGATATAATTTAAATCATAATGATAATCATAGTCAAGATATAATTTCACCATTCAATTCCATAAACATGAATAATAAATATGTATATACAAAAGATGACGCAAATATAACATATAAATGAACATGTTCCATATATGTATCAAATGTATCAAAAGTATGTCCATATACAAATATGGCACATGCCATTTCAAAATGTCTACAAAATCAATGTTTTAAGGTGTACAATGTAGCATATATGCCATCTCAAAATGTGCCAAGTGTCATCTCTAAATGACCACAAAACTAAAACTGCATCCTATGTTGTAGGGGGATCATCAAAATGTAGCCTCTTTGAAGTGTTGGGCTCTGATTGATCCTGCATAAAAAATGAGTTCAAACCAAAGTTAGATTGCTTACTTTATATGATTTGTACATATATATATATATATATATATATATATATATATATATATATATATATATATATATATATATATATATATATATATATATATATATATATATATATATATATATAATTCATAATTTTCAAACATTAATTTAATTAAAATTATAATTGAATACAAATAAATTTGTACCTAGTCTCTCGATCGCCTACCACGAGTAGGTGTCCTAGCATAAGTCCTGGGTAGCGAAGGGACCATGCCAACAATACCAACTTTGACCTATAAATATATATTTGCAATAATGAGATTAGTAGAGTGGTGCAACATAGAGTAATAAATCTACAAAATAGGATGATAGCATAATAAAATTACAATTTGATTGAACTAAAATTAAAACTTACATCTGGTGATCCCTCCTCTGGAATAGTGGGCTGGGTCAACAAAGAAATGAAAGATTCTCGTGGACCCTCCCTCATAGTTGGAGTAACCTATGAGAGTAAAAAGATTGTCAATTATATATCAATGTACTTCATCATAGCAACCCTAGTTACAAAATACAAATAACAATATGTAAAATTCTACGTACAATCAGGCTATCACTCTGAATCGAGATGCCTGTAACCCTACACCGCCGAACCGGTGTCAGGACATCATCAGTAGCCACACCCTATACAATAAAGTGCAATTAAAATATTTATTACTACACACAAGTGGCATACATATGCATGCATAATTAATCTTAAATAATTAACTACCTTTCCTTTGTCGACACCTGATGAAGGAACCCCCTCACGCCCCCCACTGACATCAGCTATAGCCTGCAAGAACACAATAAGATGACAATATATATTAGTAAATGTATGAATTTTATTGCTCTAATTGATAGAGATTTAAGCATGTACACCAAATGATATTAAAAAAAACTAATATGGGTACATAATTTATAATATACCGTATAGTCATCAAGGCCAAATGAAATGGCCGAAAGTGTGGACTCATCCACCTGTGTCATCGACTGAACATAAATGGAAAAAATGTATATACATAAGTGCATGCAATCATTAAAACTAATCTAAATAAATAAATTATTTTTAAATTAAATAATTCATGTGACAAATTTATTTATAATGTTTACTCTTACCGTATCAACAGGAGTCAATGGCTCTACGTGCACCTCCTGAGCACTCTCATGAGATGTAGATGCTCCATGAGGTGTTGCAGCCTCTGCAGCTACCTCTCCCATATCCCCCTCATCAATATCATGAAACTGATATATATCAGATTCAGTAAGTGGTCCAAGGCACATATGCCTGCACATAATGCACATATGGGGCTCGCATACATGTGAACTCTGATGAGATGTCGATGCGCCAGCAACATCCATAGGAGACAACACTAACCTAGTCTATGTGATCAGCTGATCACTCAGTAAATGAATGGCCCTAATAGTCTGTTCAGTAGCCTCTCCAATGATATCAAGATGCTACACTAGAGGAGGGGGTACGACATCAATGGGGGGGACAAAGCTAGTGGCCTTTCGGCGCTGGGAAGATGGCCTAGTCTGAGGAGCTCCTCTGCCTACGCCCATGTTGGGCCTCATACTCCAATAATCAACATGGTGACCAAGCACAAACTCAGCATACAATTTTTTAAGGAAATAAAATGGGACCTCCAAATTGCTATGGGGTGGTTTATCAAAAACCATCCACCAGCGATCCCAAAAGTTTATGCGCATTGCTTCATTTGTGCACCATTTTATTGATAATTTGGGCTTTTGGGGGTCAACTGGTATTCTAGTTTTAGGATCGACAAAAAGGGTGGCTATATCTTCCTTACTTATTTTAAGGGTCGCAATCCCATCATGGTCAAGCCTGTCATCAAATTGGGCGTGCATATCATCACGCCAATGAAGAGCAGCATTATGTTGCTGCGTGAGTGTGTCAATATTTCCAACAATTGTATTTAGTGTGGCAAGCATGGGACCTAATGTAGCTATATTTTGATATGTGTTTTGAAAACCTCATATTGTGTCCAAATTTTCTTCTATCAAATCTTGTAAAGATTAGGGTTTAGATATGGGGGATTGTTTTTGGGATTGTTATTTGGAGGGTTATTTTCTTCATTGTTGTCAGCCATGCCTGATTAAATTAAAAACAAATCTAAATTTCAAATATTATTACAAATATAAATACAAAACCCTATTTTTAAAAAAATGTTACATTTAGAATGAAAATGAAATAAATTAATAAAAATATACAAATAACTACTTACCGAATATGCTTGGAGTCAAATTTGTTGTTTCCAATATCAGGTACCTGAAAATATATCGAGTATATGAAAATTGTGGAAAGAAACTTGAAGAAAATCGTGCAAGGAAATGAAGAAAAGGGCTCGCGGGTTTTGGATTTGTGCCACAGTTATTGGGTACGTGATAAGGTCTGTGCTTTGGTGGCAGGTTTTCCCAGGTGTACTGACACCCAAGCCTACTAAAAAGTCAACAAGCACTTTCATGCACTTTTGGATGAGTAAAAAGTGAATATTTTCACATCGCCACTTTTTGGCCCCTCATCTTCTTGCACATACCCTAATGGCTTCCCTTGAATAGGAGGCATCAAGATAGGAGGATTTGATAGATACTTCTTGATATGATCAAAATTCTTTTCACATTCCTCGCTCCATTCAAATGTCACACCTTTATGTAATATCTTTGTAAAAGGTTGTGATATGTCTGCTAGCTGGGATATGAAGCATCTGATAGACTAAACCCTCCCTTGCAATGTTCTCATTTGACTAATATTCTTCAGGGGTTGCATCTCCATTATAGCCTTTATTTTAGCTAGATCTACCTCAATTCCTTTCTTTGAAACAATGTAGCCTAAGAGCTTTCCAGAAGTGACACCAAAAGCACACTTCTTAGGATTTAGTCTAAGACAAAAAATTTCCATTTTGTCTAGTATCTTGCTCAAGTCATTTAGATGTTTAGCTCTAATCATAGATTTGCTAAAGTATCATCAACATAATCCTCCATAGTCCTATGCATCATGTCATGAAAAATAGATGTCATAGCTCTCTGATATGTAGCACCAGCATTCTTAAGCCCAAATGGCATGTCATTCCAACATAAGGTACCCCATGCGCATGTAAAAGTAGTTTTCTCTTGATCCTCTGGAGCAATTTTGATTTGATTATATCCAGAAAAACCATCCATTAAAGAATACATCTCAAAGCCCGCAATCATGTCCACTATCATATCAATGTTAGGTAATGGAAAATCATCCTTAGGGCATGCTTTGTTTACATCTCTAAAATCTGCGCACACTCTTATTGATTTGTTTGGTTAAGAAATAGGTACAATATTAGAGATCCATTTTGCATAATCAATAACTTAGATAAATCCAGCTTTCAGGAGCTTCTCTAATTCAGCTTTTACCAAGAATGCAACATGTGGATGCATCTTTCTCAATTTTTTCTTAACAGGTTTAACATTCAGAGCTATAGATAAATGGTGCATTATAAGATCAGGATCCAACCCTAGCATATCTGAATATTTCCATGCAAAGTTGATCTTTTTCTTTGTTAAGAACGTTGTAAATTTTTCCTTTTCTTCTTCTGATAAAGATTGTGCTACATGGATCAATTATGGTTCTTCTATTGTTCCCAAATTGATAGATTGAGTGGGATCAATTAGAACTGGAGAACTATCCTATAAATGACTCGGAAGGACATCAAATATCTCATCCTTAGGCACCTCAGAGAGGTTTTCACCTTTGGATACATCTTTTAATTTTACTTTTGTAGGTTCTGAGACTGCCACAAAGTGCTTTTCACCCTCAGAACTCCTTTTCTTTTTATTCTTATTCTTATTCTTATTTTTCTGACTAAGATACTTGATGTTTGATTTTGTCATGCTAACGCTCAGTTCACTGTGGAAGTCATCATGGGCTCAACTGCATTTAGGTAACAAGCAAGGGCATAGTCATTGAGAAAGGTATAAATACCTTGGTTCAAGTTGGTGGATGTGATGTCAAGAAGGTTAGGATGTTGGATAGTCAAAGTGGTGAAAGATTGGGAAAGAGTGTTTACGGATATGGATCTATCATCATTGGTCCTAACCCGACACTCGAGCTCAAAGGTGATATTACAACTTAAGACATTCAATTTGTGAATAGGCTCTATGTCATTATGGAAATCCACTTCAGCCATCGGTGGATCAGATTCGATAAGTTCATCATTTCACTCTAGTCTTACGTTAGGTTGAGGTGCATATTGGTGAATAACATCAACATGCTTTTCTATAATAAGTTCATCTGGTTCTGGAATGACTCCCCAGTCATAGTCATTTGATTCATCTTCTATTTCTTCATCTAGACCTCTAGGAAATTTGAGAACATGAGTAAAGTTAGGATGAATACCCCAAGAAGGGTTTCCCTCAGATTCTGATTTGATTTCATACTCATGGGAATCTGTCTCAGAATAACTACCACCTTCTTCTTTTTGATTTCCTTTGAGATTAGCTGGTTCTTGTGTTGCAACTATCTCTTGCTCTATAGTAGGTTCTTGTGTTTCTACTACGTCTTTTTATTGGATCATCTTCAGCTTCAAGGAGGTCTTTTATTTCTTTAGGAAAACACTCATAAGGAATGAGCTCATCAGTAGTGTCTGAATCATCACTATCAGATTGTTCAACTATTTCTCCCTTTAGTTGATTTGCTCTGGAAGGCTCAATCTATTCTAATACATGAGGGGATTTCTTGCTAAGACAGAAAGGTTTCTTCATGTATCCTAGACTTGTTGTATTCTTGTTTTCTCAGCCACGATGATCAAGAGGTGATAGAAGACCTTTACCCTGTAGTCCGAGAGGTCCTTTTCCTTTATACCCCATCTTTGTAATCAATTTATCCCCTGGGCCATATGACTTAGATGAGATATTCGGTATTTTAGCATCACATTTTTGGACAACTTGAGATTTAAGTTCATCTTTTTATAGCCATGCAAGCACAACTTCATCTTCTTCAAACTCCTATTTAGATACTTGTTCTACAACAAAATTTCCTTTATATACTTCAAGAGGTTCTTTAGACTCTAGCTTGGATTGTTTTAGAGTTTGCCCATAAGACTTAGGAGAGATAGGGAGAGATGTCAAAGATAAGACTGGCTCTATAGTATATTGTCCCATACCATTTTATTTGATCTTAACCTCTTTAGCAATGTCTTCCATCTTAGATGTTGAAGAAATGTCTAGCTGCTTAGTGGAAGATTCTCTATTATTGGGAACAAGTTTATCAACACTCTCTTTCAAGGTATTGCAAGTTGTATACAGATCAACTAGAATCATCACCTCAACTCCTGCATAAGGAAATTTGAAACACTAATGGAATGTAGAGGGAATGGCTTTCATGTCATGTATCCAGGGTCTTCCTAGGAGGATATTGTAAGCCAAAGGTAGATCAAGAACTTGACATATAGTATCTCTGATGACAGGACCTAATCTGATAGGTAATACAATAGTTCCCTTAGAAGATCTTTCTTGCTCATCATATGCTTTGATAGTTATCTTCTTCCTGGGATCAATGGCCATTTTTGAAAATCCCAATTGTGTAATCAAGCTGAAAGAACAAATGTTTAGGCCAGTGCCTCCATCTATCAACACATGTTTGACATGACGGTTTTGGATCAAGACTTCAATATGCAAAGGCTGGTTATGCTAAAGACTCAAGGAGTTATCATCTTCCTTTGAAAATCAAATTTACTGTGGAAACGTAAGATGACCAACCATAGTTTGGAGTTTGTCTAAATCAAGGTCATTAGGAACATTGGATCCGAGCAGAGCTTTGTCTAGAATGGCTCTATGAGTTGGAGATATCTGAAGCAACTCAAACATGGAGATTTTAGCATTTGTGTGCTGGATTTGTTGGACAATAATGTATGAAGTAGGCCTTGTGTCTTTAGGATTTAAAGATTTAGATGTAGCCTTTTGTTTAGAAGCAGATGAAAGATTGAAAGGCACCTTAGGGACATTTGATGAATCTAGTATTTGTCCTTGTAGGTGTGCCTAAGCTTGTGATCGAGTAACTGCATTAGCTGATTGATTATCTCTATCTCTTCTTACAATTGTGATGACATTGCAACGCTCAGATAGGCATGGTTCAACCATATTGATAACAACATTGTTTCCTGAGTAGGCATAATTGACTTTAGCACCCATATTAGGTTGAGAAGAAGAATCTTCTTTACCATGTTTAGGAAATGGTTATGTGAATGTTGTATGATCATTATTACTCTTATGATTGTCAATTGTGATGTCACCATTATCAATTTTGTCTTGTATAATGTGCTTTAAGAGAATACAGTTATTAGTCTTATGACCTTTATTGCAATGTAATTCACAGAAATTGTTCTCTCTCCACCATTTCAGTTTAGGTTAAGGATCAAAGATTTTCATCTCAGGCAAGTAGATGATTTTGTTTGCCAATAGATTTTTCATGGCAGATTCCAAGGATTCTCCAAGAGGAGTGAATTTGCGATTAGGATTGGTAGCCCAAGGTTTGTAATCAGATGACTTTTTGTTGGACTCTATGGCTTTAGCTTTAGAAGCTTTGATGGCTTGGGTACCAACAGTGAGATTGAAAGTAGGTGCCTTAGATGGGGCACAAATATTATCAACAATGCCATCTATGACAATGCCTTTATTCTTGTTCCAATTTTTGTTCTTGTCCTTAAAACTAGATCCAGATTCATTCTTGTCTTTTTGAAGTGTGATGTCTCCTTTTTTCACAAGTACTTTCTCAATTTTGATTGTATTATCTACCATCTTGTCAAAAGATGTATGATTTTGCATTTGTAAAGGGTAGTTGATTTCTGGAACAAGATTTTTGATGAAGATTTCCAGCTTCTTAGTTTCTGGAATTGGTCTAGTATATAGAGAAAATTTCTTCCTCCACCTCTTGAGAAATGTCAGGAATGGTTCTCCTGGATATTGTTTCAGATTGTAGATGTTGATCATAGTGACCGAATGTTGAATATTATAGGAGTATTGTTGATAGAATAGTTTCATTAACTCCTCAAAATTTTTGATAGTAGGAGGCATTCTAGAGAACCAATGAATGGCTGACCCTCCTAGAGATCGAGGGAAAAAATGCATTAACTAAGTTGGTTCGTGCATAAACTCCATAGATTGAGTACAAAATTCTCTGACATGATCTTGAGGGTCAGAGTTTCTATCATACTTATCATATTTTGGCATCTCCACTCTTTTAGGGAATGGTGGCATGTACAAGTCTTTATCGAATGGAAAAGGGCATAGAGCTTCCATGGAGAACTCCTTAGGTTCCTTTTCTTTCTCAAGTTTGTTAAGTTTGACTTGCATGGCATGCATCTATTTCATCATAGCCATGATAGGAGTTTCTTCCTCATGTGTAATGATATTTTCCACATTAAATTTTGGAGGAAGTTCAACTCCTTGATGAGATAACTCTAGAAAGTATGCTTCTCTATCTTCCTTCAAGAAATGTTTCATCATTCTTTTGAAGTCATCGTCATTTTGATGTCGAACAATTTCAGAAGGGGTAGGTTCTTGATCCATACCGTGTTGAGATTGGTGTCCTTGAGACCCGTATTATGTCCCTCCATGAGACATGTTAGGATTTTTAGGGCTCCCTGGATTAGATTGAGGAGGGGTTTGTTGATTACCTCTGTGAGTTGATGGAGGGGGGACGTAACCAGTTTTCAATAAAAAATTGCCAAGACCGTTGTCTTTGTAAAGACCAGAATTGTAGATTTGTTCAAGAGTTGGGGCCTGGAGAGTATTCAGAGGTATTGTATGGGATACCTCTTCAGATTTCTTGTGTGACGAAGCTCTGGTTTCCACCATTAACCTTGGGTGAAGCCAAAGAAAGCAAGATGAAGACAACTGAAGAATGAACTGATTCTAGAAGATCAAATGATGCAACCTTGTCAAGATTGAAGTGATTAAGGATTATATTAGATGTAAATGAAGGATATTATGCCACAGTAGTGTGGGTGGATACCCAACAGATGGCGGGCATGAGCTCACAACACTTAGCCATTTTAGTAACAAGATTAAATTTGAAGATAACGTTGACAAGGTTTTGACACAAGATGAAAAAGACTCAAATCGATAACCCAGAAGGCAAGATCAGACTCAAAGGCTCACTTTAGGAAAATGAATGGCTTCTTTCTAGTTTCTGCTCTGTTCCTGACACAATGATTGGTTCAACAGATTTTGGAAATAGGCTGTAAAAACTGAGTTTCTAACAATTTTGACCTCTCTCTGGAAATTTTTCTCAAATGACTTTTTGTAGGTTTGTATAACAGTGGGTATGCTATGAAATGACAATTGACAAGCTCGTATGACAATTGCAAAACTCACATGACAATTGATAGCAAATTTTTTACTTTTGTTTTTAACTAGTGGCAAGATTCGTACGACACTATACAAGCTATCATATGACAATATAGGGGTTTTGAAATGACACTTGCCAAAACTCGTACGACTTTCTGACCTGATGGGATGACTTTTGACTCCAGAAAGGATTTTGACTTTAGATTTTGCAAATTTTGGTTCTTCAAGTTCAAATTGTTCACAAATTTATCTGTCCAAGTTTGAAGATTATTCTGAGATCATTCATTTTCGGTAGTCAAATAGATAAACAAGCACACAAAACAGCAAGTGATTCCAAGCATGTCTGAAAACAATGAACAGGGGACAAAGCAACCTTGCGCATAACAATCAAGTGACTGAATGTGCTAATTCCTAGGAATGCTAACTGTGTATGTTCCAAAAAAAAATTCAATAACACACATATTCCTAGAAAAATAAAAATTTGGCCTCACTAGGGTTTGTAGTAATGGTCTGACTCTACAAATTTTATGATCTCAAGAGGGCGAACTCCAATCCAGGCACACTGGGGTTTTGACACAGTGTGAGAAATTAATCAATCAGGAGCTGCTAGGGAGATCTGACAGCCCAACAAGAGACCACACCTGTGAAGATTTCCTCCACAAGGATATTTATATAGTGGCTGCTGCTACCACGGTGAAAACGGCTATTACCGCTTGAGGTTTTGTCCATGTGGTTGACCCAATTAAGGGAATGTCCACTATGGTTAACCCTCTCTAAAGGTGACTCACAAAAGATACCACATGGAGACTAGTTCTAGATTTAAGGATCTGAGTTTCTGATACTCCCCAAAAAGGGAGTAGAGCATAGTCCTCTAGTCTTTTCACTTTTAACCAAAAAAAAGCAGACAGATTAATCCAACACGCTAAGACCAAGATTATCTCACAAAGATCTATGACCTCAACCACTTATGATCTATCAACCTCTCTGGAGAGAGAATGTATCAATCAAAAGTTGAAGACACACAAATCTAGTAGAACGTGAGACTCTCTCAGTACCTTCCCTACCTACAATAGGATCCTTCGTCAAGAGGAGCTTCACATGAATAAACAAGAAGAAGAAGCTCAATCTCTCAAGATCATCCACAAATAGTGTTCATAGGGCCTATTTACTATGTGTAACAGATATGCAGAAAGCAAATCTTGTTCGTTTTATAGCCCAAAATGAAGTCGGTGGTATGAAAGCAAGAAAATCACACAAGCTTGACATGTGAGGGTTCGTTTTAATGCAAATCAAAATGTTATCAGCTTGAGAAGAATACCTAAATTCCTCGCAATGTGCTTAGTAGATTTTTACCTGTTTTAGCAATTTAGTTGCGCTTTTTCCAATCAGATTCAACAAGTATCAATAAAAAATAGAAGATTTCAATTGTTAAGGTTAGCTGTCAATCCAAATCTGAAAATTAAATTTGGAAAACTGTTAAAAAATCTGAAACGATAATTGAATTCTAGAGTCAAAACTCGTATGACAGTGGGTTACCTCCCAGACGATAGTCTAGAAACTCATACGACTGTGGGTGTCTGTTCATATGATAATCGGGCTTCCAAATGATAGTGTGTATTCTTTGATATGAGCCTTGAAATCTAGACATGTCGTACGGCAGTGGGTACCTCCCGAAATGACTTTTTGACAAAAGTCGTACGAAAAATGTACGAACATAAAATAAAAATCATAGTTTTAACCCAGAAAATGACAAGAAAGTGATAGAAATTGATAGAAAGATGATGGAAACCCATTTCAGGGCCCCATGATGGGTGCCAGAAATGTGTGTGAATTTTGTACCTAGTTGTAGACACAACACTTCAATAAAACATTAGAGGTTAGCCAAAAACTAAAATCATGCAATGAAATGGAAACCAAACTAACCAGGTGATTTACTGCCTTCTAGAAGGTGCAAGTATGATACTCTCAGATCAGACTGAGACCAGTGACAATGCAACACCTAAATGAAGGATTTAAAATGATGAAAGAAATGAAATATGAATGCAACTTAATCTTTTTTTTTTTTTGGATTTTGTATGCAATAAGATGAAGGAAACTGTATGAATCTATTCTATATGAAAAACTGATATGATATGCAATGAATCTAAGAATTGATATGCTAAATGATATGAATGCTCAAAAATAATGAAAATCTCACAACAACTCTGATTCGCAAAGATAGATTCTTCAATCACCAATTCACCAACGTGAGGATGCAATTTTGTGGATCCTTTTAGAAGAGTTGAAGCCTTGATTTTATAGAAATTCAAGGCTTTGAAGGTGCATGAGAAAAGCCATAAATCACTCTTGATGAACTCAGGTTGATTTTTGAGTTATCAGGAAATCAGAAATAATTAACTCACAAAATCATGCAAAAGCATGCAAGAACAACTTTTTAACTCAAATCAGAAGTTTAGATCAGCTTTGAACTCAAAATAGAGTGTTGAGTTTCCAAAAGTTAACAACTTGCATTGATTTCCTGATTTTGAGTTTAACTGCTCTTTGAATGTGCACAATTAATTATGAATTAATTAAATAAATAAAGTGATTTATCCTCAATCTTAACTAATTTTTGAAATTAAAACAATTGATTTATGGATTAATCAATTATTAAATCAAACTTTATTCTAAAACTATATTATTAAAAATTGACAATTGACATTAATCAATTAAATAAGAATTTAATCAATTAGTCATGAGATTTTTGATTTATTGTCAAAATTAAATAATACAATTTAGGAATAATTTGATTAACTTCAATTAAATAATTAAGTGGTAGTATTAAATCTAATTAATTAAATATTCAGAATATTCAATTAATCAAACTTTAGGATAAATAAGATTTATCGCCAAATAATAATTAAATTAAAGATAATTAGGATAAATAGGAATATTGCTAGGAATATTCCCCGATGCAGAATTAAGGATAAAATCAATTAAAATTTGATAATGTGCAGAAGTGCCTTCAGTTAGGACTTTGATGTCGATTTCGTTCGAATTGAAGATGTAGAAGGTTAATGAACCTATAGCCCACTTTTTTGGTATTACACAAACTAACTAAAGATGATGAATATAAAGAGGTAAACTAGACATTGTACCCATCTATGATTGGTAAACTGATGTATGTAATACACTGTAGACCAGATATTGCACATGCAATGGGGATTGTTGCTAGATTTTTTGCCAATCCAAAGGATTCACATATGGTTGTAGTGAAAATAATCTTGAGATACTTGAAGAAAATAGAGGAATATGGCTTATGGTATCCTAAGGAAGGCAAATTTGAACTAAGTCTACACCAATGCAGATTGGGCTGGAAATATAGATAATAGAAAGAGCACAACCGGAGGAGCATTTTTCTTTGGTGAAAGACTTGTTGCTTGGACAAGTAAGAAATAACCTTGTATTTCTCAGTCTACTGCCAAAGCAGAGTATGTTGTTGCTGCTACAAACTGTTCAAACATTGCTTATATCAAACAAGTGTTGGAAGGAATGAATGAGGTAATCACTGAGCCGGTGATTATATATTGTGACAACACTAGTGCAATAAATATTTCTAAGAATCATGTAATGCATTCAAAGACAAAGCATATTTCTATTAAGTATCACTACTTAAGAGAACAAGTACGGGAGAAGTAAGTCAAACTAGAATGTGTTACATCAAAAGAGCAACTTGTTGATATTTTTACCAAGCCTCTACCGAAGGACACTTTTGAATACTTGAGGACTAGACTTGGGGTTCATCCCCTATCTACCGGTCACTAATGTGATCTGGAGGTTACATCAGCCTAATCTTATTAGAAGATCATTCATGTTGATGCAACATAGCTCACACTTTGGATTATGTCTAAGGTTGTGAAAGATTTGAGGAACTAGAACAAAGAATTGGCATATTAGTATACCGAGATACATTGTCTACACCGAACAATAGAGAGTCACTTGGCTATTGCAGAGTTGTATGTTTTATGTTTTTCTTTGTCATTGTTGTCAAAGGGAGAGATAAACAATATGATAAACAAAGAGATCATATCTATCTAAGGGAGAGATAATCTGAGAAAGTCAAGGAGAGTTTTGAAGATTTGTTGCTGAGAACAGAAAGAATTTGAGAGCTGAAAATATCAAATCCGCAGAGGAAAGTATGCACTTGTAATGTTGTCATGTAACTTAGTGATTAAACATATTAAATATCAAGCTAGGGAGAGCTTACTGAGCTACAACATTTACTTACATAGTTGTAGAATACATGTTTGGTATGTGTATGACATATTTCATATTGCTTGTGTTGTCATCAATACCAAAGGGAGAGATTGATGAACTACAATTGATTGAATACTTGAATGACTTGAAGATCAGTGATTAAAGATCATCGAGTACTAAAATGATATGTTAGATAATTAAATCATTCATTATGTTGTCATTGATGTCAACTAGTTTGACAGTACTTATCATGTTAGTTACAAACATCTAAACATCTGTAAAGAGGAGAGAAGAGATGACTTGAACTAAGATATCTACATAGAGAAAGATGGATATGACAGATGAGGATAAGGAATATTTTGGGTAACTTATTGATGAGTCTATGACTTCATACTGGTTGACTTGATTATGTTGCATTAATCTATTATGAAGGAGGAAGCAAAATGTAAAAGGCAATGTGGTCGGTAAATGAAGCACTTCAGTATACACCGAGCCAGTGTAGTATATACTGAGCGACAATATTAACCAAGCTTGTGTTCGTTGATGCATTTCTTTGTTAACCGAGTATGGATGAAAGTATTAAATGCTTAAGTTTAGCTGACACAAATTGATGAGCTAGAAATTGTTATGATTTCAAGATTGAGGATAAAGTTTGTTATAAGATCCACGGCTAACAAAATTCAGAGAAGATCTAAAGGATGGAATTGAAACATGTTACTGACACAACCGCTGAGGAAAGTTTAAGAGGCAAAATCTATGAAGGAGATTAAGTGGCAAAATCGAATGGTTGATATGAAAATGGTTTATCTGTCTATATAAGAGATATGAGTTTCATTATTGAAACATGCCATAAGAAAGAAGACTGCAGAGATTTCACGTGAATACAATTGCATGCATGCCTGATCAGAATAGTTGAAGGAGAACCGAACTGTAGAACAGTACCAAGCGTCAGAGAGCTATTATCGAGTGAAAGTAAGTTGAGGAAGTAAATTGATATATTGATCAAAGGATTTGTATAGGCTTAGAATAGATCTGAACATCTACAAGTTAAGTTTTATAGTAATAAGATCAACTACTGTTTCAGTTTAACCATTGATACTGAAAAATCTCTTAACCGAGTGGACTTAACCATCTTATGTTATGCCCTTGTGTCATTCAATGAATGTACATTGTTATCCTATCGAACCCATAGTGAATGCTGGTTCAACGATAACTGTTATTCTTAAATCCTCTAACAAGGTCACACCTAACAGTGTGTTTGTAACCTTTAATAGGGTTGGCTCTTCACCGAGCTCACTTCAGAAGAGTCAAAATTATTTTGGGTTACCGGTCCCAAGTGGTTTTTCCCTTAACAGGATTTCCACATTAAATCATTGTGTTATGTGTTTCTATGATGATTTCTTTATTGTCATACTTTACATATTGCATATTTGATTTGGTCAGTAATCACTGTGAGTTAATTAACTAGTAATCGGTAAAGGCACAGACAGTTTAAGAGTTTATGTTACTGAGCTGCAAAATTTGTTGAAATTGCTTTGAAATTTACATCTTAAGATTTGGGATTGTAGGATAACTGATCTAACTGATTCACGACCCCCCCCCCTTAGGTATTCTAAAAATCACAACAAGTAGTAAATAAAAATGCAAGGATCCAACAATAATGCTCTAGTGTTAAACACAGGTCCTCAAAGATCCAAACAAGTAAAATACAACAGTGACCATTATAATGTTGTGTCAATAACCAAATCAAATCAAGCAATGGTATATATAGAAGGAAGAAATAGTCATAGGCCCGTGGCTTTGAGAAATCAAGTACAATAAATAATCATCAATGGAAGCAAATAATGATCCCCTAGCTCGATAGTGATAATAGAAGTTTTTGTTTGGGTCTAATCACAAGTTATGTGTTTCTTCTAAGAAGGTTTTGTATGGTTTGGAACACTCATATTTGTTTCCTTTGAAATCCATACTTGTCTACATACGCTTACCAAATCCTTGAAGGTATTGTCCCCCTTGCATGTTCATTTTCTATTATTTGATCATAGTTTGATCAGAAGTATTTATCTTTGCAAGTTCACTATTTATTTGTGTTCCTTGAAGCCTATAGGTTGGATGTTGTGTTAGACACCCCCATGTACATTGTGGGAAGTCATTCCAAAAGTTGTCAAACCTTGTTTCTAAGGGTGTCTTGTTCATTTTCATAATTAGGATAGTCCTGAGGTTGTGACTAATTCATTTGTTTAATTAATAAGGTCATATTACCATTTAAGATACAATGGCATGAGAAGATAGAGATTTGGAAATGGATAGACTTTAATAAGTTCTTTGTCACAGTGAAAAGTGACTGTGGCTGTCTTTGGGACTGGAGTACCAAGATAGATTTAGGAAAAAGGCTTTGTCCACAAAATAGGTTGGACTATTTGTACTAAAATAATTTGAAGGAAGGTGTATGGTAGTCTAGGGAATGCCCTAACACCCTAGATAATGGTTGTGAGTCTAAGAAAGACTAGTAGATTGTTAAGTTGTAGAGGTAACTAGGACTGCCATAGATAGTCATTAAAAAAGAAAATAAGAGTCCTTGATAACTTGGTGGGTATGCAGTAGAAGTGGAAAGGGTTGATGTATGGGAAAAGCCTAGTGTCTAGACTAAGATGGAGGCTAGGAATCCCAAGAGTGAGGGTTGATCAATGAACAAGTTAAAAAGAAGTGTCAAAAAGGTAAGACAGTGATCATTATTAGGATTATTGAATTGTTTAATGATTGTTAAGTGCTAAGTGTTTGGTGGATAAAATAAGATATGAGGATCCTAGTTTGAAATAGTAGGAAAGGTAAGAATATGTTTTCATATAGTATTAAGAGGAAAAGTGAATCAATCACTAATTATGTTTGATCAGTAAATGTATTATGATCAATTTTTTTTTAAGAATGTGGACAAAAATATGAATGTATCTAGGAGAGTAGGAGATTTGGGAATGAAAGACAGGGAGTGCTTTGACCATTAAAGGTTCTTGTAAATTAGTAAGGAAGTTTTGTGTAGTCAGTGTAGAGGATCCATGTATTGATCCAAAGGGAAGAATCTGATTAGTGTTCGGTGTCTCACAATAAACTAAAAGATTTGTCCTTACTAGATATGACATTGGGAAGAGGTTATTCAATATTCTTAGCATCAAGGTAGGATTATATGCATCATAGTGGACATGAAAGTAGCCAAGTCTATGCACATTATCTTGGAAGAACATAAAATGTATAGACTTGGCTACTTTCATGTCTTATTCTTAGTGAGTACCAATCCTTATGATGAACCAAAAGTAAGGCTTAGTGAGTATCATAATGTCTACTCACTAAGGATTGGAGTATGTGTACATTAGAAATGAGTATCATAATGTCACTCACTAAGGATTGGAATATGTGTACATTAGAAAAGAGTATCATAATGTCTATTCACTATGGTTAACCAAATCAAATCAAGCAATGATATATACAGAAGGAAGAAATAGTCATAGGCCTGAGGCCTTGAGCAATCAAGTATAGTAAATAATCATAATGGAAGCAAATAATGATGCCTTATCTTGATAGTCAATCATGCGATGAATTGAAAATAAGTAATAGTTAATCATTGATGCCCTAGGTGGTGCAAGAGAACCAAGGTCAACTCTAGAGCAATGGAAGTACACCAGGGTCACTATGGATCCTTGGGTGATGGAACAAGACCATTTAAGGTCATTTGATAATGTATTGGACCATGATTGGTCATTTTATATGATTTTCATCATGTTTGTAATGATTTTGGGATCATTTGATATTATGATCAATAAAAGATGCTATGTAAGCCTTGATGGCATTTGTGAGAGAAAAGTGCACCTAGTGGGTCAATAGGGGTCATTATGTTGATCCTAGGTTAGAGGAGTGATATAAAGACCTATAAGGTCTATAATGAATGTAACATGGCCAATAGAGCCATTAAAAAGTTGTAAATGCACATAAAAGTGCCAAATGTGTAATTTGCCTAGACTTGGCAAAATAAGCCTTAGAGGCTCATGAGAGGGTTAGTGTGGATTAGAAGGTTATTTTGAACCTTTAATAGTAATTAGTAGGGGCATTATATATTATGTTGTCGAGTTGACAACATTTTTTGTCAACTTGACAACAACTTTAACCATTTTATGTTTAACAATCAATTTAAGACTATTATGAAACAGTTTACGATGTTAGTTATGGGAACAATTGGGTTTTACTTTAGCTGGGATTTGGGGAAAATTAGAAATGAGCCTTTCTTTTTCTTTTTTAAAAAATTTATAATCATGCGGGTGTTGAAATAACGACAGCACCATTGCTATTACAACAAAGTCGGGGGCACTTGAAAAGAAACACAAAAATCACACACAAATGGTAGTGTCGTCGCTACCCACCATCAAAATTTGACCCCAAATATTGTAGTGTGATCCTAAGATAAGTATCAACATGCAATAATGATATCTTGGAACAGTTTTCAAGAATCCATCATCGATCGCCCCAACCTCATACTCAACACGAGCTCTCATGAATGGGACTCTAAGGATTTGCTAGATGTCCTCAGGGGTAACTGTCATCTCCCTGGTAGGTAGGTGGAAGGTGTTTTTCTCAAAATTCCATCTCTCAGCAAGAGCAGTCAACAACCCTCAATTCACCCGAATATCAGGTAAATCTATTAAGCACCATAATCCACAATGAGCCACCACACGCTACTCAGCCGCAGTCAGCTGCTCGGAGAGCTCCAAAACCTTTGTAGGTCTCAGACTCAGGAATGATACGACACTAAAATGGCTCTGCAAACATGAAATTTACACTATGTCAACATCAGACAAGGAAAATTGAAGGCATATTGGCTAAACAGATCAGGCAGACAACCTAAATTGGAGAAATTTTAAGTATAAAACCAAAAATGATCCTATCCCCCAAATGCAATTTGGGATTTATGGGATGCGATCCTTTAATAAGATGCACTCCTTTGCATATGGTATGTGATGCAAGATCTATAGTTTGCGATCCAAAATCTGGATGCGACTCTGTTTCAACCAAATACCATAAACTGATGGACAAGTTCAAAAATATGCACAAAATGACTGGATGTGACACAATAGGGTGCGATCCAAGATTTACTAAATGCGATCTAGAATTTGATTGAAAACCATATACGACATGGGATTTACCTAATGCTACCCTAGTTACCAGGTGTGACCCTAAATTCAAAAGGCTCTAAAATGCTTGAACTGCAGTAAAAATTAAAATTGAAGTATTGATAGGGTGCATTACCGAGTACTTACCAGAGCTGCATAGTGTGCCAGCCACTTGTGATGTCTTCTAGGCTCAAATTGATGTCACTCAACCAGGACCACAATTTCATTAGTCAGATCTCTTAAATTATTAAGGTAAAAAGTGAAAATGAATAGTAAAATGACCCTTTTGAACCTATTTAAGCCTCTCAGGGACCCTAATGACCTAGGGAATTTTCATAGAAGGATGTTACAGGAGATTCATTTCAAAATTGAAATCAAAATAGGTGATGTATATCACTTAAAGAGAGTAAAAATAGAGTTACAGATCCAAGTCAACCTTAGAGAATGAAAGTCAACTATGGTCAAAATGCAGTTGAACAGGGGCAAAATGAATAAAAATTGCAACATAAACATGGAATATACATTTAGTAATAATTATTATTCAAATGGACAGTCAAAAGAAGTCAACATGCAACAAAATTTTAGTCAATTACAGGATAAAAGTACTCGATAGAGCTTAAATGATGAATGATAGCTTACCCGAAGCTGCACGAAGTGGTTTTCTAACTTGCACATCGAGTTTACACTACAAGACATTGGTCAAACATCTATCACAATTGGTCAACTTTCATCTTTTGAAGGTCAAACTTGGTCAAACATTGTTCTTTTAACACTAAAATCAATCCTAATTAAATTTTGAGACATTCTAAATGATTCGTACTCTATCCAGACTCATTTTTATCAATTGAATATCTTCATCAATGCTTGAATACATAAATTTTATCAAATTTCTATTCTGATTTTGGTCTTGAGGGGGCATAGTCATACCTAAAATTAATCATTTCAAAGCTGATCAAAGATTTAAAGTCAATCAAATCTTCAACACCAGGGGCATGACAGTTGTCTTCAATCAAGTTGGGACTGTTAGGTAATTAACTTCAGATCAGGCTTATTATCTGTGTCTAAATCAAATCTTTCTGACATTGATCAGTTTCATCACTTCAAATCCAATTGATTATTTGTCATCATCATGGTCTTTCATATTCAGTTGTAGTGCACTGAATCAAACTGGATGTTCAGATTAACTTCTATTGATCTTCGTTTTATCATGCTCGGAATTCTCAAATTCAGAGTAGTTCCTACTGCTCTCTTAATCTCCTAGAACTCAGAGTGGTTCCTATTTCTCTCTAATTCTCCTAGAATTCAGAGTAGTTCCCACTACTCTCTAAATCTCTTTGAAATCTATCAATTTCTACCAAATCGGTCTCTAAATCAATTTTCTTTGAATCATTGTGTTGCTCACAAATCAATTCAAGGAGGGGAAAATGTAATCACCCTAAATCAAACTAATAAAACCAAAGGCCCTATTTTCCCTATTTCAAAGCAATCTCCTAATTATGTTAATTCAATTCTTGATTATTAACATAATTCGATAAAATCAATGAAATTCTCAAGTCAAGCATTTAAACATCATCAATTGATAAAAAATCACATTAATTAACTCTAAGCTAATTAATTAAATCAATCCTATTAAATTCATAGCTAAAGTAATTAATTAAAACAAATTAATAAAATTACTTAAAATACATGTCACTTCTCTAGAGGCAACAAGGACAAATCAGCCAATGAGAGGTTAGCCACATGGATCAACTCACATGGATCAAATGAGGATGAATCTCAACCACTCCTCTCAAATTGCATCTCAACCATCGAATTCAATAAAGTTCTATAAAAGAGGAGTTTTAAACTCACAAATAAAATAGTTTATTGCATTCATACTTACATGTTGTCCTTTGGATTTCATAGCTAATTAATTCACATTTCATTTCAAAGCTTAATTGGTAATGAATTAATGACATTGCTTGATTTCTCAATTTCTCAATTAATAGCATTGAATCTCTCATTCTAGTAGTGAATTGTCACTGTTTAGAGTCTAAATTTGAGAGAAAATTAGACTTTAAGTATACTCTTGCTAGTTAGAGAGCAATAGGATGAATTTGTGAGTTTCCTTGATTTCTTATTTTCTTAAGAAACTAACAATCTAATTTCTTATTGAAGTGTTGTGTTGCAAGATAACATGTACCACAAAATACACACACAATACAAGACAACTAAGAGGGGTGATTTATTTGTCCACAAATTATAGCTTCAAAAACCTTTAATCAATTACATTGATCTTACTTTAAAATTTTAATTACTGAAAGATATGAACATAAAAAGAACAACAACCATAAACACATGAAACACTAGTTTTTACATGGAAAACCCTATAAAGGGAAAAACCACAAAGAAGATCATTTTCAAATATATGAACACCAATAAAGGTGGATTACAAGAAAATCTCACTGCTAGAGGCTCGCTTCCTAAAGAAAGCTCATTGACTAGATGAAGAAGGATACGAGAGAATAGATTCACCAATGATATACAACCACAACACAACTGAAAGATCTATAGTCACCTTCATCTCACTTATTCCAGTAGCTAACACATTGAAGTCCACAGTGCTCTGCACCATAATTCATACTCAACTTATGCAATCAAGGAGATAGATCCTCTTTCATACATTCTCATCACACATACATATACTTGCACAAATTTTGCACAAATACACACGTATGCCACACAAACCACACCAAAACCATAAAGATTTTGAATTAGCTCGACACTAAAAATTAGCTCGGTGGGGAGGAATGAAGATTTGACCACCACATGCCGTAGCTAAGACCAAAATTAGTAACATACACATTACATAGCTCCTGTAATACGACAAGACAAATAAATGAACTGTGAACCCCAAGGTCAGCCAAACCTAGAGCAGAAACATCATGAAATTTTAAACCATGTCTGGGAAGCCCAAAATATTGTGCCAAATAAAATGAATGAAGCTGGGGATATTATCAACTCATTACCAAAAACTCACCATTAGAAACCATTACACAAAGAAATGAAAATTACATATTTCATAGATAGAATATTGTAAATAAGAGTCACACTTAAACAAATTTCCAATTCACTGCACTATGTTTTGGACCATTAAAACTTGAATCCAACAACTCCAAACTATACTCAACATCATATCAAAATCTCACTAACAAATTTTCCACAAAATGAATATGTAGATCAAAATCCATACCATCACTATATAGGAATTATGTGGACATTAATGCAACATAGTGTTGATATCAATGACAACCATACCAAAACAACCATACTAAATCATTATCTATCCAAAAAAACTCATTCTGTTCAATATTGCAACACTTCTCAAATTTCTAACTAAAAGGGAAACCAAGAACATAATGAGTGGATAGAGATCTATTACTCTACTCAATTGGTCACCCACAAAATTATTGCTAAAACCTTGGTTTACAGAGTCAAAAATGTTCACCTAAGAGATAGTTAGACAATTACATTCTCAATTCCTTGAGAGCCAGTTTATAAAAAGGGAAACCTAGCTCTTGCTTGGGATATTATTGAACGAGCTTAATAATAATATCAATATTTCATCCTCATCAAAATAGACTTTGATAAATTCTATGATAGAATATGGTGACATTTCATACACAAGACACTTTAGTTTGAGCCCAAACTAATCACACATATGAATTTGTTGTTCAATTGTTCTAATGTAAAATAAGTCAGTAATGATGCCCATTTTCCCCTAGTTTACCCTCCACAAGTCCATCAAAAGGTTGTCTACTTTATCTATTTCTTTGTCTTGGTTGCTAACACTTTTTGACACCTATTATAACATAAACACTCTCATTACTTGATCAAAGACATTACTCTTACCCATAATTCTTATATTCTTAACTCATATTTTTATCAATTAAATTTTTATTTTTATCTAGAAAATGCTAAAGAAGTGACTCATAACATGGATGCTTTGGATATTTTTTACTTGATATTTGGGTATGAACTATCCATGTAACAAATTGTGTTCTTCATGGTCCCCATCTTGACAATTCCCCTAATTGGATTCCTAAGAGTTAAAATTTGGTTAAACATGACATCATCACTAGGTACATCGGTATAATCTTTATCCATAGTCATCCTCCATGAGATGTGGAATTTTTTTGACAAGATAAAGGATAAATCATCAATTGAAGTTATAGGTTTCTCTTAACTACCAACTAAATTTAAGTGGATATAACACAATGCATCTTATTAGTCATGTCTATATTTTTCTTCTTATCAATTACTATCTAAATATTTCTACAACCAACTCCCTAAGTTAGTAACAAAGTTTTGTTGGTCTAAGTGGTGTAATAAAAATGTCATGTTGACTTTTTACGTGCACTATATTCAACATAAAGACAAAGGAGAGCCAGGTGTGATTGATCTTTACTCTTACGGGTTGTATTTGATTACTTATGGGATCATTAAACCTTTGAGAGACAGTTCCACTTAGAAACACCTTATTAGTTACAAAGTTTGAATTGCCATTATAGGCAATCCCTCAAAATATCTTTATTTATAAAATGAAGTGAATTGTTGGCTCCCTATGTCAAAACCCAAGATTCAACACCTTTTAACAATCTAAGGGAATCTATGTCTCCCAATTGAATTGATATGATTAGTGTCTTAAGAATAGTTTGTGTTTTTCTTCATGTCCTCCATATGGTGGAACATGTGGGTTTGGTTTAATAAGATTCCTCTAGGACTTCACAATATGTTTAAGGGTAAGATGCTTTCTAGAAAGATATCAACACCTTCTATGAGCTACAAGGCCCACCTCATCTTTAATGGAAGCCTTGCTCGTATCTTAATCATGATTTCCTTCTTAAGTTTTTTATTTTATTTATCAAATTACCATTATCGAGATACAAATCCTTATTCACGTTTCTCTTGAGATTAGATTGTATTTCTTTTGCTAATATAACTTTCTTAAAGATCAAATGTGGTTTAATGATCACAATATTTATTTGCTTTTCCTTAAAGCAATCTACCAGCCTATCCTCCTCTATCAAGCACTATCACTCCTAAGATTGAATGCCAAATAAAACTTTGACATCTTACGTTCTAAGTGGATGTATCTCAGCAGATCAAAAATTAGATGCATGAATTTCATGACTTACTACTTAGAAGCTTTCTCATATGAAGCTCCCTTTGGGCAACAAATTATACTTATTATAAATTGCCCCTCCTATCTTTTTTTAATCTCAAATTGAGAATAGACTAAATATGCCTTTTAGTTTTGTCATCATGTCTACCTAATTTTGTCATCTTCCTTTATAAATGGTTTTCTAAACGGACTTGTTGGTTGTATTATTTCTTGCGATCTTATTTCTAGGATGCATAGACAAGTTATTATTAATTATAAGTGAAAATTTAAATGCGCGACTATGTCTCTCACTCGATTAGTCCTTATCAAGTTGAAATGCAATTCTTCTACTCTTAACCTTTTTTCAGTAGATGACAAATCTATTTACTATCAATCAAAAGTAACTCAAAGTCAACAAGGATGTGGGGAAACACATGAATAGTTTATTAGAACAAACTTAACAAACAATGTCAAGTACTAATCTTGACAATTCCCTCAATAACACTTTGTCTATGATCATTATTGATCTCACTATTAAGAATGTGCAAGCTATTATCAATTATATTATACAATCTAGAAGGATGGAATCAAATGACCTCTAGTCAATGAATTTGACATATAATCACTATTATTTTATCTCTAAATCCATCTTCCATTCAATGTTTTATGATTCTACTCCCTATTCATATCGTTGAGTACCAATCTTTCTAACTCCCTTAAACACTATTTTGTCTATTTTTCACTGTTTGATTAGCATCTCTATGTAGGCACTCAATTTTCCATGTCATGATGTAATATGTTGCTTACAACTTTAAGTCAATATTTAAAAAAATAATTCTCCCTGTCTTAAAAAGACAAACTTATCAAAGCAAAGTCCACCCTCTTTCCCTACTCCAATCACCCACGAGACATGATTAACAAGATGATGGAGTAAGCATTCATTGTATCACTCCACACCAAAACCTCAAAAAAAAAAAAAATTCCATAAAGCTTTTTTATTTCACTAGCCGTAAAATTTCATTCACTCCACTACAAAATACGTACAAAAATCCCACGAAATACGTACACAATCTCTCATTAACGGCGCTGTATAATACCGAATCGTTTGACCGTACGTCTAACACTACATGATAAAATATACAATCCTAAGTAGGACCCAAACCTTGTGACTTGAGTGGGACAACCATACTTTAACCAGCATTGTACATGGAATTTCATAATTATATTGCCAACGTAGGCCCCACCTCCGCCGAAAAAACCGCGTCGTGGTGAAATTCTTTTAAAAACTTACGGACCCAATTCAGTCTTACAACAATAAGAAAAGAATTATTCAGCGAGATTAAGGTTTAGGAAAAATAAATCAAAATATTTCGATGACAACAAAAGTATTTCAATGCGTATCAGTCACGAAAACTGGCCTACGTCATACGGCCTCTTAACCCGTAGTCTGTACAATTTCAATACGGCTTTATAATAATTATATAGTATAATAATTAAAGAAAGAACGCGGAACGTAGTCTTATTCCACGATAATAATAACACGTCCTTCAGTTTATGCATAAGTGCATGTTCTCCACATGGGATGAGGGCGTGGTGCACGTATCCATCCCATTATTTTATTAGGTTTATAGTTTAGTGAAAATGAAAATAAGAATATTTAGAGTGAAGTGGGCAATACAATAATGGGGTTTCCCATTAAGCTGGTTGAGTGCGTGTCCTGTGAGGAGGGTAAGGTTTAGAGGGAGAGGGTGATTTTTATTGTTAGAATTGTGTAGTTATTTCTGTTTCTATTTCTACTTAGTGGCATAGTGATGTGACCTCGTTATTAGTAATGGGGTGATTAAGGGGAGAGTACAAAGAGGACAATAAATGCCTCTGAATCCAGACATCACGCAACCTAAGATACTTTCTTCCATTTTGTCCCCACCACCTATCCCTTTCACTCACAAACTCCGCCAACTGCAACGGATCACACATACATGAGCCCTGAGCCCACCATCCATGCATCATACATTATGGGAGGCCCCTTTTGGATGCAGGGCCTTGTTATCATTGGGCTATCTGGAAGAGAGAGAGAGAAAGGGGAAAGTTGTGGAAGTCGACAGGAGACAAAACTTGCATCAAATGAATCCTTGTACGGATGTAATTAATGTTTAGATTAATTTTGTTTGGGTCGTCCCTATTTGTGTGTGGGGGGGTGTTAAGGGTTTAAATTGTTTGTGGTTTTTTTTGGGTTTTAAATTAATGTTGTAAATGGTTTTGAATTATTAGTGGATATGAATATTTTGGGATAATGATGTTTAAAGTGGGTTTTGAGATAATTGTGAAGGACGAAAAATTTTAAATTTATTTGTGGTTTTCAGATAATGATGTTTAAAGTGGGTTTTGAGACAAAGCGTGGATGAAATATTTTAAGTTTAATTGTGGTTAGTATTCATTGTACTTCTTAAGGTGGAAGTATTACTTTTATATAAAGTAATTAATTATATGAGTAATATTTCTCTTTGAGATATGGGTGTGTTGGATAAATTAATGGTATATTATATATGCTAAAAAGTAGACAAAGAGTGGGTTTTGAGACAAAGAGTGTAATTATATAGACAAAGCATGCAATTGTGAAGGACGAAATATTTTATGTTTAATTGTAGTTAGAATTCATTGTACTTCTTGAAGGTGGAAGTATTACTTTTATATAAAGTAATTAATTATATGAATAATATTTCTATTTGAGGTATGGGTGTGTTGGATAAATTAATGGCATATTATAAATGCTAAAAAGTAGAAGTGAAAGAAGAAGTTCATAGGTAGGATATGCTTTATCCATTTATAGAGAAAATAAGAGGTTTCTAGGTGGTATATTTTATAATTTATGGGCCTTCCTTCCTTTCCTTTTTGGTTAGTCTAGGAGTGCAACTAACTATTTTTCTTCTTTTTATGCACTCTTTTATTGTGATATGAAATGTTGATGCAAAAACTACATCAAGTGTCATATAGTCAACTCTAGAAGCATGATGGATTATAGAGTGTGACACAAAATGGTGATGCAAAAACTACCATCAAGTGTCACATATTGTAGTCAATTACACTTATATATTTTATAGCTTTGGATGATTTTAAAGGAGGTGTATATTTATGAATGGGGTTTTATTTATTTTTGTGAATTATTAATAAGATGTTGATATTGATTGATTCTTTAATGTATTTTTGTTGAATTTTGAATAAAGTTAATATAATAATTTTTTATTTTGGTTGTTGTTAAAATGTAGATAGCTTTTAAAATATTTGTTGTTACAATTTGAATTTAAAAAAAATAGAACACTTGGTATATAATATATGTAGAGACATGGAATACCGAGTACTCTAACTCTTAATCATGAAAATAAAATTCTTTTAAATAATAGAATGTAACTTTCAAATTTAAAGATTATAATTAAAAATATAAAGAACTTAAATAAAAATATCAGTTATACTATTAAAAAACTATAATAATGTCATATTTTTCTTTTTATTTAAAAATCTAAAAACCTTGTCACAAATCTGATTAATTAGAATTTTAATATAATATAAAATCTTAAACTATATTTATATATTAAAATACAGCTCAAAGTTGCAGCGAGGCAAAATATATAATAACAATATTAATATTAAAATACAACTCAAAGCTTCACAAGGCAAAACCTATGATACCAATATCATAAACAAAGTTTGGAATGCCAAAATAAGTCAATTTAACTATTTTAATATTTATAACTAACTCTAAAAAAAAGCAATCCCTAAACAAGAAAAGAAAAAAGAAAACATGTCTATTTTATTCTCGTGCAATAGAAACACAATAATACCATTATTTTATAGAAACACATTCAAACTGGGTATATGAAAAATCTAGCCAAATTTCCATGGTACCCACTTTAGAAAAGGTAAGAATAATGAAAATAAAGAAACTTTCAATTGAAAGTAACATTAAGAAAATCAAACTTCAAAAAGACAATAATGAAGCCTAGAACTTTAACCTAACCTCTCATTCCTAATGCTTCGCGAACACCTTTCCACTGTTACAAGTCACCTGCACACTTTGACCATCAACAAACATAATTAATTAATTAATTTTTGTTGTTAAAGTGTAGGTTGCCCTTCAATTTAGCTCTTAATTTCTGCATCTTTTAATCCAATTAATAAATTTGTGTTATAATAGTGACGACCGGGAGACCGGAAGGCCGGACTGGCAGGTGTGCGGAGAAGCGCGGTCAAAGAAACATGGGTGGTTTTGTTTGCGTAGTGGGAGTAGTAGTATTGTTAAAATGAAAATGAAAATATATATATTAATTTATAAAGCATGTACGCGTGCCCCGAGTGTTCCGTTGGAAAGAAGGGGGCGTGGCTCGAGGTTTGGATCCAATGTCCAACGGGTTATCTGGTACGTGTCGCTTTTGGCACATACCTACATCTACATCTACATACGCAGGAGGAAAGAGATAAACACACGGTGTGTTGTGTATGTATGGCATAAGCATAAGCTCAGCTCAGCTCAGCTAACCTATAATCAATCTATGGTTTGCATGAATTGTCAATTTGGGGAAGACAAGACTGTGAGTACTGATTTTGGTCTGCAATGGCAGAAGATCCACGAGAATAAGTAGCAAATTGAAGGAGTCAAACAGTAACAGGACTACGTAAGTTGGAATTCATCATAAACCTCCAGGCTCCAGCTTTCCGAATCCGTAAGGGATTTGCTTTACCCTATTGGTATTCTACTGTGGAGGAGAAGGTTAAAGAGGAGGATTGAGCGTTTCTCCTTCGGTAAGAAGCTCAGAGAGAAGGTTTTAATGGCAGAGAAAGTACTGTTGTAGCAAAGAGAGAGTTGTCTGTTTGTCTGTCTATGGATTGAGGAAGCGGGGCAGGTGCCGGTGGAGGTACATCTGGATTGACCACACAATTCAAATGATTGCCCACCACGGATTCAAGAGGGGTTTCTTCAGGAGTACAGGGATGCACAGGGATCTTGACTAGATTTTAATTCATCGAGCATGGAGACTAATTGCTTCTTCTTCAGGCTTGTTTGCACACTACTTGAAAGCTCTACCGTGCCTCTAAAGATTTCCAATTCGGCTCTTTAAGTTGTGCGTTTCCGTAACTGTAAGCAGATGCTCCTTTTTCTCTTGAAATTAATTGCTCATGTTTTTAGGTTCCCCACTGTTCCCCAGGGTTCGAACTTTAGACTGGTAGAAACAGCGGTGAATTTGTGCAGTTGACGTTTGTGTTGTGTTTAGGAAGGGAGAAGGAAGGAAAGGAAAACCTAATTGTTGAGTGTTTAAAGACCCTAAGTGTGGGGGCGCCCCTGGGCCTGGGTCTGGGCCTGCTTGTAGCTTTAAACGTGTCGCTTAAGAAGAAACACTTGTAGGTTTCATGAATCAGTCGCTCCCTACAACGGCCGCTGCAGCTGCTGATGTCTTTGGCTTTTGCAGTTTTGTTGTGTAGAGAAAACGCGGCTTAATTTAGATGTCTTTTCTGTCTTTGGCTGTTCTCGGCCATGGTAGCTGCTGCAGCTGTCTATATTTATTGAGAAAGGTTATCAAAGTATAAATAACTGGCTCGGATCGCAGGCTCAAAGTCTGCTAGGTCGATCTTTGCTTTGAGGTAATGGAAATCCGTAGGCTGTAGAAATTAAGACCTGAAAGAAGAGGAGATTAGATGAATAATGGTGAGATGAAATAGGGCATAATGAGCGGTGTAAGCATGGGCGCTTCGCTCCAAAAGTGAGAAAGGCGGGCAGCATTAGAAGACAAGAACTGACCTTTTTTTAAGCGCAATTTCATTTACTCTTGGTCACTGTAGAATCATATATTTGCTTTTGTTTTGGTTTTTGAAAGGGGCAGCTCAGCCCGCAGGCAGGCACGCCAAGTCGAGATTGTTGACATTTGTTCATGTTGTGTAGAAAATGGCGTCGTCGTCTTCTTCCTCGTCGAATTCTCCATGCGCGGCGTGCAAGTTTCTTCGAAGGAAGTGCACAGTGGAATGCGTTTTCGCCCCTTATTTTCCACCGGATCAGCCGCACAAGTTCGCAAATGTTCATAAAATCTTCGGCGCGAGCAACGTGACGAAGCTTCTCAACGAGCTGCATCCGCACCAGCGTGAAGATGCGGTGAATTCTTTGGCGTACGAGGCGGAGGCGCGGGTGAAGGATCCCGTTTACGGCTGTGTCGGCACCATTTCCGTTCTGCACCAGCAGGTTAGGCAGCTGCAGTCTGAGCTCCAATCCGCTCGCTCTGAGCTCTCTAGATACATTAATGCGGGGATTGCAATCTCCCCAATGCCTACACCGTCGTCCTCGTTGGGGATAGGCATGGGATTGGCCGTAACTTCAAGAGATCAGATTTTCAGGGATCACAGTATCATGGAGCCACCTGTTTCACGGGATCATCATCTGCTGCGAGCGAATTTCGAGCAGGTCGAGATTGCCAGAATACATACCGGACCTACCTACGATACAAATTATCTTCCCTTGGCTATTGCAGGCGGAAGCCATAGCCACCTAGGGTTATCAGGCGGAGGAAACCCTTCTCCTTTGAACCAGTATCATCCCAGGACGCCTGCTTCTTCAAATGAACGCAACCTCGTCCATCCTTATTTCCATTCGGTAATTCCTTTTTCCTTCATTTTCCCTTCCTCTCAACTGATCCAGATATATGAAAATGGTAATTTCTTTTCCGTTCTTTTGCCTTCCTTTATCAACTGACATCCAGAATACGAAAATCGTGATTTCTTTTCCATTCTTTTTCCTTTCTTTCTCGACTGATATCCAGATTTACGAAAATCGTAATTTCTTTTCCATTTCTTTTACCTTCATCTCCCAACTGATATCCAGATATACGAAAATCGTAATTTCTTTCCCGTTCTTTTACCTTCCTCTCTCAAATGATATCCATATATGTGAAATCGTTCATCTTTGTTCCTTGTTCTTTAAATCTCATAAATGTTTGTTACAATTTGCACCATAAACTGTTTTTTGGAGAATATTTTCTTGATTTCAAGTTTATTTAACCAGAACGATCTTAAAGCCTTTTTGAATTTATATGTTTTCTTGATTCTAAGCTTATTTAAACAGAAGGATCCTAAAGCCTATTTGAATTTGAATGTTTTCTTGATTTAAAGTTTATTTAAGCGGAACGATCTTAAAGCCTATTTGAATTTGAATATTTTCGTGCTGCTACAGGATAGGCGGGAGGAGTAGCATTCGCTGGAGTATGATTACCTCCCGGGGGATTCAGACAGCAGGAACCAAACAGATCTTCGAGCACAGAATTTTCCTCTTGGTTTAAAATTGTTTCCTCGCTCACTGGAACACCAAATATATATGTATTACTCATTTAGGCTATTCTTCTTCTACTTGAATTTTCGTCCTGCAAATAATAATATTTAATTTGTTCACGAAGAGACTGCAGTTTCTAACATGGGAGGAGACTCATAGCATGAGCTTTAGCCACCGATTCTGGCTTGAAGGCAGTTTGGAATTAGGTAGATTTTGATTTGAGTGTTTAAGCCAAAAAAGCGAAAAAAAAAAGAAGAAAAAACCACGAGGTAGAAGGACCGGAGGTAAACACTGTTCGCTAGGTGTTTTTTCCCTACTTTCTGTAGGATGCTGCTGCTGCTGCTAAGGACATCGCTTAGTCCTTCTCTTGTATTTATTTTACTCTAACTAGTTGATATCCACTGTAAAAAATTATGTCACACTTGTTGTCATGGATGTATTCTAGTCTCGCGCGGCTCGCGCATCTTTTTGAGGCACGCGAGTAACATACAAATCTTGTACCGTCTCTTATTCCATGCTTCTAACTGTTTACTGTGTCAATCCCTTGTTTTATCTGCATATCCGCTAAGATATATAAATTTTTGGGATGAGGATCTTCATTAACAGCCATTAATGCATATAATGATTGTACAGGAGTCGCTTCAGTAGGACGTTAATCTACTCTCGTGTTGTTCGTGTTCTTGTCAAAGGATTGGAGGCGGTTGAAGCTCATTGATATTGAAGATCACAAAGCCAATCACAGTTCTGTCCAACGGAATCAGGTAAGTCCTTTACTCGATTCAATAAATATAACATATTTGAGCTGCACATTTAATCAAATATAACATATTTGAGCTGCACAGTAAACAACAACCCAGAATATATACGTATCTGTGTGCACATGCATGTGAGCATTATTCCTTTTGCTTGAACTGACTTGGTAAAATTCATGGCTTCCTTTTACATCTCTGACCTCAGCGTACGTTTAAGCCGCCTTAAACTCTGGCGGAAAGATCCTTAGAGTATTCGGAAAGATAAGATAAAACAATACAAAACCTGACATATTGAACAAACTTGTGTAAAACCTACGTTTAGCCAGGCAAGAGATACACGCTTAACGAAAATGTGGTTAACCGCTACGTTACTATTTCTTCTTGAAGAAACCAGGGGTTTTTCGCCATTATTTTTTATTTTTATTTTAACGTGGTTTCCAAGTTTTTCCTGACATTGACGTTTAGAAACTCTGCTGCATTGCTGCATTTTCCTTGGAAAAGAAGGCAGCCCAATCGCTTGGATTTGGCCGCTGTTAGGTCAAGTTGATTTGAAAAGAGCTGTACAAATCAGTTGCAGTAGAGTCTGATATCTCCTTACAGTAGTAGGTAGGATTTTCATATCTTAACTACCGCTTGCCGTATAGAATTTGTATAGATACATCAAGGAAAACCAGCCAGGCATATTATGTGCAGTCCCGTCTATTGATTGGGTTAAACTATTCATTTGGATACGCAGTTACTGTCCATTTGCCTTGCTATTATAAACTGTGGTATTGGTGATTGGAGCTATTATATAACTTACACCACCGATTTTAGCTAACAGTCATGTGATTACCCACAGTTTTATAATTATTATTTACATTGGCAGGGAATCTTTACATCATACTTATCGATAATCCTTGACAGCAGATTACCCACGTCTATCTGATATCATAAAATTTCAGGGATAAAGGATTACCACTGGGGAATACTAAATTGTTAGATTCCCTATTTTAGACCAGGAGGTTTATTATTAAGCGCTCTAAATTCATCAACATGTCAGGTCCATGCTTAACAATACCACCTTCTTAAATTACCTTTAGTTCTTCCATTTTATAATCTGAACCAATATTTTTATTAGTAATTTATTTTCACTGACATGTGATATATAATTTATATAAAGATTACTTATAGATAATATTGTTTTAGTTTGGATAATATGTTCTATTTGATTTAGGGGTTCAAGAGGGTTAATGGACAATTATAAACTACAGTTATTTTCTTAACTCTAGGTATAGAAAGCTTTCTGTATATATTTCATATATCTATTTAATTATATTTTTAGATTTTATTTATTTATTTAAGTAGGATCATTTTTAACATGAGAATAGAAGTTATTATTCTATTCATGAGACTTGTGGGAGATGTATTATTATTCAGAAAAGAAAACAGCTAACTTAAAAATAACTGACTTATAGTTAACTCTATTCCAAATTGAAATCTTAATTACACTTTGAAGTAAAAGACATGCCCATATGTTTAAACAACTAACAATTTAAATAATTCATAAGAGATGCTAGAAAATTTAATTATTATCAATAAAAAGTTACAAAATTAGAAAATTATAGTGCCAACCAAATACAAGCTATATAAAATTTATCTCAAACATTATTTATGAGACAAGTGTTTGTTTTATCCCTTCAATAGTAAAAAAATAAATTAGCACCAATCATTTTTGAGTCCATAACGTTCCCAATAGCTCTATGATATGGTGAATAATCAAAAATAAAAATTAGAACAACAATTCGTATCTTTGCTAACCAAATACAAGCTACATGAAATTTAGCTCTAACATTATTTATGAGACAAGTGTTTGTTTTATCCCTTCAATAGTAAAAAACAAATTAGCATCAATCATTTTTGAGTCTATAATGTTTCCCAATAGCTCTATGATATGGTGAATAATCAGAAATAAAAATTAGAACAACAATTCGTATTATTTTCATAACTATACATCTCTTTCTTACTAGTATATCTATATTTTAAAATGCATATTGCTATAAATAACAAATGGCAGCCCTATTTTGTTATTTTATAATATTTAATGTATATATTTTATCTAATAAGGCAAGTGATTTCTCCTTATATTACATAAATGATAAATCAAGAGCAAAATTTAACTCCATGCTCCTATCACCTTTTAATATACTATTTTGATTTACATCAACCATCATGATTTGTATGATCCAATAACTGGAATTATTTTGATTCAATTTTTCATTTTCCTTTTCCCATTCCTAAATAAATGGACTTTCACTCTTAATGAAGGCCATTTGATGAGTAATAGGTAGAAAAAAAAATCTATCTAATTTATCTAAATATCAATTTTAATATGTCATATTTATTCATAATTTCAATTCTCTTCTAATGATTAATAGATAGAAAAAGTAATCTATCTAATTTATCCAAATATCAATTTTAATGCGTCATATTTATCCATAATTTTAATTTTCAACTTTTGTGACTCCTCATGATGGTCAATATTTCATTTATTTGAAAGCTTGATCTTATAATTTTAAACATAACATAATATTTTATTGCTTTTGAGCTGTTTAGTTTGTGATCTTTGTTTAAAACCATTTTTTTAATTTGTGCTTTCCCTTACTTTTGGTAATTCACATTACCTAAAATCATTCATCTCTTAAATTCAGCCATCATCTCCAATATCATCGTATTGCAATTATTATTATTATTTTGCCTTTCTAGACTTTTAAAATTTCACCATCTATTATTTATTCAATAATTGATCAATTATTAATAATTTCTGATCATGATAGTTTGTACAATTAAATTTATACAATTATTTTTATATTTATCTATCAAATTTATTTATCTAACTATCAATTTAAATTCATGCTTTATTTTTTCATAATTTAAGAGATGATCAATTGTATTATAATTTATTTTAAGAATGTTCATCTAAAATATATATGTTCATCTAAAATATATTCAACACAATGAAAGGTGTATAAAAAGAACAATCTTACCTATAATTCTATCTTTAATTTCTTTTTACACTTCAATATTCAACTTTCAAAGTTTACTTCGGTGACATTTATTCCATATCAACAAATTTTGACTGCAGATAATCCATGACATAGAATGCTTTGTTGCTCTCTATGTGATGGTGCAAGTCAAATGAGAGCACGGAACTTAACACCTTTCTTGTTCAAATCAGCTCATAAAATGTGCAGGAAGAAATTGGCTTGGAGCAAGATTCAAAATATTAATTTGTTTATATTTCTAAGATAATTTTCACACTTGTACATTTAATTCGGGATAATGAACAAATAAAATGAGATCTTTCTAATAATATATGTAGACGAAATTAGTTATGATCAAATTATTTTTCTTCCATGCTAGAGCACATCACTCATATTGTAGTGAGCGGACGATCAATGTAGGATATGTAATTATCATCAATACAATATTATGTGTGATATTATAATCATTATAGTCTTTATATTCAGTTTTTTCCTATGTTGCATGGGTACTCATATTCATACCTCTGGGATGCATATTCACACTCTTGGGACGCATATTCAAATACTGGTACATGTACTCAAGTATCTGGTATTCAGTGGAGAGCATCATAGCTAAGGACCCTGATTAAGATTTTTGTTTTTTGTTTGAGTACGTAATTAGTTTGAAACTTTGATACAATACTAATTAAGAGTAAACTTAATAACTATTCAAGTGAGAAGTTTATCATTTGCAATATGTCATTATTATATGATTTATGATCTTGTGCAAACTTTATCAGTGTTCTTGTTTTGAAAACTCGCTGTCATGACTCATATTTTCAGATTTTTTATAAAATATTAAATGATATAAAAAAAATTGACATGCCCAAGTACCTCTATCCCATATTTTGAAAAATAGCCGTACAGATACCCATATGTGTACCCTAAGTACCCAAGTACCTCCAGCCCCTTGCAACCTTGGTTTTTCCTAAGATATGTTCTTGATTTAATCCTTTGTGTACTTATAATATGAATAATACAAAATGTAATGAGAATATAGTATAAATGAAATTAACTAAAACCATATAATATGGATTAACATCTTTGGTAATAGTACCTTAGCTCTTCTTTTAAATATAATTATTAATTCAGCCCCATTAGTCTTTGTCACTTTAGATTGAGAATCAACTTTTTCATATGAGGATTTCGAACAATTAGTGACCTACATCATCTTTAGATACATCTAAATATTGATTGGGACTTAGATATTTCGAAATGTCTTGGGTGAGAAGTGTGAGAAGTTTGATGATAACTTTAAATTTAATCAAATTAGTTATAATATACTATTAAAAATAAGAAAAGATTATAAAAATTTTAAAATATGTTTACATAATGATTTTTTATTAGATTTAATAATAATCTTTTAATTATAATAATAATTATAGCATTTTTAATCTTATTAGGAATATTAATTAGAATACATAACTATTTAATATATAAAATATAGTAAAGTATGCATATAGTTTATTTATTAATTTATTTATCTACCATTCTCTTTTTTATTATTAATGTTTTAGGTTAGTATATTGAATAGTAAAATTAAGTGATAAATTCAATGTGGGTCTTCTTGTTTATTAAGATAATTTTCTTATATACACTCAAAAAAATGAATTTGATTTCAAGTGAAAGACTAATTTAGGATTAAAAAAATAAACCAAAAATATCTTGATTAATAGGGACTCCTTAATAATTAAGTAGAAATGTACTAGTGTACTAGAGTCTCTATTTAATACTATTATAAGTATAGACAAGGAAAATATTATCTATGTGGGCCTCAACAATGATAATATATTCCATCAAAAGGTTTTCTTTCATGACGATGTATAGAACTATATAAATTATGTTATTTTCCTAGTAGCTATGGGTCTGTTTGTTTCTTGGAATTAGATTGGAATTGGGATATTCAAATCTTGGAATTGACATTTTTCATTTGTGTTTGAAACATGAAATTGGAATAGGGATTTTTTAATTCTCATTTACCCCAAAAAAAAACATTTGAATCTTCCATCTAAATAGGTGGAATTGGAAAATCAATTCCAATTCCACTTAAATGAGAATTGGGGGTAAAGCAAAATTTATAATATTTTGAAATCCATATGCAAATGACATTTTATATCTTCTCATTATGAATTCTAGGTGAACCAAACAGTTCCAGCCATATTCCAAAAATCCTTTTCCGGATTTGAAACTTCTAGAATTGTCAAATAGTGGAAGTTGACAATTCTAACGTTATTTAATTCCAGCAACCAAACAACCCCACCAAAACCTAAAAAATGAATTCTATATGATTATTGTGTTCAACAATTTAGATAATTTAAGTCAAATAAGCTCCAAAGTGAATTTGAAAAAAATGGGGCAATATAAGAAAGACCACACTTAAAAAAAAGTTCTAATATGTTTAAAGGGAAATTCTATGCATTGATCTAAAATGTTAGTGCTATGAATTAATTAAAAAATAAATTAATTAATAAAAAACTATAAGGTATATTAGAGCTATTATGCCCTATTTCTTGATGTTGTGTTGGTTACATACATGTAGGCTCTTCTAGACTAAAAATAATAAAAATAATGACTATAGATTTGTTGTAAGAAAATACATTATATGGTTTTAACATAGGGAAACACTTAATTTGATGATTATTTGTTAGATGTAATTATATATCTAAATTTGTTCGATGTGTCTATATTTGATTTAGTTAGTGAACCATACTTAAACCATGTCAAGTTGTAGCATGCCAAGAATATAATTCTCAAGTTATAAATTATTTTTAAAAATGTCTAATTTAATGTACAAGGCCTTAAGCCTTTTCCAACATTATGTAGTCTTTGAGCTTTTGCTAACATGTTAGTATGTCAATGGAAAGATCTAAAAGTATATTTAAAATAAGTAGTGGTTACATTTTGTGGTAGAGTAAATACACTGAAATGTGTTTATAATATCTAAAAAATTATTTATATTTACATTATTAAATGATGCCATCTTAAAAAATTTGTTCAACAAAACATCTTGTTAATTTGATTTTATATTTTATATTATAATAATATTAGGAATATTGATTTTTAAATAAAAATTATAATACTACAATTTACTATATTAAATAATTTGTTTTGTTTCAAATATAAAAGATACATTTTAAATTCATCTCAAATTACCTTGGATATAATTTATTAAAGAAGATATGAGGATATCTTATGTAATATTTATAGTTTACATTATTTAAATATATATAAGTAAGGTATGTGAAGTTTGGTGTTTCTTAAATGTAGTCTTAGAAAATTATTTATTTAGATATATTTTAAAACTCTCGTTGTTGAGTTATGTTTTATATAATTTTTATAGTATATATATATATATATAAAATCGAACTTCAATTTTAATGAGAGATATACAAAACAATCAAATTAAATTTGAAGTACACTTTTCCTTTCAATTTTAAAATTAAGATTGTATTTGATTAATAACCTTACTCAAGCTTTGGATATGTTTAAGATTGTTGAGGATATAAAATTATTATTAAATATATATTTAAATTATTATTTAAGATATATTTATTATATATGTATTTGAGAGAATGTGTTTAAGCTTTTTTTTAAAAGTATTAGAGGAGTCAACATATATTTCTTGTATTTTTATGTCTTTCACTTTTGAGCCTTGAAGTTCAATAAAATTGTCTCTATAAAATTATGTTTAAAAAAAAATTATAATCAATAATTTAAATAAGTTTTGTTAAGTCTTGATATTCAATACTTTCCAATCAAACTACCTTTATCCCTTTACATCACCTTTTTTACTCTTTTGATACTCTCTTATTTTAAATAATAATGTTCACTCTCATTTTATTTATAATGTACACACCAATTTTGGTTTTATGTACACACCAATTCATATATTTTATTATGTTTTAAGACTCATAATCTCTTATTTCAAATATCTATTTTCACTCTTTTTATTTATAATCTTAGTTACTTAGTTTGCCTATTTTAGGGCCAGCCCAGGGTTGGGTTCGAACTGGTACTTGGTTTTGGTCTGGTTCGCCTGTGGGTTCGCCCAGGGTTCGAACACAGGCAAACTGGTTCGTCTGGACCAAACCCTGGTCAAACTAGGGTGAACCAGGGCATACCCACGTAGACCAAGTGCGAACTAGGTACATTTCCACTGAGAAACATTCTATAATTTAGTGCGGAAAACAATTATTACAAAATTTGAATAAGATCTTTAACATTACAAAACAAAATCTGCTGAAGTTTAGATATTTATTACATCAAATTAAACTAGCCCTCAGGATTTCTTCTAGTGAAATTTTTATATCCAATTGCTGATAATGACCCCTGTCCGATTAATTGGAAGCTCTCTATAGTGATAAATCATATTTTAAACATTAACAATATCTTCAATAGGTGAGGGCAGTTGCTAGCTACTTTTTAAACATTTTTCAAGTAGGATGTGAATTAATAATTACAAGCAAACAAGCTCTTTGTATAGTGAAAAAGTAATAAGCATTTGAGGACTTAGAATGCGAGAATGTTATTGATGCAGCTGATCCCATTGGCATTGGCATTGTTTCTGAATCAACTAATGCCTTTGATGATGATGATGAAGAAGAAGAATAGATAATCGATTAGATGATTGAAACTTAGTATAAAGTTCCAATTGTTGAAAGTCAAAACAATGATAATTGAACTCAATATTATTATTTTAATATTTTGATGTTGATACGATGCTATGATTACAAGTTTATGGTGTTTTTTTGTTGTTTTTATGATACTATGTGACATTCTAATTTTAACTCACGCTTCTAGGCTTCATATATATATATATATATATATATATATATATATATATATATATATATATAACTTTTACATGTTTTTGTACTAATGACCCAAACGAGTGCAAACCTCTTTTCAAAATTTTGTCGAACTTGCAAACCGGTTCTTCGTACCCGGACTTAGAACCGAACTCAAACTGGGTAACTTAGTTTATAATGTATATGTAGACACCTTTTCTTATATGTTTATCATACTACACCTTTTCTTATATGTTTATCATACTTTCATTCTTTACTTCTCTTTTTATGATTATGATTGGACAATATCTACTCATTCATCATACATTATGATGCACATTTGATCATACTTATTAATTAATTGGAAAAAAAATTACATTCTGATTTTCAATTAACTAATAAATTAAATCAAATGTACATTGTAATATCTAAATAGATAATACCTTATACTTACTACTATTACACTGATTTTTTCACTCTAATTTTATCTGCATCTAATATCTAGAAAATTGTTTACATATTTAAAAATTATTTAGCTATTTGAACATTTCAGTTATAATCTCTTTAAATCCTTAATCTATTTGTAAAACTGAAATTATTACATCCATTACTATTATATAAAATTTATCCATTATTGATTATAAAAGTCAAAGAAAATAATCTCTATCCATTATTGTCATGAGCAAGTTGTGAATTGTTCGATATTGAATGTACACTAATTTTAAAAAGTCAAGGAAATGATCTCCATCCATCATACCATCAACAAGTTGTGTATTATTCAGTATTGAATGCATAAATTAATTTTAAAAGGTCAAGAGGTAATCTCTATACAGAATATTTTCGGGGGGCAACATTTATAAACCGGCCAATGCAACCTTCAAGAAGCCGTGTTAAAAAATATTTAAATTATTTCATCTTTTCGTTGACACAAGTTTTCAATATTTTCTTTTTATGGAAACAGGGTGGAGAGTGGGAGGGAAGGAGTGTACATCTACAATGGCATTTCGCTTTTAGAATTATATAGAAGTTTGTTTTTGGCTGAAAGGTCACAAGTCTTCGTTTGACAGGTAAATGTACATACATGATATAAGTTACAGGTTGGTGAGCGATGTGAAATAATATTGTCTGAGACAGTGAAGTTTAGGCAGGAAGACAGGATTTCCTGTTGGTATTCAGGACTAGATTGTAAAATCTTTTAAGTTATTCGTTTAGCTAAAAATCACTTGGTAGATACCTTACACCCATCTTGTGATGTTTTATTCAAATCTAGGATTAAGATTTTACTTTATTCATTCATTGAATGTAAGCTCTTTGAAAACGAATAGCCAATATTCGTACAAACAGTAATTTTTCCTTTATTGGGCAGTGAAATCTATTTCATAATCAGAAGATCGTTGATTTTTAGTTTTTCAAAACTAGAACACGGAACAATTAAAAGATTTACATGATTGTCTATGTAACCTGTCTTGTCTTTTTCTCATTGGCCAATCATATGAACAGGTTTTTCTTTTTAACCTGTGTTCTAATTGGACTCGACGCCGCTTTCATCTGTGGATACTATTTATAAAGTTGAGCCAATGTACGCGAGTAGATCTCAATTATATAAGTTATATTTTGAAAAAAGGCTCAGGTCCTGTAAGTCATAAAAGTGAACGTAAATATATAAATCTACTTTTATTAATAACATCAAATAAAACAATCTTTATTTTTGATTGATATGTTTAGATATTGAATGGATGGATTCATCCTCCCTATTTTTAAAATATTCTATCTGTCGAATGCCATCTTAAATCATTATAATATTTGTTTTAAGACTCAAACATGATACCCATTATCAAACAGAATTTTTTTGTCATTATTGCCTAAAAAGTAATAGACATACCATTATACCACACCCATATACTTACCTTTCGCCTACTTTTTAATAGACTACTTATCTAAATGTGAGGTCCACCTTGTGAAAAGGAAAGCACGAAAGTTTCTGCCTTTCAATTCTTATGTAATGGTGGTCGGTCGCTCTTTCGTAGGAGTTCTGTATGCAATCCTTTTGGAATTTAAATGATGTAAATTCACGCGGATCTCTTTAGAAAATCCTGTTTGCAATTCCTGTGTAATTCACGTGGATGTTAAGGATTTCTATCTCTCTTTTGCGTTAGCCAGGCATCTATGATTAGAAAGATAAATCAAATCAAAAGATGAAGCGTACATTTTTATTGTTGAGAGGTGTGAAAGCAGGCATAAGACAGCGAATTCGATCACGCAAATCTCTAGATATTTTATCGCAGTAGTTTATACGACAAATCTTGAATCCCCGCCACTGTGCACGACAATTCATTCCAGTGCACGGCAGCTTTAAGATTTTATGTGGCGTTTGGCTTTGGAGTATAGCGTACTTTTTGCATGTCGTTCACACGAAAACATCTTAGCAGATGCGAATGACGTATTGCTTATCGAAATTAAAATAAAGTTGATGATTAAGGATAGGTAGATTCCGACGTGACATCTGACGGTCTTATGATCAACGAGAGATTAGCTTGTCTACGGTCTTATGAGAAGGGGCGACTCGATGAGAGATTAGCTTTTTGTTTCTTTTGATTATTATTAATCATTAAGTTATAATTGTGCAATGTCAACTTTGGAACAGTGGAGACGGTTGACACTAGATGGGCTGCGGCCAGATTTGCAATCAAAATTTTAAGTGGGCATCTTTATTAATCATTATTGTCAAGTCGATATGTACCCACTTTGATTTTCTTTTTTTTTCTTTTTATATAATTTTATTTAAGATTTTCAATATTCCTGAGGGTGGCGTATACCATTCCAAAGTTTGCTGTTTGAGCTCTATGGACATACTAACTTTCAATATCTCCAATGGTATTCAAGTTTTGTGAAATAGTCAATGCCCTTAAGATTCGTAACAAGGGATTAACTGTCGCCGGTGGATTCTATAAGTCTAGTGGTTGTATCTGACATTGACAAGTTGATCTTTTGGTGCAACAACAACCACAATTGTACAAGTGGTATCAGAGCTTGGTCAGGTTCGAATCGCTGAAGGGGAGATTGTTGACAAAATGGTCAGTAATCCTCTCGAGATTCATAACAACGGACTAACCGCCTCTGGAGTCTATAAGTCTAGTAGTTATATTAGACATTGATAAATCGCTTTTTTGATGCAACAACAACCACAACCAATTCAGCCCCCATTCCTATTGCCACCACCTACATAGTAATTTTACACTGGCACGATTAAGGGACTGCAAGTGTTTCTATAAGGAGCTCAACCTGAGTACAATAATGATTTTGTTGTGTTGATCATAATTTATCAACTGATCATTCATACCCTCTCCATGGCCCCGTAGGTTCTTCATGGCTGTTTAACTGGTTAACAATGTCTTGCATTCGAATATAAATTAACAATCTTTGCACTGTTTCACATTCATAGATTTTCAAATTTTCTTGACAAATTTTGAAAATGGACTACTTGAACTTTTTCTGTGCTTACTGCAACGTGTCTTAAAATTTTATAGCCTTTTTGGCTCCAGCAATTCTAAGAAATATCATAATATGCAATTTGGACCAATTTTCTTTGGCCTTTTGCCTGCTTCAGCAATTCTTCGAAATATGCTTGCATATAAAGCAATTGGCATTACCCAAAGCGTCTTTCTTCATTTTCTCTTTTTTCGTTTTTCAGTTGTGCTGTTAATTTATTCGGACGTCTCTTTCATTTTCTCTATTGTACTGTTCATTTATTCTAATCTTAAAGATCTGCATAACTCATTTAAATAATACCTGATATATCTCTTTAAAAATATTATAGTATATAACTTTATTCCTCAATATTCATATTGGTCGCCGTTTAATAGAGGAACAAACAATAAAAAAAAGTTGATACACTCAATTATTCCTTGTAGTTTGAAGAGAATGTAATCCTGCATGATCTAAACGTCTTAATCTTTTAAACCTTATTTTAAGTTCAATTGAGAAGAAAGCATTGTAAACTTGTTGCAATACTATTTTAAAAAAAAATTAACTACTCAAAATCTTACCAAATAAACTTTATATACACCTAACCAGCATTAAAACAAACAAAATATATCCGTATTATTCTATTAAATATTTTCACATTTTCTTTCTTTGGTTTATCTTACATCTAGAAAATACAGCTTTCTTTTAATATTAAATAATACTTTTCTTGAAAATTATCAGCTAATCTTTGACCATTTTTTAATCCTTCAAAATTATCTTGTTTAGCGATGTATATTCAACCATCTTTCTGTTTGGGTCTGAAAGCAAGCACCATGCGCATAATCAAGTACATATGGATCGAATTAGTCTATCATGCTGACAAGGGACTACGTTTTTTCTTCCCTACAAAGTCCTCACATAATGTTAATGCTACTGTGCTCTGCTCTATGTTTAATGCTACTGTGTAATCTAAGCACTGATGTCTAAGAGCAGATAGGTGCAGATTTTAAAACTAGACAAAGAAACAGAACTTGTTTTAACACGAGAATCTTTTATTCATTCATATATACATCATGATGCACCTCAAAATAGAGGTCTGCAATACGTTTCTCCTAAATATAAAACAGCTCTTCATAGGGCTCGTAGTTTCTAAACAGGCTGTTTTTCAACTGCCCAAAGTAACAGTATCCCTCTTCATACATTTAGCATGGAGTGAAGATTACTCGATAGAACTTCTAAAACAATTTAATGCAAACTATAAACTTTTAATTAACTGTGTTGCATGGCGTAGTACACCAGCATCACTTATCAGTTATCAAACAATAAGGCTTTCATCTTTAATAGGACATTTTACTAATTTTAGCTTAACCAACCATATATAGGTGGCTGAAAAGTTTGACCAACCTAAAGTAAATGGGAGATGACTATCGTGCTACCAGAATGCACCTGTTATAGTGTATTTTATAAGTCTATTTTATATTTGTACATTCTAAATAGTTACATTCTGGTAACCCCATACACAATGAGTTAATGAGAACGTGCCTATTTATAATGTATTTTATAAGTCTACTTTACGTCTAATACATAATCTTGGTACAACAACAGAAATATTATCCACGTATTATCCTGTTGCATAACAGGACCGTGCCTTAACCTGTTGAATCTCTTACTCTAAGTGCTATTTTTTCCATGTCGGCAAACTACTGAAATCTTCACCCCAGAGAGGTGTTTAAACTCAATCAGTATCTTTGATTCCAATCTTAAATTTCTAAAGCAGAGAAAAAATACAAGGTATGAACCATAATATTACAGTGATCACAGAACACACAGCAGAGCGGCCAAAGAGGCTGAATTTGAAATTTCAAAATTTTGTTAGTAAAAAGCTAGTGCGAATCTCACTAACACTAGTTTCCAGAAGATTGCTGGAAAACCGTTCATTAAAATGCTATTTAATACTTCTTGTACTCCGAACAGATAATTTGCCATTCGACAGTGGTTGATTTTTTAGCAGTTTCTAATTTTATAATTTTCGAAACTTCATCCTCATCACTGCCCTGAGAGTCAATATCCTTATCTTTATCATTAATATTTTAATACAACTAGATTTCAATGTAACATGACTATGTGATTGGTTGGTGTGCATAACTTTCTGCCATTACAATCAGTCAAAACTTAAAAACAAAAAATGATGAGTTGGTGGCAGACGATTTGAATTCAGGTTTAACTGGATCTGGAAAAAAACCAAGTGGGCGTTTGAATCAAGGTTTAGTTTATGAGTTTCTTTCTTGGAAGTTTCTCTCATCTGGCATATAACAGATTAAAATTCTCTTCTTGCATTTGACAAATTAAAATTCTCCCCTGGCATTTGACCCATAAATTTCTCTCTTGAGATGAGATTGCCTTCACGTAAATAATTTCTCTAATCTACATGGAAATGTTTCACAAATCCCTTCCCAAAATCTGCTTTCATGCCTCATGATCAGGTCAAATGTTAATTTAACTTAATAATTTAAGTCGTCCTTGTATATAAATCACCACTGGGGCCCTCTCCGATACAGGCGCCGCGTTATAATATACCTTCACAGCAGAGATAGCGGGGATAAGTCGGTCACATGGCTGCTATCAACAAGTCAATAAATCTAACATTAATCAACAGGTACTATGTATTTTTTGTTTGGTTGCTAAGATAGATACAGACAGGAAGATTCGTAGAAGAAAATGATAATATTGTTTGGTTGAGAAGAATGGGAAATCGAGTCTTGTCTAGAAGCTCAGCCCATGAATTACGCCTGCTTTGCCTCGCGTACGTACCCATCATCTAATTTCGATTTCATCAACTCTAAATATTATATCAGTAAGAGATACGGCTGATTCTTGTGATTTTACTGATATTTTCATTAGAATGCATTCGGAAAAGATGGGATAAAGAATTCAGAAGATTTATCACTGGTCTGGTCAACTATCTAGGTAAGATATTTTCTCATCTATCTTCAAGCCGGTTAACTTGTTTGTTTTTGTCTCCTTTTTAAAAGAAAATTGAACGTCTAAACGTAAATAGCTGCATGTCTGTTATTTCGGAGGTTAACGGAGATTTGGCATTTAACTTAATAAATAATGTGATGTTTAGTTTTATTAAATTGAATGAATTAGTGAAGTTTAGAAAAAACAAGCAATATGGTTTGATCTTAGAAATAAAACCTCAATTTAAAATATATTTTATATTGATTTGATTTGATCCTAGATGAGAGTCAGAAGACATTGTTTTCATATAGCATGATAAAAGTTCATCACTATGGGATGACACGCAGACACGCAGATACTAGTTTTGGCTATTGATTAATTATTAATTATGAACTTATTTTGCAAATAAGATTCATCGTACTTTATAAAATTAATTATTTATATTTTGATTGCTAAATATAATTATTATGTATTGGATGGGAATATGTAATGTTTTTAATTTGATGTAAAAAACTATGAAATTAATGATATGAATTATTGATTTTAATTACTTTGGAAGTATAAGAAAATATGAATAAAACTATAATTTTTGAAGGATTGCAATTTACTTTTAGTAATACATTAATTTCAAATTGTGTTTATTACTACTAAAAATAGAAAAATATTAAGTGTTTTGATATGTTTGAATATATATATATATATATATATATATATATTAAGTTATTACAATATTTTTTGAATGGATATACATGCATGTATAGATCGCATATGCATTTACATAAATACAGTAGACACATTGAATGTATCAAATATCCCAAAATTACATTCAAATATTCCAAAATAATTCTGGGATGAGGTGACATGATATAATGCATATTTTAAGATGGCGGTTCTAATATTTTTTTGTTTTAAAGATGATATGAGAACTTATATATAAACATCAAAATACATCTATATATGACATCAAAATTCAAATTCAACCATATAGATAATGTATTATATTCAATTGTCAATGTTCAAAATTTACTAATTTATAGTCACTTTTATAATTATAATTTCTTAGACAAACAAAAAGGTTGATTTTGTTAAAACACAAAATATTTAACATATTCTATTAATTGTTACATTTGTAATTGATTAGGCATTCAATTTTCTAGCCCAATGGATATGCCAATTTTAGTAAATTTCTAGTGTTTTTGTTGGCTTGTGTCTCTGTCTCGAAAACTTTGCTATCTCAGCAAAATTTACAATTTTTAGTAAATTTGTAGAATTTTGATTTTATATATGCATTTTTGGTAAATTTGTAGAATTTTGATTTTATATATGCATTTTTAGTAAATTTGTAGAATTTTGATTTTATATATGCATTTTTTTTTGCTTTTTATTGTTATAAGATCTAGGTAAGTTTTTTAGTGGGGTTGTGACATTTTTAGTAACAATTTTCTTCCTTTAAGAATTTTGAATGTAAGTTATTCAGTCCTTTTAGCTTATTTTTTAATTTTTTTAATCTCTTACTATTAATGTTCTAATAAATTTTATGTATTAATAATGTGATGTTTATATTAATTAATGTTATTATGTCCATCCTTCATTATAGGTCACATTTTTAGTATATTACAATATTTTAGTGTTTTCTCTAAAATGACTTTTAATATAATGATTTTCTCTTGTCAATATTGGTACTTCATTATTGCAATTATTAGGTTTAGATAGCAAGTATTTTTCTTAAATATAACTAAAGTTTATATGACTAGTTCCTATCATGCCTTATTGTTAGTGATTGCTTTCTAAAACATAATGACTAAAGTTTCTATAATGACTTCATGCTTAAAGGAAAATAGTATATTTACAATAAAAGCATAGACATCCATAACAACCAAAAATTTAGACTTTAATATGATTAACATAACAAAAAAATATACATTATAGTTCTATAAAAACATAAAACGAAAAAGAGGCTAAATATTAAAATGAACCATTAGAAGATGAAAATCTAAAAACCACCACCACCACCACCTTATAAATAAATACATCCATTATGATTCATAATAAAATTCTTATGACTAATTACATAATCTCCAACCCAAACAATTAGAAATACCTCTTGGTCAATAAGAAAAATATTTCCAACAACACAGAAGTGGGAGTCTTAAAATTGGGAATCTTAAAACTAGAAACATATTCTTGTTGATGTCTTATCTCTTGTAAAGAGCTTTAAAAGACAAAAAAACATCATTATCCTTTTACACAGTATGTAATGAATAATGCACAAAGAAGCTAGAGCCTCTATTATATCATAACAAAAAGCTTACAACACACCAACTTTCTTCGAAGGCCTTCTAGATCTTCTTAAATATGCCACTTTCTTAGCAATTGCTTGTTTACTGTTATGAGATACAATTGTGACTATATACTAGCTATTAAATATACTACTCACTTGGCAATCACTTGTTTATTGTTATGAGAAATAATTGTGACTAGATTAGCTATTAATGCATTCTACGAGTGTCATTATTTTATAACGATAAAATCTATATATAAAATGTTATCATTTTTTACTATTCTTCTTACTTGTAGTGTTTGATAATAGAGAGGAATTCAAATATGAAATTGTCTTATTATTCAATATGATTCTTGGTTTGTTTTGCCTGATTATTTTATAAGTTCCATTGAAATTAATTGTCACAAAAGCTTTTAAAGGAGGAGATTCCAAATCTTTTAGTGATGTTGCAGGAATGTTTTTCCTTGCACTTTTTTCTTTCTAGATTGCCTTTGCACTTATCTCTTGTACATAATGAATGGATTTTATTGAATGTTTTGGTGGTGCTAAATTTTCTACTTTGTCATGTTTTGTTTCTTAATTATGCTCTTTTATTTGTGTTTGGATTAATTTACATAGACATAGGATTCAAGGACTTGGTCTCCACCTTTGTGGTGACCTATCCTGCCAGCAACACTTATGCTGTGAGCAAGATGGTTTTGAAAAAGGTGTGGATCAAGATGAGAAGCTTGCATAGGATCAACATCCCACTCCATTGGAATGGTCATTAATGCCATGATATTTAAGGAAGAAGGCCCTATCGATGAAGTAGGAGGTGCTAACAATAGGGCAATTGTAGGCTCAACCATGGGTGCCCTTCCTCTTATCACCTTGTGAGTGATGGGAGAAATAGAAGGCACCCTTGTAGCCTAAAGAGTAGGTGCCAAAGGAGACAAAGAAGCTGAAAATGACCTCTTACCCTTATTGTAATCACTAGGGTGAGGGTCATTTTCTAGGATCAAAAGTATGAATGTAGGATGAACCTTAGACTTAGGTAGCATAGGTCCATTTCCCTTGTCTACACTGGACACACATGTTGGAATATAAAACACCATCAAAATTTGTGAAGTCTTTATGAATGTCGAAGCTTCCCCTGAGATACATGCTTTCCTTGTGCTTGTAACAAAGAGGGAATAAAGGATGAAGCATGTTGAACCACAGGAGAGGGCTACGATGGAGGAACAACCATGAGAGGAGGGATATGAACTACAAAGTTGAAAGAGTTCCTTGGATTTGTACTTATTATAAGCTATGAATGACAAATCACGTCGAGGAAGTAGGGCTCCTACTGAAGTAGGCCATAAGTGATCCAATAAGAAGCCACTACAGGATGTTAGGAGCTAATACCTAGTCACTCTTGGATCATATGTAGGGTATGCTCATGGGAGAGCTTAAGGCACTTGTGGCCACTCAAGAGACTACCCCCATAGAGATCGGCTAGGGGGTACCCAACTTCACATGGAAGAGGTCAAACTTAGGGATAGAAATAAAAGTTGTAGAAATCCCCTTGGGTTCCATGAGGATCATCAAGGTAGTTGACCCCAAAGGGAGAAGTGATAAAACATCATAAGTCCTAGTGGTTCTAGACACCTATCATATCGCACACAATGTAGCCCAATCACGATGAGTACCTCTTACATGATGACATCCACTTGGCACACATGATCAACCATCACACCTCTTACTGTGATCCCATTGATTTGTGTTAGGACATACAAAGAAAAAGGTTCTCTGTTATAGGGCACATTAAGAGGGGTAAACAATATTTTTGTGTTATGCATCCTTTGATTGGGTGGTGAATTGGGAGTAATGGTCACCAAATTGACAAATGGGCTATCATTTAATAGAGGGGTAGATGATGATGTAGGGATTAAAATTATAGAATGTCACTGAAAAGAATTAGTGTAAATTTGAAGTTTTTTGTTCATCTTATCTACCAATTTGTTTTCTTGTTGCTTCCTTTCATTGACCTGAATGATGCAATTGTCTATGTGATCATGGACTACGTGCCTAAGACACACATAGTGCTTAGTGTCATGATCGGGAACATGATGAAATTGGTGAAACATTGATCCATCATACCAACGAGGGTATGGATGATTATTAGGAAGAGGTGGAATCTTGCAGAGAGTCAACAGGTTCTCCTTCAACAACTTCTACAGGATGTGCACATAAGAATTGGTTAACTTTGTAAAGACTTGATTTTGTTGTGGATCTATAGAGAAATAGCTTCTCTCCAAGCTTTTAGGGAGCATGATTAGACTAGCCATAACCTTATTCATCTAGGACTCGAGGAAAATGTACCTCCATAGGTATTTGAAGAAGATTCTCCAAATTGTGGCCATACTATTTTGATAATCTATCAAAGCATTGTAATAACTAGTGAAGTTAGGGTACTAGTTTAAGGAAATTTTTTCCATCAATGTTGGTTGCAAGTTCTTGATGAACATCCTTTGGAGGTTTCGATCAAGTAGGGCTTTTAAGGGACTTAATATAACTAGTGCCTTGAGATGAAATCAGTTACCTTTTCATTTGACTTTTTCTTGCAATGAACAAGAATAACAATAGTGACCTTGTTTCCTACGTTTATTTGGAACCAAATGAGAAAATAATCTATCAACTGATCATAGGTGTTAATTAGAATAATCTAGAAGGGAGCTATACATTTCCATTGTGATTCCCTCGAGTGACTAGAAGAATTATAGTTTGAGCAGTACATTGTCCAAATTATATTAATCACTACACACAGTAAGGAAGGAATTGATGTGGCAATGTGGATCCCCATCATCATTATACATGTTGAGCTTCGGGGACTCAACACCCTATAGTAGAGGAGTGCTCAAAACCTTAATGGAAAGCATGCAACAATAATATGGAGTAAGGGAACTCTACTTAATTGCAGTGGATAGATTAGCAAACTAATGTTGCAATTGACCCATATTTTGTAATATGGTATTGAGAGTAGGATTATAAGGTGGAGGAGATGGAGGTGGATTGCCTATGCCACCAAGGGGAGTAGAGGATCCGCCAGTGCTAGCACTTTGACTAGTACCAATATTAGCACCAATATTTTGTGAATTATATCCCAAGGGGATCTTGTTCACATTGATACTAGGCCTTGTATTGCTAGATAACGGGTCAACATTAGAAGTAGACTCCACCATGTGTACAGGCGCCCTGTGTATATCGACATCTTGATTAGTGAGAAAACCTTTGAAATTTCCAAAGTTCAACTTGAGAGATTGATTTTGATCAAACTAAACAATGAGAGAAAATTCACAGTCTATCGTAGGATGAGAATCAAGAAGAGTTCATTGGAGTGGAATTCTTAGAACCATATCTAGGAGAGATGTTTAGCCCCAATATTTGACTAATGAAAGAATGTGATCTAAAAGGGTCATTAAGATCTACATTAATGGTAAACATTGGGCCTGGTCTAGTTTGGCTATACTAGTCTGAAAGAATATTGGGTCTTACGGACCTTACAAGAATCCTTGAAGAGGCTTGAGCCATGAAGCTCATTGAAGAGCCTCACAACATCTAGATAGTTGCTTTGAAAAGAACTAGAGTTGAAATTTCTTAACGTCGGGCTTACCAAAATGTAGACAAGGGAATTCGATGGCCTTGAGATTTCTAGAATCTCTAGGGACAAATTGGTCCAATGTTAGCTCACTTCTACTAGTGCTCTAGTAAGCTAGGGTGATCAAGAAGATTAATTGACAAAATAGAACTTAAGACTTAGATGAAGTATAATGTGAATTAAAGAAACTAATTTATCTTGATTATACTAACTGTGTATGTAAAATACCTTCATGAAATTAGTTTGCTACAATATCAATCCAAATTATGCTAATTCAATATTTAAACCTATTGAATTCAAATCAAAAGCAATACACATATCATGGCTCTCTATTTAAATAAGCTAATGCAATGCTCTCAGCTTGACATTTATTAGAGACAACTCTAAAATGACAAATTGAATGATTTAAGATGAAATTATGCCTATCTTAGCTCAATTATGCTAGACATGCTAAAATTATGCTATGAATTCACTATGAAAATGTCTATAATATGGATGCATGAAAGTGGATGGATGAATGGATCCTTTTCTCTTGATTTTTGGCCTCCTTTTATAGATTTTCCCAAAGCTTTGCGGTAGGGTAAGATCAACCATGGTTAGGTTTGAGTTAAGTTGATGGATTCAAATGATGAGACAATTTAAATATTTTGTTCTCAAAGGTTGGGACAAAGAGACAAAATGAATGGTCAAGATTCATTCTTAAGATGTGTGGTGGAGAATCAATTTTGTTTTGATCTATATGAGTTCAATCCTTAATTTCCATTGGTTGATTCAATTTTGTCCTCATGTGGTTGGTGATGAAAATAAGAATTAATAAATTAATTTTCTTTAGCCATGTGTACCCCTTGAATGTGTTAAATTTGATTTAATTTAACTATACAATTAACTTGATTTAAATCAATTACATAATTGATTGACCTTTTTTATTTAATTAATCTTTTTTTACTTTGATTTCAATTAATCTCTGATTAAATATGTACAATTTGAGCAATACAAATCCACAAAACCCGAAGATCACCTGCATACAAAAACCTGTTACAAGGAAGTAGAGACAAAAAGAAGGCAAGGGTTTGACTCAAAATATGAAGAAGAAAATATCATCAAATAATGAATGAATTAAATGTACAATGGATCATCCTTATAAAAAAGATCAAAAGTCTTGAAAGGCAAACCCTAGTGCATGTAATAATTAGTTAAATTATTACAAGACTAATGCATGCAAGTTTATATTTAAAACAACTAGTGCATGAGTTTAAAACAACTCATACATGTGTGTTTAAATATAAACAACTAAAGGAAAAGAGTTGACATCTTAAGAAGGGAGTAAAGTTAATTAATAAAATTAATACTTTACTATAACACCCCCCCTAAAGATGTGCAACAATGCAGCTACAAATAATGCAAGAAGAAAGCAAAGGAAACTACAGTGCAGGAAGCAAAAAAAATAGGTCCCAGCAACATGGCCTGATGAGGTACCCATGTACAACCAAATCTTTGTAAAATGGAGAAATAGAAAAAACCCAGTGGGAAAAAAACCCTACTCCAAAAAGAGATAGAAAAATGCAGAAAAAGAAATGGCTCAAGAGACTCTCTCAAAACCACAAGTACAACTAGCCCCCCCATGATTTAGAGACCCCCTAATTTCAATAAATTTTTTTTTAAAAAGTCCTAATTTAAATCCTTCAAACGCGAACAAGCTGTAGCAGATTAGGCTTTGATACCATGTAGGATTTGAGCAATACAAATCCACAAAACTCAAAAATCACCTGCATACAAAAACCTGTTACAAGGAAGTAGAGACAAGAAGAGGGCAAAGGTTTGACTCAAAAATATGAAGAAGAAAATATCATCAAATAATGAATGAATTAAATATACAATGGATTATCCTTATAAAGGAGATCAAAAGCCTTGAAAGGAAAACCCTAGTGTATGTAATAATTAGTTAAATTATTACAAGATTAATGCATGCAAGTTTATATTTAAAACAACTAGTGCATGAGTTTAAAACAACTCGTGCATGTGTGTTTAAATATAAACAACTTAAGGAAAAGAGTTGACATCTTAAGAAGGGAGTAAAGTTAATTAATAAAATTAATACTTTACTCTAACAAAATACTTGATTGCTCACTTCAATTTAGCTTAACCATTTTTAGGTGTATACAAATGCCCCTCTTTGAATTAATGTGCAAAGCGTAATGGTTCAAAGAATGTCTGATGTTTGATCGATTGATGCCCGATCTAATCTCGATGACTGATTCCTTGGTTTACAATTGATTAGATGAAAACCTTGATTTGATGATGCAGATTCCTATTACAATACTCATCTCTTGATATGATACCTAATTTGAAAAATTTCCTTGATTCGCTTGATTTATATTCCTGATTTGGATTTATATGATGGCATGCCCCCTCGGGAAATGAATCGAAATTGATTTCAAATGATTTGATTGAGATTGGGAAATTTTGATTTGTTTCCCAATAAAATCAATTTGAAAATGCCTCGATCATGAGAAAAATTGATGACAATAGCTATGATTGATAAAATATTGTTGATGCTCTAGATAAGTTGATGATGTTTTGATATCGTTTGCTGGCAGTTAGAATCACTTGGTTGATGTTGTATTAATGTCAATCTAATAGGATATGTAAGTTGTGAAAATTGATGTTTCACTCTCAAGATCTAGAGAGGTGAAAAAAATTGGTTTTCCTTCCTCCAAATCTAGAGTTAGAAATTTTGATGCACTCAAGATGAGAAAATGGATGATAGGATAAATTGATTAATGTTAGATGGTCCATTGGATGATTTGACTAGTTGATATTTGATTTGATAAGATTAATTATGTGTTTTAATGATACGAGGTTGATTAGATGTTCTCATGATGCAAAATTAGGGATTGATAAAAAAGAAGGGGCCATCCGCTGGTGTAGGTGCATATATAGGAAATAGACTGAGTTATCCCCTAGTTAATCATATGCTTATTGATGATATCCTTGATGTAGCATGGATCATTTGATGGACTAGACATTTCCTTTTTGATGTTGTAATTCAAACATTTGATGAATTGATTCAAAATTTGATTATGAATGTTGATGGACATTTGTTGATGTATGTTTCTAGACATTTGATGATATTCCTTGATGTATTTTGATATAGTCATTGATGTATTTTGATATGATCTTTTGATGATGATAACTCTACCCCTGATTAAGGAAAATCCATCTTTGAGATTTTGGAACATGAAATTGGTACAACCCTCACTGGTTCAACCATGATGATATGAACACTTCTTTCTCTCACATTTTAATGTTGCAAATAAATAGACAAAGAATTGAGATCCCTTTCATAGACAAATGTCCTCGATGATTCTTTGATGATCATGTCGTTAAACGAACTTGCATACTGATATGAATCAACTTCACAAGCACTCAAGAAGAAATCAATAAAATATCACGTCTTCATCATTGCTCATTTAGTAAAAAATATCATCAATTTGCTAAAAAGACATGATTCCAAAACATTCAATAACACTTTGAACATTTTTATTTTTTGTTTGTAGATCCATATTTCAGAAACTTTATCCATTTTTTATCCTTAGTTATGTTTAAGCTTTTTAGATTTTGATATGATTTGTTATTTGAAGATTTGATGTGTCAAATGTTGTTTAGATCAAGTGTTTGGATGTTTGAAATGTAATATAGATGATGAAGTTCAAGTGTAGCAATTTTTCAATTTTTGATGCAATGATTTGGAGCCAACTTGGGTGTGTTTTGCGAAGCTCATTGAGTTTGGATTAATGTCCTGAGTTTGATTTGGCAATGATGTTGCAGAGGACCATGGAGCTTTTGAGAGTTTACTTAAGATTTTACGATTTTTGGGATTTTTAAGAATCTTTTTTTAAAAAGATTTTAAATGTTTTTTTTTTAATTTTTTAATTTTTTTTTAATTTTTAAAAGATTTTTAAATTTTTTTAAAAGATTTTTTAGTTTTTTGGATTTTAAAACTTTTAAGATATCTTTGGATTTTCTCAAGATAAATTTTTCACTTTTTAGATTTTAGAGATTATCAACTCTCAAACAAGATCACATTGGTTTGTCCCCAATGTCTAACAAGGTGTAGGACACGATGGATTTATTTTCAAGATTATGGATAAAAGATGAATAGGCTATGATAGATGAAGCGAGTGAATGTGACCCATAGGACCATCTCCTCAAGATTACCCAAGCTAGGAAAAATAATATCACAATGTAGGCCAATGATGTGGTGTTGGATGGCATATGAGATAATGACCTAGTGGCATGCAAGCATGTGGTCCAAAAGCGTGGACATGTCGAGAATTTTTGTAATATGTTTTTGCATGATTTCATTCTTCATTTGGATCAAGATCAAGGGGTCAATGTGGATAAGATATGGATGCGATAAGGCTCGATGGAGGCTACGAGTGATGGTTGACTTGGGATAAGCAAGATCATGATAGGGTACCATGGATGCAACAAGTGAATAGGTTGATGGAAAGGATAACAGATGTCAAGATACCTGATGCTCATGAATATGTTTAACCTTGTCAAGATCAAGGATGAAAGAAGGAAATATGATAGGATAAATGATAGATAATGGATGGAACTTGCCCCAAGTGTAGAGTGCAAGAGGAAGGAATTACACATGACGCTTGTTTGCCATGTTTTCATCATGGTACTTGTCTAAGGCCATAAAAAGTGGTTTTCACCATAGAATGAATTTATTTCTCTTTACTTTTTCTTTTTTTCTACCAAGGCGTTTGTTTACCAAGTTTTCACCAAGGCACTTTTTTCTCTTTTTTTTAGATTTTTTGTATTTTTGACTTTTGGAGGGACTCAAGCCTCATGCTCTTTAGATAATCCTTGAAAATATATGGTGGATAAGGTAGAGGGAGGCTAAATATTTATGCAATGGATTGGATAAGGGAAATGGAAGGATAATGAATGAGAGGATTGTCATGCCAAAAAATTAGGGCAAAACACACACAACAAAGTTTTTTTTAATACACAAAAGACAAGGTAACACACTAAGGAACACTTCAACAAGTACGAACGCATAACCCAACACAAGTTTACTCACAAGAGGTATCATGGCATGCGCTGGCTTGCGAACATCCCTTATTTTTTAATTGCATTAGTTTTCTCGAAACCCTAACTAGGTCTTTAAGAAACCATAATAAGGTTCTAACAAGAGATAACAAAAGAGATAAACAAAAGTGAAAATTAAAACTTAGATAATAGTAAAAAGTCAAAGGTTGGGTCAACACACCCAAAAGGGTTAAATTAAATAAATGATTAAATCAATCGTATTAGTAACCCTAATGGTTCCTATCGTGAACCAGGTTACTAACTAGGTTAGAAAATACAAAAATAACATCAACAAATAAAATAATAAAATAAGACCAAGATAATAACCCTACACAAAAACTAGGGTTATAAAATTATTCCCGTTAAAATAATAGTGTTCAAATATTTTATTACAAATATTATATTTTTACTTAAGACATAAAGTTACCAAGGTTTATTAATTAATCTCAATTATATAATTTAAGGGCATTAAAATAGCCATATAAAACATTAATATAAAATTTAACATTGATGCTAAGGGAGAAATATTTTTCTAAGTCCCATCTTGGCCATTTAATAAACTCCCTCAAACAACCCATTAATTATTAAAATAATATAAACAAATTAAATAGTAAATTTTACCACCAATGTTATATTAAAAACAATAATAATGTTCAATTAGAAATAAATATTAAATTTAAAATCTAGAAATATCAAATCTCAAGAAAACATTAAACTAATGAAATAGGATCATAAAAACATTCTTATGCGAAACCTAGGGTTACAAAGTTATTACCTATTTTAAAGTTATAATGTTAATAATAATTAATTTAAAATACTATATTTTAATCCCAAAACATAATGTTATCAAAGTTAATTAATGAATTTAAATTAAACATTTAAAAGATTAAAATAACCATAATAAAGCTTTAATATTAAATTTATCATTTAAGCTAAGGAAAAGTTATTTATCTAAGTCCCATCCTAAGACATTAAATAATTTCCTCTAGAATAACTCATTAATACATTAAAATATTATTAGTAAATTAAATATTAAATCTAACCACCAGCATTATAAAAAAAATTTAAAAAATATTCAATTTGGAAAAAGGCATTAATTTTTAAATTCCAAAAATAACAAATTCCAAGAATAGTATAAAAAATAATAAGGGCCCATTTGTTAATATCTCAACATTATCAAATTTAAATTAAATTAAAAATGACATCTAAAAGCAAAATATTGAATCCCACCAGACCTGGAATTTGATGGTCACCCCTACTTGTCATATGAATTTTTTATGACAGTTTGATCATTTGAATGCCCTTCATTTTAAATTTTAAGAAAAATACTGATTGTCAAAAAAATTAATATAGAAATATTTTAATAAATTATTTGAAATTTGAATATTTTGTCAATATAATTATAATGCATATATTAAACATAATACATATAATATATAAAATGTAAAATTAAAAAATAAATCCATATGTTTTATTTGGGAAAGATTTTAATTATATGATATTATACAAATAGAAACTTTTATTTGTAATAAAAAGTATATATAAATTTTTTTTTAAAAAATACATGTAAAAATCTAAAATAAATTCATATATTTTATTTTTAAAAAAATCTAAATTAATATAAATATATAATAAACAATTTTTTTAAATCATATATTCTATTTTAAAAATATTCTAAATTAATGTGGAACATATATAATAATCAAATTAGAAACATATATAATAATCAAAATAGAAACTTATATATTATAAAATAACATAATTTATCATACATATTATAAAATCACATGTATTTATATTATTAAATAAAATAGTAAATTGCCTATAACAAATTTTGACAGTTTATTGGTAAATTTAAATGTCATATTTACGGTTTTAAAAATATTTAGCCCGTCAATTCATACGATTTACTAATTTTTCAATCTGTCATATACGGTTCAAAAGTGCAAAAACGACCAATACGACCATCAAATTTTAGGCCTGAAACCCACTAAATAATAAAAGAATCTTTTAGAATCCCAATGAAAATAAAAATAATAAATAATTCAAAATTCAAATTAAAGTGACTGTCTAAAGTCAACAGTTATTAAATTAAAATAAGATGGATTAAAATCCAAATAGAATCTCACTAAATAAAGAATCTCTTCCAGAATTCCAATGAAAATAAAAATAATAAATAAATCAAAATTCAAATTAAAGTGATTGTCAAAAGTCAATAGTTATTAAATTAAAATAAGACATGGATTTAAATCCAAACAGCATTCTACTAAATACTAAAAATGAATCTTTTTAAAAACTCAATGATTAATAAAATAATATTAAAACATAATTCAAAATAAAGTGACTATGGAAAGTCAACAGTCATTAAGTTTTAATAAACAAGTGATTAAAATTTAGACATAATTTAATGATAATTTAATTAAAATTTAAAATAGCTCCAAAAAGCTAACCCTAACCCTAATTCAAAATTAGGGTTAGGTTAAGAATAAAACATCCATCAAAATTCTAATCTCTCTTTTGGTTATTGCAGGTTTGACAAAGAGCAAGAAGGAGATGAAGATTTTCAAGATTTGTAATCACATAAGTATATATGTGTGTATACACACACACCAAGAGTGTGTATATACATACATATATATTTATGTATATATACTCTTCTAAAATCAACAAGAGGAAAGCTAGAGAATAACTAAGTTTATTTTTTTTTTAAACATCAACATAGCAATATATTCTAATAGGGTATATACATCTATGTATATATACAAGTATATGTATAAGTGTATATACAAGTCTTTTTTTAAACTAACATGATATCAAAATGAAATATATTCTTACATAGGTAAGTAGGAAATCAAATCTACATTAACTTTTCTTTTTCAACTAAATACTTGAAGTAAATTTTGACTACATAGGGAAGATATTAACAATCATAAGAAAATATAACTTTTTCTTGCATATATGGGAAAACAAACCAGCAAACTATCTTTTTGCATTCAAGACATAAGGAATCATCTTTTTTACATTTTCTTTCTTTAGAAATACATAGAAAATTATGGAGAAAATTTGACATACAAATACAAACATTTACAAGTATTTTACGTGCTTTTAGGCATTTACATGACATTTTTCACTACTATTTTACACATGGCTCTTTTAGCCCTTTTTACAACATAAAAATATGCAACTAATACAACAAAAAAAAATTTCCTTCAACAAAACCAGCAACTCCTTCAAATAAAAATCTGCAAAAGAAAACCACTTTGACCATAGAGGATCACCTCACAACCTAGACCATTACATGGCCACCCCCGAACTTGAGGAAACAAAAATGGATAGGGATACAAACATGCTCATACATCACATACACATAAAAATCAGCAAACACAATTTTGACATAAAATTCCCTTCTCATGGATTTACACAATGGGTCACCATGGACCCATATGAGGGGTGAAGGTGGAAAATACCCAAGTAGGAGAAGCCATACAAATATGAAACCATGTTTTCAACAAGGCCATAGCCAAAAATACCATTGTCTTCACAAGGCCATAACCAAATATATCATTGCCTTCACAAGGTCATAACCAAAATACTATTGCCTTCACAAGGCCATAACTAAAATATTATTCCTTCCATTTTCATACACAAGTAACAACCCTTATGACCCCCAAATATGTAGATAACAAAAATGGCAACATCGAGCTCATACATCTATGCCTCACCCCCTTCCTCCATGAGGAAGGACTCTACACTAAATGAGTTTTCCAACTAAATCCCTTCACTCATCAAGACTCTTCTCTCCCAAGGGTGAGTCTAGCCTTGCACACCCCAATAAAACAAGAACACAAAACAAAATTAGAAAATAAACTTAGACAAGAATTCATGAAAGGCAAGCATAAAGCTTCACAAAAATTATATTCAACATCACACAAAAATCTGCATATTCAAACAAGTACATAAAGTGAGTCTTCCATGAAAGGGCACCAACCTTTCACCAAGCTATGGAAATGGAGTTTGAGAAGAGCTCCCTTCCTACAAGCCTTCATTTGCTAAGTCTACCAAAACCTACTAAGTCAACTAGAAGTCTCCAAAATTGGAGAGTGGGCAATCAACCTACCAAATTCCTCTTCATCTCACTAAAAAGGAAAATCCTACCTAACCTTAAAGATGATTGGGCACACTATCCAAGGATTCTCTCTCCAACAAGAGGAAAATTCAAAATTACAAAGAGAAGATGACATGACACACTTCCCAATTTCATCACATTCTAAAAAGACATTTTTAGAAGAGGCAAAAATGGGACAAAAACATCCTATTGGCCAAAATTTGACCCCCAACCCAAAGTGCACCTATGGGGTTATCTCCTTTTAACCCTAACTAACGCCTAGGGCTACTTTTAACCTCTCAAAAGTCCACTAAGAGTTGACCCACAAAAATTTGAAATAAGATTCCCTCCCAAGGCTCAACAACCAAGATACCTAACCTTGGGAATCTACAAGGTGACTCAAAGGTGGAAGACAACCGATAAACAATTTACTTGGCCATGTCAACTCACATACATGTGTGTCAATTCATACCACATAAAGTTACAACACATCACTACACACATGACATGCCAAGTAGACATTAATATAAAATAAAAATAAACACAATTTAAATAATACATTCAAACATTACTTTACAACATTATACATAACTACGAGGTTATTTCTCCTTTTGGAGATAACCTTGGCTTCACAATATTTTTCACATGCATCCATCTTTAATTTACTCTTATTTAAAATCCATGGTCAATTTTTTAATTTCAAATCAAGTTAATTCAAGAACACACAAATATATCCATTAACCTAATTCATTAACCATGATCATCTCAGATAAACCTTTCTTGCATCAACATGAAATTAAGACATAATATTCTAAATTAAATAATTCCCCAAATACCATAACATCAAGACCTAAAAATCAAAGCATGGAAAATAGTCCTAAATCATCTACACACAACATAATAACTGATTTGCATTTCTCGCATCAATATAACATCAAGCCATAATACTCAGAATCTCCTTCCTAACATCAAGGCCTAATAATCAACTTTCCATTTAATATACGTCACAACATAATATAAATTCAAATGGTCATTTGTGTAAACATTCACATCCAATAGTAACATTTCAATATTCATAAAGGGTACATTTTCAACTCAACACACCTTTCCTATTCCATTTCTTCTAGAAATAACATATACACGAAAAACAATATTTAACTTCATTAGAATATATATCACACATTATTATTTAAATTTTCATGTTCCAATTCAATTCCCACAAAAAATGCACTCAATTACACTATCATAAAAATCAATTGAATTCAATTAACCCTATTGCAAACATAGAGCATCCTAGAATTATTGACATGAGTACATAAGAAACATGAAAAAGAGTACATCACGAATCAAAGGTCAAACCTCTATCCATCAAAATATAAATCCATAATGCATCAACATATCTTTTTTAATTACAGAGTCTATAATGCAGAAAAAAGAAATACAATGATAGGATCGGGGCAGGGTCCCTCGATACACTTGTCATGATCCCAAATGATAACCTCCAGGTGATTAACGCAAGACATAGTTGAACAAGGTGCATCTCATGATGCCATCATAAAACATTATACAAATAACAGTCACTGTATTCACATACCAACTCATCCCTATCTCTAAGGGTCACTGGAATACGATCCTAGACCACACCCCATGTCTCCTACTTCACATAGGGCATCAGAAAATATGCTCCAAAAATAATCCTCTTGGCGGATTCACCCTCACATGGGACCAACATGATCATTCTTAATGAGTGTGTAAGTCAAAACCACACCATCAGGATGTTCGTGCAAGGAGGCAAATGAGGGAGGCACTACATCATCCCCCCAAGGACTAGGCTTACTCCTGGTAGCCGACAAGACAAGATGAAGAAAATGCTACATGTACATGGTCCAACTATTCTAGGAACATGAAAACTTACCAGACCCCCAAATATAACAATTTTGATCAATTGTTTTGACAACTACATAAGGGATTCATTCTACAAAAGAGAGCATCAACAAATATCATAAAGCCCTACAATCGTGAGACCAACTTAAAAATGAGAACATGCCTACACAATTCCTTCACCATAAATGGTGTAACTCTACCTCAAGTACTCAACCATGAGGAACCCAAAAGCTAATATTGAACTCCAAGCTATCTCCAAGGTTGAAGCACCAAGAGCTTCCAAGTCCTTAACTCGGGAACAAGGAACAAAATCCTCTTACCAAAGTTGCACTCTTATGAGGAATACTACATCCCACTCCAGTGTACCAATAGATACAACTCAAAGGATTTCCTCATTCAAGCAAGAGCAAGTTCCCAAAATAGGGGCCCAATAGTGCACTCCTTCCATTCGTAGGGATTAATTGAGTACCTTAAAAGAATTCAAAGAGAAGGATCATTATGTTTTCATAATGATGAGCGATCAATTATCCTTGTGGAATATGGTCTCTTACCCACAATATCTTAGTCCTACCGCAAGAAGGAAAAAAAGTTTGGATAAGGGATGACCTCAAAACACTCATCCTCAAACCCCAAGCTTAGATGAAAAACAAGCCTATGAATCCGATACCTTCAAGTCAAGCCTAGGGATACCTCAAATCAAGTCATCCTCTAGTGGCCCCCAATTAATATCATGGAGGCTTCCCCAGAGGGAACAACTTAATTAATTAGATAGCATGACTAAAACATAACCAAAAAGGGTGTAATCCCCACCAACTTAGGGCCCTCAAGACCCACCACATGGATCAAAACTCCAAGTGGTCTAAATCGCCCCTAATAATCCATCAAACCATGCTAAGAGGAGAAATCTCTCCTAGTTTCCAAAACACATCATGGGATCAAGGAGGGTTCCCATTAAACATACAAGCTAGGTCCATCACAAGAAGAAAATAAAGGTTCATATGTCATCACATAAGCCAAAAAAAAGACTAGATCCATGTGGCATTACTTCAATGATTCAAATTATCCCAAATGAGGTCTTCTCAACCTCCAACTATTGACTAGTGTTACAAACCAACTATAGCCTTCACTTCCTTGGTACATCTTAACCAATAACGGTTTCAATGTAGGATAAAACTCCCACACAAGGGAAGCTTTGATATATGCTTCTAGACAACAAAAATCTTAGCATGATTGCACTTAGCTACCGACCTGCTCCACATCTATATCATTACAAAGGGGCATATAGTGTGTCCTTCCTGGTGTTCCCCCTTGTACATACTATCAAATATCCTCAATAAACTAGGTAGAATCACAAATATAAGAATGGCTAGCAAGTTAAAAACATTTGGAATAGTCACCAAGAACTAAAAGAAAGGTAAATCCTAATTAAATATCTATTGATTTCAATAGTAAATTAAAAAATGAGCTCAATTCAACAATAAATGGAATGTGTCATAATTCACAGAAAGATAGATTTGGTGACTATTTCCAAACATAAGAAATAACCAAAATGTGCTAGCCCACACTACATGAGGAAAGTTCCTCTACAAAATACAAATGAGATGAAAGGAATAAAATAATAATAAATAAATAATAAGTCAAGGAGTTATTCACAAAACATTGTGATGAAAGTTAGTCGTGTAAGGATGAATCACCACAAGACATTGATGCACCACTTCACAACCACCTTAGAGATCCTAACCACCACATACGGTTCACGGTTGCAAGCATTACTACAATTCTGAAAGCTGCAACAATATCCTTATCCTTACAATCTTCTCTTTCACCTTGTTGCAGTAACCTTTTTGATGAGGTAAAAGCAGTTAGAAGAATGTCTTCAACCACCTCACACAAAAGAAAACTACTCAAAATTATAACATAAACCTCGAACTCTCGGAAAGGGGTTCTCTATGTTCTCTAGAAAAATATATGAATTCTCCACGAGGTTCTTCCCATAGCTAGGGTACGCACAACTTACGCTACAACCCCAGAAAATGCTTCTGCAATAAGATATCATTCAAAGGTGTGGTAGAAAACTCCACACTATACAATGATAGATAAATTTGTCTACACAAAAGGCATTGTAGAACAAGTGGAGGGGTAAAAGTATTAATCACCAGATTCATAATGGTTCCACAAAAGGAATAACTCAATATGATACCACACCTCCACCACAACGATACACCTTTCCTCAAAATATCAAGACAACTATGACAAGCCTTTACCGAAGATATTCCTTACTCTCTCTCGAACCATGAGCCCAAGGCCCTAATCACAACAAACTCAACTCAAATTCATGGTGCCATAACAATATAAACCAAAAAATGCACTGCATGTTGCAAGGAGAAAGCTAATAGGTTCTCATACTAAGCATTGACACTAATCTTTGTTCTGACCACACACGGTCATGCTACAAAGCGAATCGGTATAGGGATACCAAGAGCATCGAAGGACTCAAACAAGATACACCAACCACCATGCCACGCCTAGTGGCATCACTACCACTGTTGCCAAACCTATCACACTACAAACCACAAAAGGGTTGCTAAAAACTCAACTAAGGCAATCCTAGAACATTCTAGGAAGTGCTCTTTCCTAAACCACAAGTTACTTGGGTTAGTTTACTCGAAAAATCCCAAGTTGTAACACTAGGGAACCCAAGCTATAGGTCATCTAAAAACTTACAATACTTTAGCATGATAGCACTCATCATTGAGATTGTAGAGCAAGTGCATGGACTCGGTCAAGTACCTACCTTTGAGGCAGTAACTATATTCTATTTTCTGGATCAGGAGCTATTTTGAAAGGGGGGGGGGAATCTTGGTTTCCTTCTAGTATCCTCAAACTCCCTACTTCACTTCCTCATGTGCCGAGAAGCATATCTAAGACCTTTCCACGTCTACGCGCTCATCGCGCTCAAGAGACATCCTACAAATACAAATATAAAGGGGAAACACAATGTCTTAAGGTTCTGAGTGTTGAAACTGGTTTCTGATACCAAAATGTCATGCCCAAAAATTAGGGAAAAACACACACAACAAAATTTTTTTAATACACAAAAGACAACAAGGTAACACACTAAGGAACGCTTCAACAAGTACGGACACATAACCCAACACAAGTTTACTCACAAGAGGTATCATAACATGCACTGGCTTGCCAACATCCCTTATTTTTTAACTACATTAGTTTTCTCAAAACCCTAACTAGGTCTCTAAGAAACCCTAACAAGGTTCTAACAAGAGATAACAAAAGAGATAAACAAAAGTAAAAATTAAAATTTAGATAATAGTAAATAGTCAAAGGTTGGGTCAACACACCCAAAAGGGTTAAATTAAATAAATGATTAAATCAATCGTATTAGTAACCGTAATGGTTCCTATCATTAACTAGGTTACTAACTAGGTTAGAAAATGCAAAAATAACATCAACAAATAAAATGATAAAATAAGACCAAGATAATAACCCTACATAAAAAACTAGGGTTATAAAATTATTCTTGTTACAATAATAGTGTTCAAATATTTTATTAAAAATATTATATTTTTATTTAAGACTTAAAGTTACCAAGATTTATTAATCAATCTCAATTATATAATTTAAGGGCATTAAAATAGCTATATAAAACATTAATATAAAATTTAACATTGATGCTAAGGGAGAAATATTTTTCTAAGTCCCATCTTGGACATTAAATAAACTCCCTCAAATAACCCATTAATTATTAAAATAATATAAACAAATTAAATAGTAAATTTTACCACCAATGTTATATTAAAAACAATAATAATGTTCAATTAGAAATAAATATTAAATTTTAAATCTAGAAATATCAAATCTCAAGAAAACATTAAACTGATGAAATGAGATCATAAAAATATTCATATGCGAAACCTAGGGTTACAAAGTTATTACCTATTTTAAAGTTATACTGTTAATAATAATTAATATAAAATACTATATTTTAATCCCAAAACATAATGTTATCAAAGTTAATTAATTAATTTAAATTAAACATTTAAAAGATTAAAATAACCATATTAAAGCTTTAATATTAAATTTATCATTTAGGCTAAGGGAAAGTTATTTATCTAAGTCTCATCCTAAGACATTAAATAATTTCTCCTAGAATAACCTATTAATACATTAAAATATTATTAGTAAATGAAATATTAAATTTAAACACCAACATTTTAATAAAAATAAAAATAAAATTCAATTTGGAAAAAGACATTAATTTTTAAATTCAAAAAATAACAAATTCCAAAAATAGTATTGAAAAGAATAAAGGTCCATTTATTAATATCTCAACATTATCAAATTTAAATTAAATTAAAAATGGCATCCAAAAATAAAATATTAGAATCTCACTAAATAATAAAAGAATCTTTTAAACTCACAATAAAAATAAAAATAAAAAATAATTCAGAATTCAAATTAAAAGTGACTGTATAAAGTCAACAGTCATTAAATTAAAATAATACAGGGATTAAAATCTAAATAGAATCTCACTAAAATAAGGAATCTCTTTCAGAATCTCAATGAAAATAAAAATAATAAATAAATCAGAATTCAAATTAAAATGACTATTAAAAGTCAAGAGTCATTAAATTAAAATAAGAAAGAGATTTAAATTCTCTAGAATCCTACTAAATAATAAAAAAGAATCTTTTTAAAATCTCAATGATTAATAAAATAATATTAAATCAGAATTCAAAATAAAGTGACTGTGAAAAGTCAATAGTCATTAAATTATAATAAAATAGAGATTAAAATTTAGACATAATTTAATGATAGCTTAATTAAAATTTAAAAGTTAAAATGGCTCCAAAAAGCTAGCCCTAACCTTTGAAATTAGGGTTAGGTTAAGAATAAAACATCTACCAAAACCCTAATCGCTCTTTTGGTTATTGCAGGTTTGGCAAAGAACAAGAAAGAGATGAAGATTTTCAAGTTTTGTATACACATAAGTACACATGTGTGTATATACACACCAAGGGTGTGTATATACATACATATATATTTATGTATATATACTCTTTCCAAATCAACAAGAGGAAAGATAGAGAATAATTAAGTCTATTTTTTTTTAAAACATCAACATAGCAATGTATTCCAATGGGGTATATACATCTATGTATATATACAAGTATATATATAGGTGTATATACAAGACTTTTTTTAAACTAACATGATATCAAAACGAAATCTATTCTTACATAGGTAAGTAGGAAATCAAATCTACATCAACTTTTCTTTTTCAAATAAATACTTGAAGTAAATTTTGACTACATAGGGAAGAGATTAACAATCATAAGAAAATATAACTTTTTCTTGCATATGGGAAAACAAACCAGCAAGCTATCTTTTTTCATTCAAGGCATAAGGAATCATCTTTTTTACATTTTCTTTCTTTAGAAATACATAGAAAATTATGGAGAAAATTTCACATACAAATACAAATTTTTACAAGCATTTTACATGCTTTTAGGCATTTACATGACATTTTTCACTACTCTTTTACACATGGCTATTTTAGCCATTTTTACAACATAAAAATCTACAAGTAATAATGACAAAATCTTATTTCTTTCAACAAAAGCAGCAACTCCTTCAAATAAAAATTTGCAAAAGAAAACCACTTTGACCATGGAGGATCACCTCCCAACTTAGGCCATTACATGGCCACCTCCGAGCTTGGAGAAACAAAGATGGATGGGGATACAAACATGCTCATACATCACATACACATAAAAACCATCAAGCACAATTTTGACATATAATTCCCTTCCCATGGATTTACACAATGGGTCACTATGGACCCATAAGAGGGGTGAAGGTGGAAAATCCCCAAGTAGGAGAAGCCATACAAATATGAAACCATGCCTTCAACAAGGCCATAACCAAAAATACCATTGCCTTCACAAGGCCATAACCAAAAATATCATTGCCTTCACAAGGCCATAACCAAAGTATCATTATCTTCATAAGGTCATAACCAAAATACCATTCCTTCCATTTTCATACACAAGTAACAACCCTTATGGCCCCCAAATATGTAGATAAAAAAATGGCAACATGAAGCCCATACATCTATGCCTCATCTCCTTCCTCCATAAGGAAAGACTCTACACTAAATGGGCATTCCCAGCTAAAGTCCTTCACCCATCAAGGCTCTCTTCCCTCCCAAGGGTGAGTTTAGCCTTGCACATCCCAATAAAATAAGAACACAAAAATAAAATCAGCAAATAAACTTAGATAAGAAGCCATGAAGGGCAAGCATAAAGCTTCACAAAAAATTATATACAACATCACACAAAAATCTGCATATTCAAACAAGTACATAAAGTGATTCTTCCATGAAAGGGCACCAACCTTTCTCCAAGCTATGACAATGGAGTTTGAGAAGAGCTCCCTTCCTACAAGCCTTCCTTTGTTAAGTCCTCCAAAACCTGTTAAGTCCACTCGAAGTCTCCAAAATTGGAGAGTGGGCAATCAACCTACCAAATTCCTCTCCATCCCACTAAAAAGGAAAACCCTACCTAACCTCAAAGATGATTGGACACACTATCCAAAGGTTCTCTCTTCAACAAGAAGGAAATTCAAAATTGCAAAGAGAGGAAGACATGACACACTTCTCAATTTTGTCACATTCTAAAAATGCATTTTTAGAAGAGGCAAAAATGGGACAAAAACATCCTATTGGCCAAAATTTGACCCCCAACCCAAAGTGCACCTATGGGGTTATCTCATTTTAACCCTAACTAACTCCTAGGGATACTTTTAACCTCTCAAAAGTCCACTAAGAGTCGACCCATGAAAATTTGAAATAAGATTCCCTCCCAAGGCTCAACAACCAAGATACGTAACCTTGGGAATCTACAAAGTGAGTCAAAGGTGGAAGACAACCAATAAACAATTTACTTGGCCATGCCAACTCACATACACATGTGCCAATTGACACCACATAAAATTACAACACATCACTACACACATGACATGCCAAGTAGACATTAATATAAAATAAAAATAAACACAATTTAAACAATACATTCAAACATTACTTTACAACATTATACATAACAATGAGGCTATTTATCCCTTTGGAGATAACATTGGCTTCACAAGATTTTTCACATGCATCCATCTTTAAGATTTTTCACACTAGATAAAAATATTAGTAGCTCATGAAAGATCAAATGATATATATATATATATATATATATATATATATATATATATATATATATATATATATATATATATATATATATATATATATATATATATATATATCACACTCAAATACAATATATAATCTAATTGCATCCACACTACATCACAAGAAATTCACATAATCTCAATAATACATTTCTTAATTTCAAATCAAGTTAATTCAAGAACACATAAATATATCCATTAACCTAATTCATTAACCATGATAATCTCACATAAACCTTTCTTGCATCAACATGAAATTAAGACATAATATTCAAAATTAAATAATTCCCCAAATACTATAACATCAAGACATAAAAATCAAAGCATGGAAAATAGTCCTAAATCATCTACACACAACATAACAACTGATTCTCATTTGTCACATCAATATAACATCACACTACTACATTTGGGGCCAAATTTTGACAGACACTTCCAATGGGTAAATTTTTTTTAATGAATTTGTTATTTTTAAAAAAATAGGCCTCGATGATGTCGGTATTCCGATGGGTTTTAAATTGACCATCGAAATTCTGACAGTTTTTGATATACATTAAAAAAAAAAGTGAAGCGCCAAATCATTTTTATTTCGATTAGCATAGGAAAGGAGCAGAAGAAAATGAGTTGGGTGCGTGTGAGAGAAGGTATGTGATTTCTTCATCTTTTGAGCCTCTGGCATCATATTCGATCACAAATTTCATATGCATTGCATTTTATTTGATCATGAATGCTCTCTGAAATGACCGCATTCTATTGGTGTCATGCCCTAGCTGGTGCTTTATCTCTATTATTTGATGTTACTGGTGTCGTGCCCTAGCCCATGCTTTAACTCCATTATTTGATGTTATTGGTGCTTGTGCTCAAGGATATCCATTTTTTTGAAACGTTAACTGTGGTTATCAAATGGACAACCCGTGAGCTTCTAGCTAGGCGCCATTTGTATTGATAGCTTAGGGCATCAAATGTATTGTTATATCATTGATAGTTGAGAATTTGTTAAAAGGAAATAGGACAAAGAACGATTTTGATTTAGTGCTTTAACTCCATTATTTGATGTTATTGGTGCTTGTGCTCAAGGATAACCATTTTTTTGAAATATTGACTGTGGTTATCAAATGGACAGCCCATGAGCTTCTAGCTAGGTGCCATTTGTATTGATAGCTTAGGGCATCAAATGTATTGTTATATCATTGATAGTTGAGACTTTGTTAAAAGGAAATAGGACAAAGAACAATTTTGAGTTAGTTTCTCTATTTTGATCCCTAAGTGGCGTACAACCCTAGAGAAGTATATGCAGATTTACAAATGCAGTTGCAGGATATATAGCAACCGATAATTTACAAGAAATCCATGCATCCAATTTGAATAGCAATTAATACAAAGAAATAGGGTCCTCGAATGGCCTAGTCATCTAGACCTTGACTGTCCCCTCAACCAGTGACCCTTCAAAACCAGGTTATCATGCAATCAGTGAGTGATCCTTCATTCTCCTGGTTTGCCTTGCATCTAAACATATTGAAAATACACAATACAATGATAACAAGCCTTTCACAATCCCCCTTCCCTCAAGGAACACTGTCAACATCCAGACCTTGACTATCCCCTCAACCAATGACCCTTCAAAACCAGGTTATCATGCAATCAGTGAGTGATCTTTCATTCTCCTGGTCTGTCCTGCATCCAAACATATTGGACATACACAATACAATGATAAAAAGTCTTTCACAATCCCCCTTCCCTCAAAGAACACTATCAACATTCGGACCTTGATTGTCCCCTCAACCAGTGACCCTTCAAAATTGGGTTATCATGCAATCAGTGAGTGATCCTTCATTCTCCTGTTCTGCCCTACATCCAAACATATTGGAAATACACAATACAATGATAACAAGTCTTTTACAATCCCCCTTCCCTCAACGAACACTATCAACATTTGAACCTTGACTGTCCCCTCAACCAGTGACCCTTCAAAACTGGGTTATCATGTATGACTCTCATAAAATCCAGATTTCATGACCAATAAAGATATCTTTTGTCTTAGGCCTGATGCCATAGAGTCCTACAAATTTTTCTTCTACAAATCCACATAATCATTTTTACCAAAAGAAATAATGTTGTTCCTTTCATCAACATTACTAGGAAGTTTTGTAAAAGTGAAAGTTTCACCATTCTTATGCACAATATACACATTTTCAAAACCATAATGAATTGTCCTTCTAGATGCTTGCCATGGCCTTCCCAAAATGATATGACATGTCATAGGGACTATATCACACAAAAATCTATTAGCATACCCTCCAATGGAAAATAAACATAAGCTTGTTCCCTTATTACAATGTTTTGTTAATTATTCACCCAAGATTCCTTATATGGTCTATCAAGTGGAAAAAAATTTAAATTCAGTTTGTTTACCATTTCATAAGATACAAAATTATCAAAAGAACTAGAATCTATGATCATTCTACAAATCTTACCATTAATTTTTGAAATTGGTTTTGAAGATTGATGCCTTTTGCCTCTCTTGTTGCTACACAGGTGTCTTCCTTATGATTAGGTACTCTCCTTCTGGGTTTTCCATATTAGATCCCTCTCCTTCCTCTTGTAGTTTTCCTCTTCCCCTTGTGCAAAGTTCACTCTTCTATCTGCCTTCCTCATGTTTGCCTCCTTCTCAAGACACTTGTATGATTGATGTCCCACTTCTCCACAAGTAAACCACTTCCCTATGAAGATACCACTACCTTCTCCTGAACCAAATCTACCTCATCCTCTTTGTCCTTGCCTTGCATCCATAATTTGTTCCTTACCTTTGTCAGCATTTTTGTGACCTTGTGCCTCATTAAATTTTCCACCTCTACCTTGGTTTGAACTTCCTCCACCATTCTCTTGTCTCTCTTGTATTCTTCTTATATTTTCCTCAGCCTTCTTGGCTATTTTGTAACATTATTCCATAGATCTAGGGGTAGAAAGACTAAGTTATCTTGCAAGTTTATCCTCAACATATTCCTCATGTTCTACTATGATATCCATCTTATAGAATTCCTCAATGTACTTCTTCATATCCATATCTTTTTGTTTAAGACCTTGCATCTTCTTGTACAACTACACCCTATAGTCATTGGGAAAATTTTTTACCTTCATCTTCTCCATCATACTATACCATGATGTAATCTTGGGCTTCTCATTCTTCCATCTTTTAGCTTGATCAATCTATGAGTGATCCTTTATTCTCCTAGTCCACCCTACATCCAAACATATTGGAAATACACAATACAATGATAACAAGTCTTTCACAATCCCCCTTCCCTCAAGGAATACTATCAACATCCAGAACTTGACTGTCCCCTCAACCAGTGACCCTTCAAAGCTGGGTTATCATGCAATCAGTGAGTGATCCTTCATTCTCATGTTCTTCCCTGCATCCAAACATATTGGAAATACACAATACAATGATAACAAGTCTTTTACAATCCCCCTTCCCTCAACAAACACTATCAACATCCGGACCTTGACTGTCCCCTCAACCAATGACCCTTCAAAATTGGGTTATCATGCAATCAGTGAGTGATCCTTCATTCTCCTAGTCTGCTCTACATCCAAACATATTGGAAATACACAATACAATGATAACTCATGGAAATCCTTTAATGAATCTCAGTCACTGGTAATGCATGGACAATCAAACCAGTAGTCTCTAAAACATTCAATAAGTGAATATGAATGTTTGAAAACTTTCCTCTCAACTTCCCCAACCACTCCTAATCGGTTAGAGGGATATTTCTAGAATCTCCACTATTCCTATCCTTACCAACAATTCTTAAACATACTTTATCTGATATGATAATAACATGCTAAACTGAACCAATGGCATATTCTTCATGTGGTACAAGGAAGATTTGGCTATCAAATCTTCCTTTGTGCAAGCTGAGCACGAGAGAAGGTATGTGATTTCTTCATCTTTGATTGGTATCTTTGAGGGGCAACGTCTTTCAAGCTTCTGGAATCATATTCAATCGTAAATTTCAAATGCATTGCATTTTATTTGATCATAGATGCTCACTGAAATGACCGCATTCTACTGGTGTTGTGCCCTAGCCCGTGCTTTATCTCCATTATTTGATGTTATTGGTGCTTGTGCTCAAGGATATCGATTAACTGTTTTGAAATGTTTGGATTCATGTTTGTTGATATTATAATTCATCATATCGGATAAAGTATGTTTAAGAAGTTTTAGTGTCTAAACACTCAACTAATCCCTCTAACCGATTAGGAGTGGTTGGGGAAGTTGAGAGGAAAGTTTTCAAACATTCATATTCAATTATTGAATGCTTTCGAGACTACTGGTTTGACTGTCCATGCGTTAATGTTTAGAAGAGGTCAATAAAGTATTTAAAGACATTCTTACATGTTTGGAGAGGTTTGAGAGGCTCTTATCATGACTGTACCCTCACAAACATCGGCATAGACTAGTTTTACTAAGTTTCCTTTCTCTATTTTGAGGTTTCCTTTCTCTGCCGCACAAGTACAGTCAGAGGGTTCATTGAAAAAATGATCCTTTGAATGGTTACTATAAATATGAATGATTTGATATAGCATATTTCTCATTTTACTTGAAGTTTGGAATAGCTTGTGCAAGGGTGAAAGTAATTTTGATCGTTTTGGTCGTAAATGTTCCTCTACACAGTCAGGAAATGTAATTGTCTAATGATTATATGTAATGTTGAATGGATTAAATGCTTTATTCTTGGTAGAAGTGAATGGAAGGAATAGTGTTGGTGTTAGGTTTCCTTTATTATTGAATTCAATGGTTTCCAAGATGTGCTGAGGACTTTTCTCCTTGTTTAATGTTAACTGTTCCTACACAATCCACTCATACAACAGTGAAATGCTATGTGATTGACAATTTCATACAACTGGTCCTTTGGCATGTATTAAATAGAATAGAATTTTTAGAATATTATCATCATTCTATTTATTTTTTGTAAACATGCCATTGGTTCAGTTTTGTAAAAAAAAATTCAAGTTAAATTTTTTTACAAAATAGATTACAAAATACTCTTCAAAACAAAGGAAAAACTTACCAAATTCAGTCTAACTCGCTGTAGATGAAGGAACAGTCATGCTAATAGTTCCTCTAAGTCTTCCAAAACATTTAATGAACTCCCCTAAAGTCCTATTGGATCCCCAAATTGCTTAATCCAATCAACTTACATCGGGATCATGAGAAACTTCAAAGGATTAAAAACATTACTTGGAACAGTCACTGGTTTTACCAGTCAAAACGTAAGGAACAAAATTTTAAAGTGCTCACAATACATTCAATGATGAAATGAATGCTTGGAGATTGCTTACTATTCCATCCTTGAATTTAGAAACCAAAACAATAAGTAAAGAAGCATTTCAACAATGCATAACACAATGGACTTGCAGATTTAAACTTCTATTTTTATTGAATCTTTGTTCCTGTCATACACTCTAGGCTTAAGTCTGTCGTACAATGACTTCCAAAGGCTACATATAACTCCATCACAACTTCCCCAACCATGAAGAACATAGGTGAAGAACTTGATGGTTTCATGCTTTAATCTTTAAGAACTTGATCAAGAACATAGGTTTTAATGAAATATCAATTTGATTTGCAAAGTTTGTGTTCTTTACAAATTTGAAAGGCTCTAATACTTACTAGGGCGGATGTGGATGTGCAACCTTATGATTTTACTACTAAGTCTCTGATTGTTGGGCATACTGATTATAAGTACTTGACATATATCACAAATGTTGCTAATTAAGGTTGGCGGGATGATTACGCCTATCCTGAAAAAAGACTATCAAATCATTATGCTTTCAAATCAATTACCTATCGACATATCCCTTGCGAGGGAGAGAAGCCAAACATAAAACGAACATGCACATAAACATGATAGCTAGAAAACTTAAATGGAATACACCAAGAAGTACCAAATGATGAATGCTCAATTGTTGTAATGGCAAAGCATCAGAACCGTCCATTTCTAGAACTTGATTTTCTAGTCTAAACAATTTTTCTATAGTCGTAATGATTTTTATAGAACTTGATTTTCTAGTCTTAATGATTTTTCTATAGTCCTAATGATTTTCTATAGTCTTAATGATTTTTCTTTCATCCTAATATTTTTTGCTCTTGATAAATTAGGCCTTGAATTTGAATTTTTGTTCACTATTTTATTTCAGCTTGATATTTCATTCATTTTTCATATACACAGAGACTACACATGCTGATAAAAAAATGAGCTATTTGATTAAGGTTAACTATTCATGATTGTAAATAGTCAATATTTCTGATGGTACTCCTTGGTGTATTCCATTTTAAAATAATCATGTTTCTATGGCTATGATAAATGTCCCTTTGTGTTGAGAAAATTAGAGTTGAAAAAATGGTTGCAAACAAATCATCCTTCTTCCACCAACATTCTAGTCAATGTACAAGTAACGAGTCATTCCATTCAAGAAAGACCATGTCTGACAATATCAACCCAAAACAAAATAAGGAGTATGAAGAATTTAGTGATTGTATCTTCCATTAGAGCCACTTCATATGCACAGGTGATGAACATGCATATTTGCCTGAGCGCTATTGGGAGCTTACCCAACAACACATGTACTATTGTGAAAATCACCACAAATCTATTTGTGGGTCTAGCTCCCAGTATTGCTTGGTCAAATATGCATGTTTTTCACCTGTGCATATACCTTCTATAATCAACTCTTATATGCAAAGGTGATGAACATTCAAATTTTCCTAAGCAGTACTTTGAGTAGTCCTCCAACACATGTAATATTGTGAAAATCATCACAAGTCCATTTGTTGGAGGGCTACTCATAGTACACATGTTTGGAGGTCTGAAGGAAACAAGAGAATTTGAAGAGTCATGATTCTTAAGATTGTACTTAATATAGCCAAGCTTCATTCAATGGTACATTCAAACATGAAACAAACTATTCTTAAACCCAATTAAACAAGTAAACCAAAGGACATACTGATTATAAGTAAACTAGTAAACCAAAGGACATGCTTTTACTACTAAGTCTCTGTTTGTTGGGCATACTAATTATAAGTACTTGACTGTCAAATCATTATCCTTTGAATGGTTACTATGAATATGAATGATTTGATATAGCATATTTCTCATTTTACTTGAAGATTCAAATAGCTTGTGCAAGGGTGAAAGTACTTTTGATCATTTTGGTCATGACTACTCCTCTACACAGTCAGCAAATGTAACTGTCTAATGATTATATGTAATGTTGAATGGATTAAATGATTTATTCTTGGTAGAAGTGAATGGAAGGAATAGTGCTGGTGTTAGGTTTAATTTATTATTGAATTCAATGGTTTCCAAGATTTGTTGAGGAGTTTGCTCCCTTTTTAATGTTAACTATTCCTGCACAATCCACTCATACAACAGTGAAATGCTATGTGATTGACAATTTCATACAACTGGTCCTTTGGCGTGTATTAAACAGAATAGAATTTTCAGCATATTATTATCATTCTATTTCTTTGTTGTAAACATGCCATTGGTTCGGTTTTGTAAATTTCTTTTTGTGTTAATTTTTTTTTCTATTTTTTCCATTTGATAACCACAATTAACATTTCAAATCAATGAATAACATCAAATAATGGAGATAAAGCATGGGCTAGGGCATGACACCAGTAGATTAAAACTAAACTAATGGCATGTTTACACCAAAGAAATAGAATGATAATAATATGCTGAAAATTCATATTCTGTTTAATACACGCCAAAGGACCAGTCCCAATAATTCTTAAACAATAAAGTATGTTTAAGAATTGTTGTTAGTAGTTTTCAAACATTCATATTCACTTATTGAATGCTTTGGAGACTAGTGGTTTGACTGTCCATGCGTTACCAGTGACTGAGATTCATTAAAGGATACACAACCCTTCATTTTGGGTTATTGTGTGTGGATTCAAATGTAGGTTTGATTTGGTTAATGTTTAGAAGAGATCAATAAAGTATTTAAAGAAAATATTACATGTTTGGAGAGGTTTGAGAGGCACTTATCATGATTGTACCCTCAAAAATAGCGGCATAGGCTGGTTTTACTAAGTTTCTTTTCTCTATTTTGAGGTTCTCATTGCCAAAGTGGCCAAAGACTATGTTAGGTTGATAAAATATGGGGATTCTCTTTACCATTGCAAATATTTGAAGGTTTCTGCACTTGGACGGATGTGGATGTGCAACCTTATTCTTTTACTACTAAGTCTATGTTTATTGGGCATACTGATTATAAGTACTTGACATATATCACAAATGTTGCTAATTAAGGTTGGCGGGATGATTATGCCTATCCTAAAAAAAGACTATCAAATCATTATGCTTTCAAATCAATTACCTATCGGCATATCCCTTGTGAGGGAGAGAAGCCAAACACATAAAGAACATGCACATAAACGTGACAGCTGAAAAACTTAAATGGAATACGCCAAGAAGTACCAAATGATGAATGCTCAATTGTTGTAATGGCAAAGCACCAGAATCATCCATTTGTAGAACTTGATTTTCTAGTCTAAATGATTTTTCTATAGTCGTAATGATTTTTCTAGAGCTTTATTTTCTAGTCTTAATGATTTTTCTATAGTCTTAATGATTTTTCTTTCATCCTAATGTTTGTTGATCTTGATAAATTAGGCCTTGAATTTGAATTTTTGTTCACTGTTTTATTTCAGCTTGATATATATTTCATTCATTTTTCATAAACATAGAGACTACACATGTTGATAAAAAAATGAGCTATTTGATTTAGGTTAACTATTCATGATTGTAAATGGTCAATATTTCTGATGGTACTCCTTGGTGTATTCCATTTTAAAACAATCATGTTTTTATGGCTATGATAAATGTCCCTTTGTGTTGAGAAATTAGAGTTGAAAAAATGGTTGTTCAGTGTCTGTGTATCTGCAGGTTGCAAACAAATCATCCTTCTTCCACCAACATTCTAGTCAATGTACAAGTAACGAGTCATTCCATTCAAAAAAGACCATGTCTGACAATATCAACCTAGAACAAAATAAGGAGTATGTAGAATTTTTTTATTGTATCTGCCATTAGAGCCACTTCATATGCACAGGTGATGAACATGCATATTTTCCTAAGCGCTACTGGGAGCTTACCCAACAACATATGTACTATTGTGAAAATCACCACAAATCTATTTGATGTTGGGTCTAGCTCCCAGTATTGCTTGGTCAAATATGCATATTTTTCACCTGTGCATATACCTTCTATGATCAACTCTTATATGCACAAGTGATGAACATTCAGATTGGCCTAAGTAGTACTATGAGCTTTCCTTCCAACACATGTACTATTGTGAAAATCATCACAATTCCATTTGTTGGAGGAAATCTCATAGTACACATGTTTGGAGGTCTGAAGGAAACAAGAGAATTTGAAGAGTCACGATCTTAAGATTGTGGTATATTTTGGAAAATGAAGAGTGCAAAGAAGATGATATTCTTGAGATCATGGATGGACACAATGTTGCAAAATTTATTGATCCAGATATCTTGCAGAGGCTTGAAGAACTGGAGAGGGAAGAAGGGCTTAGGATGGCAACTAAGGGTGACGAGGATGATGAGATGGGGGAAGTGGAGTTGAATCCTGATGAAAAGGAAGCTCTGGATGCAATTAGGAAGAAGAATAAGATGCTAATCATCGAACACAAGTTGAAGAAGAGTACTGCAAGAGCATGCCTACTGTACCAAGGAAGTTTGTTAAGAAAAAAGAATATGGCTTAAACAGAATGGGAAGACATCTTTCTAGCCTGGGCTTGGATCCTTTGAAGTTTGGTCATTGTGGATAAAATATACAGATCTGTCTAGTGATGCAAACTTAACTTCTTTAAGCCTTACCCTTGTTGTTTCAAATATATCATTTGGGTACACACAAAGGGCATAGGAATTGGGGTACACATAGTTAATTTATGGGATTTTTCTTGGGAAGCTAATTGCTCATCTGTCATCTACATTATTATGAAGCTAATTGCCAAAGGATCCATGCCCAGGTTAGAAAGATGTCTTCCCAAACACATAAAAATATGCACACAAACACGATAGCTAAGAAACATAAATGTAGATTTCACAATAGCTGAGAAACATAATTGTGGGCATCATGGTCACAATTTTTTGGAGACAACGTAATTGAGTTGTATACCCAAGCGATGGAGAGCAATTTCTGCACCTCCAATTCCAAATTGAATACATTTGTGTTGGAGGACCTTGTATTCATGAGCAACAGATGTAGTCAACTTGGAATCGAAGGTGTAGGAGTTGCTTTCCATCATCTGGGTATACCACATAATTGAGTTGTATACCCAAACGACCCAAAGCAACTACTACTCCTCCGGTTCTAGAGGAGTAGTAGTTTCTTTGCATCGTCTGGGTATACCACTCAATTATGTTGTCTCCAAAAACTTGTGACCATGATGCCTACATTTATGTTTCTCAGTTGTTGTGTCCTAGGACCCCTTATGACCCTTTACGACCCTTTATGACCCCTAAGAATACACATCTTAAAGGTCTTCATAAAGGGTCATAAGAGGATCCTAGGAGGGGCCAGATGAGCTTCCACCTTCACGTGGTTGGCCCTGTTAAGTAGAGAATGTTAAAATATTCTTGAAACAAAGAGAAGCTCAATAATTTAAGGTCTCAGTCCATGGAGATGGTGAAAAACAACGAGAATCAATGCTAGAGAGTTTTTAGATATTGAGAAGACATATATGCAGTGGAGGCCAGAAGGGATTTTTGTGGAGATTTTCTAGAGAGGATTCCAGATTGAGTACCAGTGTAGAGATGATGATTCAGTACTGTGTCTATAAAACCTTCACAAATATCCTTTTTTTGGCCTCTACTCATACCTCTTCTCAGAATCTAGAAACTTTGGATACTGTTTCTCATCCATGCATGAAATGTGCTAGTGATCATATAAAATTACTTTTGCGATACTGGGATCAATTATGAGAAGGTAAACAACAAGATAATTTTATTGTATCTTTCATTTCTTTTATCCATTCATATTTTTTGTCTTCTTTTATATTGGATACTATGCAGTGTACATAAAGGCAAGGTGGTGATTATTCTCAACGATCGACAGGTATAAGTCTTCCAGCCCTTACCCAGTAACTAGGACTAAAGATAGAAGAGCTCAAGAGACCATCATAGTTGGTCTCTATCCTTGGTCCATATACTAACAAAACATTTTACATTTCATTAGCTCATCAAATGCGGTGATTTGAAAGAATTTAATGGATGATATTTTCATGTATAACATATATTATTTTAGTTTGATGATGAATGAATTTATCTACTTTGTGCACTTGTATACATTGAGCACAACCATAAAGAAGCATCCCCTCCCGTGGCTTGAGTAATGTAGGCCATGGGAGGACATGCTTCTTTATGGCTGTGCTCATAGTATACAAGTGCGTGGAGTCGATAAATTCATGCAACGACAACTTAAATAATATACGTTATCATGAAAATATTTTATTAAATTCTTTCGAATCCCCTCATTTGATGAGCTAAGGAAATGTAAAATGTTTTTTTAGTATATGGACCAAAGATAGAGACCAATTATGATGGTCTCTTGAGCTTTGTTATTTTTACTATGCTAATCCATCAATTTTTTGACATGTAGTAATCCTTTTTTGACAAAAGAGCTATTCCTTCGATGGCTACTTGTATCAAAACTTGATTACTTATTGTCAAACATTCCATAGGTAACCATCGGTGGGACCCCATTCCGACAGATGGGTGCAACATGATGGCTATATCTCTGACAGGTACTCCTATCAAAGATCTACTGAATATTCATCACCTTTCCGACTAATGAAATGTTGTAAGAATTATTTTTCGACAGATCGATCACATAGTAAAATTGCTATTTATGTGGCCAATTCTGATGGGTAGGGATGTTGGAATACCGACGGTTATCGCTTCCATCACCATTTCCAACACAAAAATGCTGACAAACAGATGTTTTGCAGTTTCGACAAATGGCCGTTGAAAATCTGACAAATGGTCATTGAAATTTGGCCTCAAATGTACTAGTGTCAAGGTGTAATACTCAGAATCTCCTTCCTAACATCAAGGCCTAACAATCAACTTTCCATTTAATACACATCACAACATAATATAAATTCAAATGGTCATTTATGTAAACATTCACATCCAATAGTAACATTTCAATATTCATAAAGGGTACATTCTACCTACTCAATTTTTTACTCAACACACCTTTCCTACTGCATTTCTTCTAGAAATTACATACACATGAAAAACAATATTTAACTTCATTAGAATATATATCACACCTTATGATTATTTAAATTATCTTGTTCCAATTCAATTCCCACAAAATATGCACTCAATTGCACTATCATAAAAATTGGTTGAATTCAATTAACCCTATTGCAAACATAGAGCATCCTAGAATTATTGACATGAGTACATAAGAAACATGAAAAAGAGTACATCATGAATCAGAGGTAAAATCTCTATCCACCAGAATATAAATCCATAATGCATCAACATAGATTTTTTGATTATAGAGTCTATAATGCAAAAAAAAAGAGAAATACAATGATAGGATCGAGGAAGGGTCCCTCAATACACCCGTCACGATCCCAAATGATAACCTCCTAATTAACACAAGAAACAACTGAACAAGGTGCATTTCATGATGCCATCATAAAATATTATGGAGATAACAATCATTGTATTCACAAGACCGACATATCCCTATCTCTAAGGGTCATCGGAATACGATCCTAGACCACACCTAACGTCTCCTAGTTCATGCAGGGCATCAAATAATATGCTCCAAAAAAATCCTCCTAGGGGATTCACCCTCACATGGGACCAACATGATCATTCCCAATGAGTGTGAAATTTGAAACCACACCATCAGGATGTTCATGCAAGGAGGAAAATGAGAGAGACACTACAAGGATAAGAAGTATTTCTATGTGTGGGTGTGAGAAGGGGAATGGAAGGATAATGAATAGGAGGATAAGAAGTATTAGCAAGATCAACATTGACACACACCTTGAATGGTAGTAGAATGATGGAGGAAGAATGGGTGAAACAGATGGAGGCTTTGATGTAGGAGAGTATATGTATCTTGGGACACAAGGACCCAAAATAGATGTGTAAGATGGAGTATGTTTGGGAGAATATGAAGTGGAAGCCTTTGGAAGCTTGAATATCAACTTTAATTTTTGTTTTATATGCAAGTCCTTCAAAAGTGACTTGAGAATCCACATAGTCTTTGATTTTTCTTTTTGTTTGGTGGATGTTTTAGAATGTACTTCTTCAATGAGGGATTTAGGAACCCACATTTTCTTTGATTTTTCTTTTTGCTTGATGGACCTTTGTGGTCTCTTGAATATTTTTTTTTCTATGTATTCAAATGTCGATCAGATTGGAGATAGTGATATTCATATATAAGTGGATTATTGGACTTATGATTTTTACATTGTACATCCAAATTGCTTCCAAAAGACTTGAGATTGGTGGATGAATAAGGTTGATATGATTGGTTTATATGGATGGTTTGATATGGAGGGTTCATATGGATGGTTTGATATGGAGAGTTCATATGGATGGGTGATTGGTTTCTCAAGTATGTAGGTCTTTGTTGATCTTGATATATAGTAGGGTAAGTGGATGGCGAGCTAGGGATGGTAGGCAAGGTTGATAGAGGGATATAGGGACCCAATATGGATGGAAGCAATGAAGGTTTCAACTTTTGGATATAGGGACCAAGGATGGATTTGGAGGATTTAGAAGGTAGATGATTATATGAAAATAGAGGTAAATGAGATGCAAGAGGGATATCAACATCCTTAGAGTGAGCTACAAGACCAAGGCTCTCATCTATATGATTTATCTTTATACCAATAGGCTTATATGTAGCTTTGATAGGAGAAACTTTGATATGAGCATTTGAAGCTTAAGGGGATTTATTTTTATGTAATGGATTGGGCAGAATGGGAGAATTTTTTGTTAGATATGGAGACATATGACAAGGGGATGTTGGGGTACTTTGATCTTGACAAGGATCTTTTGATAGCATAATAAGAGTACTTCGATTTTGATTTTCAATGAGTTTATTGGAGATGGAAGGAATATCTTGATCTTACTTGGGCTATGGATGGGATATAGGAGGTGAAGGAATATGAGGTGCTTGAGGTGGAAGGGTATCTTCTTGAAAGAAATGGAAGGGTATGAAGGGTTCTGCAGATACCAAAAAATGGACACACTTGCGGATTCACATTTAGTCACTAATTATTCTTTTATTAGTTAATGGTTATTTAATCATTAATTAATCATCTCATTTTCCTCTAAAAATCCAATCTTTTAATCAGTTAATCACCTCTCTAATATTAATTAAATAATTAATTTTATTTAATTAATTACCTTTAATTAATTAATCTTTATCAGTTAATTGAATTCAATTTCCTATTTCCCATAATTTGAATTTAATTATTCAAATTAGCTAATTATTCTTCCAAATTAAATTAATTGACCAAATTAATTTAATTCCACATCAATTTCATCGTAATTTCATTTCAAATTAATTTATATTTAATTTCATTCTAAATTCATCTTTCTCTTTAATTAAATTTTTAATTCAATTAGATCTTCCAAAAAAATAGAAAAATAAAAAATATGAGGCAATTATAATTTCTAAAAAACTCAAAATCCTCATAAATTGAGAAAAAATAACTTTATGAAAATCAAATCATTTTAAATTAAAAAATAATAATTCTTTTCTCAAAATTCAATTTTGGAAATTCTGATCTTTCAAAAAAACAACTAAATCCTCGCATCTTTATTTTCTTCTTTATTTCCTAAATAACTCTCCGCTTTTTTGAGTTAAATTGGAATTAAATCTTTTATTCTACAAAGTTACCCAAATCTTTTCAGTTCTTAATTATCTTGTCCATTCAATCTGTTTTTCTCAAATCAATATTGATCGTCCATTCAAATCACATTTCTATATAAACAACCCTCATCTCCCACATTTGATATCTCTGAATTTTGCATCGAATTTATGTCAGTTTATTATCAAAGTATCACAGTTTCTCAGGTCTTTAAGTCAAGGTGTTGCCAAAATCACAACTGAGTGCCACACCTCAACAAGGAGAAGAGAAGCAACAAAAGCCTCAAGCATCATTTAAATTTCCCTACGACATTTTGGTGAACCCGACATGAATGAACAACCCAAAAATACTAAAAATTTGATAGATTTGTCTCTCATATTTGCATGCAGGTTTTCTTTGTTGATATTTTGTTACCTCTAGGGTTTTCAAATATTTAGTCATATCTCCTAAACGGCTTGGAATTTTTTGATGAAATTTTTATTGCAATTTTTCCATGGCATCAGGAGGCTACAACCCAAAAATCAAAAAAATTTGATCATTTTTGTGTGATTTATAAATTTTTAATGATATTTCATAAAAAATTAATTTTGGGTGCAAATCAATGAATTTATTTGAAAAATTTACATTTTTGAAAATCTCTCAAAAATATAAATAGGGTGTGTTCTCTGTATTTTCAATTTTGATAACAGGTAATGGCCGAAATAAATGGATCTTTCAAATCTGGTCTATTTTCATAAATCAGTTCCTGAGGACACAAATGAAGGAATTTTTTCAAAATTATTACATTTGTGGAAATATCATTGATTTTTACCAGAGGTTACTTCTTTACATTTCTACTTTTTTAGGCCATAAATATATCTAAAAATTGGATCTTTTTTACTAGGTCAAAAGCAGAAAAACAATCAAGGTGCACTTGTTCCAATTTCAATTGATTTGTATGATCATCCTTGATTTTTCTAAACATATCAATTTTATTTCACCTTGGATTATTTTTGTTAGACTAATGTGTGTGGAAGTTGGTGTAGATGCTTAGGATCTGGAACGATCACCACTAGGTGAGTATAAAAAAAAATTCAAAAATGTGCCTAGCCTTTGCTACCTTTGAATAAGGTAAGCCTTATCCCTTTTCATTTTTCTTAAATTGAGGCATTCAATGTTCAACATCTAGCTTAATTAGAAAGCCTATTATTGTTTGATAAATTTTGGTATTAGGCCTATGTTCTTCACTTTCATAGTGAATTAGAATGTCAAACATGCCAAAATGGATTGATAGAAAGAAAGGCTAAAAGAATGAACAAACACTAAAATTTAAGCCTCTTTGTTTGTGGATAAAAGCATTAGGCCTATGCTCTTCACTTTCATAGTGAATTAGAATGCCAAACATGATCAAATCCCCCTAGATTAAAAGGCTTGGGAAAGATTCTTGTTAAACGTGTTTGGAAGTGAGTAAGTAATAGGGATATGCACTTACCCTTCTCACGGTAATCAAACTCCTAGACCTACTTCTCATTTCAGTTTCATTGCTTTCATGAACATGATAATTAAATTAGAACTTTAGAGGGCTTGCCTCCCAAGAACATGCCTTGGTGAGGTCGGTGAGAGGGACAACCCAAAGTGGGATACAATTTCTTTTACCACAATAATCCAACCCACTATAAAATAAAATGCATTCATCCTTAATGGGGTGAATGACATAAAAACTTGAGAATTATACCTCATCTAGTAGTCCTTTGGGATTGCGCAAAATCATGTTTTTATGTGTGTGGGAGACCTCTATAATGGGGGATAAACTCAAGTCTTCTGAATGGAATCCTTACTAGAATCTGGTTAATTAGAAGCCACCTTTTTCAGCCATGTTAAACCAAATTGACCTTAAGTAGATTGTCTAGAATCTCTTCTTGTGCAAGACTTGTCAAAAAATTCTGGAACATATACTCAGTGTTTAGCTACCATGACTATTGATTGAAGTGAGTGTTTTTCTTGTCATTTTATTTTTTGCATTCAAGTTTCATGTTACAAGTGTCATCAAAACAACCTTAAGATCAAGATTTCAAAGTTCGCCATCAAGGATCCCAGGTCCTTAGAACAAAGATATCATAATCAAACATCAACAAGTCTTAATCATAGGGATGAGTCTTTCTCTATCAGACTTCAATTCAAAAGACACTTTAATCTTGGAATCACTACTACAACAATTTGAACCACACTCCAAATAGTTCAAATCAGTAGTAAAATGTCTCTTCCATACCCTTTTGGTCAGAGACCACTCATATGATCTCAAACAAGGAACAACCCAGATGACATATACTTCACTTCATCTCCCCCATACAAAGAAGAACAAGAAACCAATTACTATGATGACATAGACCCCTTTGTCTATTTACAAAGTTTCCTTGAGATGACATAACAACAATAGAAAGTTTCCTTGAGATGACATAACAATAATTGAATACTGATATCCTTATACAACAAATGAGAGAACTACGAACCCAGATAGTTGACATTAAAATTCAAAGAGAACCAAAGTCTTACACCAAAAAGAACTTATATCCATACCTTGTTGATCAATCAATCTATAGGCCTCTAATCAAATCACATCTCAATGAACATCCTCTTGCTTCCTCATATCCATCACCAGGGATTTATCAAACAAACACAATTGAAAATCAGTCATCCTTTGGACATCAATCAAGCATGATCAATAGGAAATCTATTATACCACATGTTCAATCAAAACATTCTTCAAAATATGCAAATGTCAATTTTGCATCACCAACAAGATCACTCAAGCAAAAAAGTTTCCAATCTAGTCCTTTATATCGTCTGGGTAGAAAACTAGCTCATAATCATCATCTTATTGTTCAAAAAAATCAAAGTCATCTACCCATGTCTAGCAATGACACATATGCCTCCATTGAAGAAGTAGTCCCTCAAGAATCCTCCATATTTCCCACTAGTCCTTCACCTCCTGAAGTGTCACAAGAGAAATCTTGTCCATTTTCATCCAATGATATATCGAGTAATGAGACCTCCCAAGGACTATCCACAATGGATCTTCAAGCTAATCCCTTCCTTGATATAATTCCCTTCTATAATTCAACAGTCCTAGATCCAATGCCACCATATGCTTCATTCCTAAACAAACCAACTCCTAAGAGCCTCATTCAAAGTCCTTTTCCCCCATTCCAAACCATTGAAATCCTCCAAGAAGCCTCCATACATATCCTAAGAGCCTCATGCAAAGCATGAAGAAATGAGTCCTAAAATAAATCAAGATCATGATCCCAAGAATGACCAAACCTATCCAATTATTTACCAAGATACTATCTTCCTAGATTTTAATAATGAACCTACCATCCATGTCCATCCTATCAATGAGGATTTCCATCTATTCCAAGAAAAAAGTTTCCCTCCAAGTCTCATGGACCTTCCACCTCCTATTCCTAATCAAGATTGTAGCACCCCTTCCATTATTCTCGATGATGTTATTCATAGTCAAGAGAAAGCCACCCTTAAAATCGATTCAAATGATCCCCTTCCAAGTCAAGATCAAAGTATCCCTTCACCTTCATGTTCATCAAAATATCCCATCATCCCTCCATATCCTCCACAAGATCCTATCCTACCAAATGATCTTGTCATTCCTCCATCTTTCCCATAGGATCCTATCCTACCAAATGATCCTATCATTCCTCCTATTTTGTTGTAGGATCCTATTATTCCTCCTAATCCCCCTAATGATCCAAGCACATCTACACAAGTTGTTCATGAACCCCTTCCATGTCAAATGGGTTCCTCTACTTCCATCCAGTCTAGTCTATTTCATCATCATATTGTTCCCTCCATACCATGTCCACCTCAAAATGGACTTGCATCTTGTAGTAAGTCTCCTATTGCTCAAAAGAATTATCAAGTCAAAGGGTTAAGAATTCATAAACAAAGTATATCAAAACCCTTCCATGTCAAAGAGAATTCTCAAGGTCATAACCTTACTTTCAAATCTCACTCTCAAGGCATTAGTATCCCTTCCAAATTAAAATCCAAATGTATACCTCCCCCTTCATCCCTTCCCTCCATCTTAGTTCCATATATTCCTCCATCCAATAGTTCACAATCGACTTATCCTTTCCTAAATCAAGGTCAGAAAAGGAACACATCTTGGAGAACCTTCCACCCATCCAAAAATCCTCCATATCATTCCTATCCATCCATAAAACCCAATAATTTGGGAAGAAACTTGGATGCCAAGCATGAAATTTGTAAGTCCAAAAATCCACATTTATCAAAGAATTAACATGTCCAATCTAATCGACATGTAGATACAAAGAAAAGAGAAATATCCAAAAGGCCACAAAGGCCCATCGAACAAAAAGAAAAGTCAAAGACAATGTAGGTTCCTAAATCCCTTGTTGAAGCAATGCATTCTAAATAATCACAAAGCAAATAAATATCAAAGACAATGTGGGATCCTAAATCCCTCATTGAAGAAATGTGTTCTAAAGAACTACAAAATAAAGAAAAGTCAAGAACTATGTGGATTCCCAAGTCTTTCCTAAAAGACTCGCATACTAAAGAAAAATCAAGATCGGCATTCAAGCTTCCCAAGGTTTCCTCAAATCCACCATCCAAACAACTTCCATCCACTTCAAAGTCCATTTTGTGTCCTTATCTCCCAAAATCCAAATCCATATTCACTTCCCCATCAAATCCAAAAAGCATAGCCATTCCTCCATTAAATCCAAGATTTTTTCCTCCATCACTCCAATACCCTTCAAGGTGTGTGCCACTATTTACCTTGTCACCATTTCCATATAATCCTACACAAGTCTTCCAATCCATCCATTATCCAACACATATTTTCTAGCCTATCCAATCCTTTGCATAAACTCTTACCCCACTTCATCCAACCATCCATTTCATCTCCCTTTTTCATTACCCTACCAACGTCTTTGAGCATGCCATCAAAATATATGATCCATTATTTCAAATCTTTCAAGAGCACTATCCAAGGAAAAAGATGCATGATTCCTTCCTCTATTTCCTATCATGAGTCCATCACCTTCCCAAAAAGTCAAAATGTTTTTTTTTTTAATGTTTTTAAAAAAAGTCAAAATAATTGTTGCCTTGATGAAAACCTGGCAAACAAGCATTTTGGTAACACAAAAATAAATAAAGAGAAATGATTTCATTCAATAGTGAAAACTTGGCAAATAGGTGCTTTGAACAAGTACCATGATGAAAACCTGGAAAACAAGTGTCATGTGTAAGTTATGAACTTCTTACATTCTATACTTGGGGGCAGGTTCCATCCATGATATCCCATCATATCATATCCCTTTCATTTCCTCCATTATCCTATGCCCCCCATATCCCTTATCAGTATCCATATTTCCTTTATCCCAACTTTGATCTTGACAAGGTTAGTGATCTCCCTAGAAGCATTACATGTCCTAGTCGCTTCATGTTGTATGCAACTCTTTGGTCCATCTTCCTTATCCTCTACACATCCCTTTGGTATATATCCCTCATCATATCCATGTCACTGTGATCCATATTTCCTATCTTATTGTATCCTTCAGTCCATATCCCTCATCTTTCTCATTCTTGATCTTGCTTGTCCTATCATTATCCTATCCAAATCCCTCTCTTGATCTTGATAGAAAATAAAGATAAAATGAAAAACATGTTTTCAACTTCCTCTTGACATGTCCACTCCTATAAATCACATTTCAATCAATACACCATTTCATTACCCTATCTTGTCATATACAATCCCTAAACTTGGTAAAAACAAACATGTTATCCCATCTTGTGGATAGTCCTTGGCATCCAAATAGCTTCAAGACATACCAAGAGACCTTTGGCCTTCATCCTTCTACCAATTCATCCATCAATCCATAATTTGCTTGCCTTGCTAGATACTGGGGGCAACTCAAAAAAATCTTAAAAATTCAAATAACGTCCTAAAAAAATTCCTAAAAATTCAAATAATGTCTTGAATAAATTCTTAAAATTTCAAATAATGTCCTGAATAAATCCTAAAAATTTCAAAAACGTCCTGAAAAAACTCCTAAAAATTCTAAATTGTCCTAAAAATGATCAAAAACATCATATATGATCCTAAAATAATCCAAAAAAATTGAAAATATAAAAAATTCATCTAAGGCAACAATCTTTGGGGTGTTTTTGATAAGTGCCTTCATCTATGTGATATGCCACACATACCTCAAATCCAAACATATGAATCTTTTGATGAACCAAAAAAAATCAAAACACATCAAAATTCTGCAATAAACACCTCTCTGTCATGATAAGCATAAAGTGATGATCAAGCATCAATTTTCAATCAAAATGGTGACCTTCATATACCATCAATGGACTCATGAGATATATCTTTATCAACAATCCAATTTTTCATCAATCAATCATCTTATATAGTTATGGATACACTCGAAACCAGACATGTCAGCCTTATACGAGTAGTCCAAATCTAAAACTAGACACTATCAATCCAATCAAACATCATAATCAATCCAATCAATGATCAGTAAGGTATTTGACAAAGTCAGTCGAGTTAGTGCATTATTAATTTATCTTTTGTGATTATGTTCCTATGCTCCTCAAGGATACCACCGAGTAGTGAGAGTGGCTATGATGGTTCATAATCTTGTTTTCTTTTGTTTGCTACTTGTGGAGTGTTTGATAAAATTCTAGGGGCAAGGATGATGTAGGATGAATGTGATAAGTATTGTCATGTATCTGGCATCCACACACATCCATGATCTGAGACAACCTTGGGACGATGTCAAAACATTCCTTGTTTTCTTTCTACTTGTCAATTTGAGATTGTAGCGGTATCCAGATGGTCAATATCTGGATGCATTCAAATCTCTTCCTTTACAAATAAAGCACAATGATGAAAAATAGTGAAATATTTCTGCCAGTGACTCAATACATCATCCAAGTTGATAGCATAAGTTCAATTCTTCTAGTTCATTTCTCCTAATTCATTCTTCTAGCTAATTCATACTTCTCACTAACATTTCTTATATCAGTCAAATTTGATCAATACATCAATTATGTCAAATAATTTCTATCAATCAGACAATCAGTCAATGATCACATGTCTTAAATATGATGTATCTTTCTTGAAACTAGACGTTTCCGCTTGTCTTATATAGGGTATGTTTTCCTTGAAATCAGGCATTGTCGCTAGTCTTATACAGGATGGGTCCTTCTTGAAACTAGATATGTTTCTTGTTAACAATCTAATGAAAATCAACTAGTCATCATCATCTACTAAGTCTTCACTTCTTAATAACTATTCTTCTCTTGCAACATTTCATCTAACATTTCTCATCTTCTATCGTGAGATCATTCATGCCTTTCTTGCACAATCTCTCAAGGGGGCATAAATCCACCTGTTATTACTGGGGAAATATCCAAATCAGATATTCTTTGACACAATGTTCAAAATCACATTGTATCAAAGAGGGGCAAATGTAGATACCCAAAAATGGACACACTTGCGGATTCACATTTAGTCACTAATTATTCTTCTATTAGTTAATGGTTATTTAATCATTAATTAATCATTTTATTTTCCTCTAAAAATCCAATCTTTTAATCAATTAATCACCTCTCTAATATTAATTAAATAATTAAGTTCATTTAATTAATTACCTTTAATTAATTGATCTTTATCAATTAATTGAATTCAATTTCCTATTGCCCATAATTTGAATTTAATTATTCAAATTGGCTAATTATTCTTCCAAATTAAATTAATTGACCAAATTAATTTAGTTCCACATCAATTTCATCTTAATTTCATTTCTAATTAATTTCTATTTAATTTCATTCTAATTTCATCTTTCTCTTTAATTGAATTCTTAATTCAATTAAATCTTCAAAAAAATAGAAAAATAAAAAATATGAGGCAAGTACAATTTCTAAAAAAACTCAAAATCCTCATAAATTGAGAAAAAACAATTTTTTGAAAATCAAATCATTTTAAATAAAAATAATAATTCTTTTCTCAAAATTCAATTTTGGAAATTGTTATCTTTCAAAAAAACAACTAAATCCTCTCATCTTTATCTTCTTCTTTATTTCCTTGTCCAAATCTTTTAAGTTCTTAATTATCTTGTCCATTCAATCTATTTTTCTCAAATCAATCTTGATCATCCATTCAAATCACAATTTCTATATAAACAACCCTCATCTCTCACATTTGATATCTCTGAATTTTGCATCGAATTTATATCAGTTTATTATCAGAGTATCACAATTTCTCAGATCTTTAAGTCAAGGTGCTGCCAAAATCATAACTGAGTGCCACACCTCAACAAGGAGAATATAAGAAACAAAATCCTCAAGCATCATTTGAATTTCCCTACGATAGGTTCATCATGGGATTCCTAGGGTATGGGATTTTGGTAAACTATTGGATAAGGAGGGATAATATCTTGATCTTGATCTTTAATAATACTTGTTTCTTTGCACTTTGGATTACTCTCTTGACATGGAGCCACTTCTAAGGACAAGGTAGGAGTTTGGATTCGCATGAGGGATTCTTACAGGGCCAATGGAGATTCATTTGAAATAGGCATGATAGACATTTTAGCATATGAAGGCTTGGGGTCTATAACCTTTGAAGCATGAAATAAGTTTGTAGCAAGACGTAGGTTAGTTTGGATCTCTTTTAGAGGTATCCCTTGAGATTAAACATAGTTAGCATGAAAAGTATTAGGTTCTTTATTTGATGGAGGAATCTTGGATAGCTTTGCTTCTTTAGTAGATGGAGGAATGGTGGAAGAGGTGGAGGCTATAAGAGAACCACTACTAGACATAGGTTCATGAGCTTGATCTTTCTTGAGAGTAGTATCTTCATTAGATGAGTCATTAGGATCTTCAATTTCAATTAGGTCATCATCAATAAGATCTTGGATTTTATGTTTCAATTATATGCAATATGATGTTTCATGTTCATTATGTCTATGATATGCACAATGGTTGTTCAAAAAGATAAAACCACATGAAATGATTTGAGTCAATGTGATGATATTATTTTCAAGGAGCTTTTCCAAAGATGATTCGTATGATTGTCCCAAAGGAGTAAATGATATATCCAATGGACATGTACTTTTGTTTGGCAAAGACACATGTAATATTCAAGATCCTGATGATCCAAGTTTTCATTGTCATATGATGAATATTATTGAAATAGTACTAATTTCTCTTGATTTCCTTAATCAAAGATATTATTCTCTTGAGAGTTTAAAATAGGTTCATGATAAAATATTGAGTTACCATTAATATGTTCTTGATCAAATATAGGATGTTCATGATGTTCTTCTTGATCAAAGACACAATTGATGTAGGTTTTGGAGTAGTCTTTTTGTTTGAAGAATATGAAGACATGGATTGAGGATTGTGATCATAGAGAAAAGGAAACATTGTTCTTAATGAGGATTTGTTAGATGATGTATCCCTTTCTTTTTCCATGTCTAGGATTTTTGTGAAGAGAATATCCTTTTGAATTGTTGTTTTTAATTGATTTTTGGATCTAAAGGGATGTTTTATTTTTGCAATCATATAAATTCAAGCACAACAAGCATAAAACAATGATTTATAAAGGTTTTTCACAAGAAAATCTTCCAATAAATCTACCTAAGGTCAAATTTGGCATTTAACATGGCTCTAATTGGGTAGGCTTGCTAATTTATCCAAGTTCTAGTATGGATTTCATTCAAAATAAAATCAAGTTTTTCCTCCATTATAAAGGCCTCCCACCATCGATATGTTGGAGTTTTGTGCAATCCTGAAGGATTACTAGAGGAGGTGTCATTATCGATTTATTTTTTCATTCACCCCATTAAGGATGAATGCATTTTATTTTATAGTGGGTGAAGAGTATATCCCTACTACCTTTTCACTTCCAAACATGATTAACAAGGTTCAATTTCCAAGCCTCTTTTGATCTAGGAGGGATTTGAGTATTTCTAGCCTTTTGATTCACCTAAAAAGTGAAGAGCATAATCACCTAATACTCTTATCCACAAACAAATAGGCTTTATTTAGTGTGTTTTTTCATTCCTTAGCTCCTTCTTCTCTCAAGTTTAGCACTTCTAGGAGTTTGGTTCACTTATAAAAGTGAAGAGGATATCCCTAATGCCTTACTCAAGATCCAAATTTGCTTCTAATTATGCTATGTTTTGAAGTGAAAAGACACAATTCAAGAAAAAAACATAAGGTGTTAGGATTACCTTATTCGAAGCTAGCAAAGGCTAGACACATTTTTTATTTCATTTTTGTATTTTTCACTCACCTAGTGGCAATCATTCCAACTCAACATCCCCTTTTTCACAAATGTTAGTTCAACATAACTAATGCAAACGTGAAGAAAATCAAAGCAATCAAGTTTCCTTTTCCCAAATCGATTAAAATTTTTTAATTTCAAAGAACAAAGATCCAATTAAGAGATATGCATTTAGACTTATAAGATTGAATTACTTCCAAATACCTTTCATATGATTCTCCTTGTTTTGAATCTTCCAAAAGGTTGTTCAAATGAATTTGATTCTCCCTCTTCAATTTTTGTTTTGCTTGTTTCTCCTCCTTATGAATTCTGGATTCAAGTTTTCAGACTTTTTATGCTCTGTCATCTGCAAAAACAAAAATGCATTGTCATTAAATTTGCAGAATTCAAATTTTAAAGTAGACAAAGCTACACGCTACATAAAAGTGCATACGTGCTACTCTGTTTATTCTATGTGAGCTACATAATCTATCAAACATGTTGCTCTATTATTTCTGTGTGCTACAAAAACATTTAAAAGCATTCATTTAATTCATGTTCCACGTTATTAAAAATGACACAAAGATTAAAAGTGTTAAAAAATGATTAAATGTGTTGTGAGGTTAGGGCGTAAGCATTGAAAGAAGTGTAGATAGAAGATAGAAGGATCGTTTATGCATCAACACTCCATGCAAATGCATCAATATTTTGTGTAGACACATTAATTCTTCATGCAAAGGCATCAATATTTACTTGATACACACTACTTTTCTACTCAGATATGCTATTTCACCTACAAAATGAAAATTTACAACACAAATTTGTACAATTTTAGAAAATAAACATCAAATTTTGTTAGTAGAGGCCTTGAGCCCCACTATGGGCATCATTTTGTGTATGTAAAATACCTTTATAAAATTAGTTGCTACAATATCAACTCAAATTATGCTAATTCAATATGTAATCCCATTGAATTGAAATCAAAAGCAATAAACATCTCATGACTCTCTATTTAAAGAAGCTAATGCAATACTCTCAGCTTGACATCCATTAGAGATAGCTCTAAAATGATAAATTGAATGATTTAAGATGAAATTATGCCTATCTTAGCTCAATTGTGCTAAACGTGCTAAAATTGTGCTATGAATTCACTATGAAAAAGCCTATAACATGGATGCATGAAAGTGGATGGATGAATGGACCCCTTTCTCTTGATTCTTGGCCTCCTTTTATAGATTTTCCCAAAGCTTTGGGGTAGGATAAGATCAACCATGGTTAGGTTTGAGTTAAGTTGATGGTTTCAAATGATGAGACAATTTAAATATTTTGTTCTCAAAGGTTGGGACAAAGAGACAAAATGAATGGTCAAATTCATTCTCAAGATGTGTGGTGGAGAATCAATTTTGTTTTGATCCATGTGAGTTCAATCCTTAATTTCTATTGGTTGATTCAATTTTGTCTTCATGTGGTTGGTGAGGAAAATATGAATTAATAAATTGATTAAATTGATTTTCTTTAGCCATGTGTACCCCTTGAATGGGTTCAATTTTATTTAATTTAACTATACAATTAACTTGATTTAAATCAATTGCATGATTAATTGACCTTCTTGATTTAATTAATCTTTTTTGGCTTTGATTTCAATTAATCCCTGATTAAATCCTTGATTTCTCACTTCAATTTAGCATGACCATTTTTAGGTGTATACACTAACATTTATTGATGTTGCTCAGCCTCTACAACACTTTGACTAATGTACTGGAAGCTTCCCTAGTGAATTCTCCTTTGTTGGGGAGCCTAAGAATAGTATCGCTTGGACAATTGTTGAATGACATAGAAATAACTCTCACCCTTCTTATCTTGTGGTGTGAGCTTGGCCCACTCTATTTGGGAAAAATCCTTTGTGCATTGTATTGATAAGTTTTTATGTAATTCTAGTCATCACTTGTTGTGTTGACTATGTGTTGTGATGGTCTGTTAAACTATTGGTGGGCCTTGCTTTTTTAATGGGCCAATCCCCTTGTTTATTTGGCTTCTTTTAATATAAAAAAACAAATGAAAATGTTTTAACTATTGCAAATAGAAATGCTAATTGTCAAGACTAATTTCTTGGCTCCATGAGCTCACTATTTGGGATGCCAACATGAGTATGGGACTACAACATGAATACATGATGACAATGTGATGCATATAGGTCTTGTATGTATAGGGTATAAAAAACAAGGTAAAATAGTAATCTAGACAAATAACTAACTAACCAAAAAGAACAACTAGTTTAAGAGTAGGAAATAAAGAGTATATCTAAGTTACGAAAATGACTATTACAAGAGAAAACAAAGGAAAAGAGATTTTTTGAGGAGGTAGAAGAATCACAAGAGGTTCCAATCCTTTCTCTTCTAAAATCTTCACACAATTAAGAAAGAAAAAATGTTGAAGTTGTTTGGTGACCTGCTTCAATCAAGTCCCTTTTTGTGTTTCCACCTACATAACAATTGGATCAATATATAGATAGATAGATAGATAGATAAAATATGGTGATAGATAAATAAAAATAAGAAAGATAACAAGAATAAGACCAAAATAATATGCTATGCTCAAACAAAAGGAGATGAAACGAGACAATGGAACTCCCTTTTGAAGCCATGAAGCCAGAGCTCAATGGGATGAAAGAAAGACATAAATGAAGGTGGTGAAGTTACACCATGAGAGTTTTAAAATATTGTGAAGATTTGTTCAAGATTATGAAGAGAGTTGTTAAAATCCAAGAATTTCCAAGTAGAGATCAAAAAATGTCAAGAGAGACCAAAATGAAGGAAAACTATGATGTTTTAATCTGGGAGGTGGGAGAATGCATTACATTTTAGGGGTGACAGTTGTAATGTCACAATGGCCATTGTGTGTTTTTAGATTTGCGGGATGAATGTGTGTCACACAAATATCTTCTTGACACACCCGCATCCTAAGCCAAACAAGCCATGTGGTCAAGAATTTAGATAGGAAAATGACAAAGCAGATGGAGGGACATGGAAGCTTACATGGGATTTTATTTTTTGGCTAATATAGAGGCACCATGTAATGAGGAATTAAACAAGGTGAAATTTATGACACTACACTATACAAAGAATAAAGTTAAATTTATGACTTTTAAACTCTATTTTAATCAATATTTATACAAGCTTCTAAGTTAGGAGACATAGGGACACACTTTTAATGATACTATTTTTTTTTCAAAAATTTGCTAGAGACAACAAAGGAGAATTGTTAAAGTAACTTGAACAAATTATTAAAAGCAATTAAAATTTTAATTAGTAAATATATTCATTGCTCTAATTTTGTAATGATAATTCTTGTATTTCTTAGCGGATTTAGCACTATTTTCAATTACTATACCTTTTTTATTTTTATGCATTAAAAAGAGAACACTATGAAGTCCTAATAGATGTCACCTCCACCACCATGTTCTTATGACATTAGGGATGTTGGGGACATCTTCCAAATCCTTAGGGACACATCATATGAACTATTATTTTAAGTAAATCCATTAGTGATTATTTTTTGCATTGTTGTTTGATATTATCATTGTTATTATTCTTATAAAAATTTACTTATTAATAATGTCATGCTTATATTAAAATCTATTTAATTATTATGTTTAATATTATGATATATATGTTTGTGTAAAATTTTGATGTCAGCATCTTCTCTAGGGTGTCTCTTCACATAGAGGTCTTCCCATGCCAACATTATTGCCTCATTGATGCACATACATGCTTAATCACAAGTGAATATTTTATAATTATTAACGTTTCCATGGTTTTAAATTTCTATGGGAACACTTAATGCTTATTTATGCAAAAAAATGTACTTGAGCAATCGCATGAGAACATGGGGGGTAATTGAAATTATTTAATCAATACCGAATGAATTATAAATTAAAGAGGCAAATAAATGATTAGTCAATTTTGAGTGTCTACAAGTCTTATTAGTTCTTGTTGTTTAGGCAATACTATTGCATTCACTTTAGTCTTTATTGGCTATTAATCAATTGGCTTTTAACCAATAAAAAATAATTATTTATTTCATTTGAAAACTAATCTACAGTTAAGATGTAACTTTTTTTTTTTTAATAAATATTAATCTTTTTTTTATAAAATCTTTTTGGTTTAAAATATTTTGTGTTATAGGGACAATTTTGTAGGCAATTTTTTTTGGTTGTAATTTTTATAATTAAAAAAAATTACTATTATATATATATGAACTTTCTTTTTCCCACTCCCCACATTTCTCATGCTTTTCTTATTTTCTATGCAACATTATTTATCCACAAACTATATTATGCTTATAATAACAAATATATAATGTACATTATGTTTATATGTTATATTATATAATATTTTTATTAGGTAAATTAATTGAATTTTAATATTTAGTATATTATATTTATCTTATTTATTATAATAATAATTTTCTCCAGTTAGATTTAATTACCAAAAAATTATTATTATTATTTTATTTTATTTAATCGGTAAACGGCAAGAGCCTTGATTATATTTTATTAATAATTTTTTATTTATTTTTTATAGATCCACCATTCAAACGGGCACTAGTAGGAAAGAACGGGGAAGAAAACCTCCAGTCTTACCCGGGACTATGTCCTTATTTTACATGTGTCTTAGGGGCATACCCCAGCAAATTACATAATAATTTAATCCTTCTCAAGGATATTGAACATTTTACAATTCTAGATATCTTAAATCATTTTACAAAATACAGTATCGGTCAGGAAATCTTCAACTGGTGTTGCTCTTCTTGCTTTGGCAATTTTCTTTGCCTGTATGCATCAATGAAAAATAGAACAAAAGACACTTTCATAGAAAATCTGTAAGTATTGTTAGTGTAACAATATACTATTTCCTTTGGTCCATCCTGGTGTCCTTTTATTGCCGCACACATTAAATAAATAAATAGTTTCTGTTGATTAGATTTGATTGAAATGGCTAACCAGTTAAACTAAGATATAGATCTTTTTAGATGAACTAAAACTAAGAATTGGAAAAGGTGCTAACTAGTGTCCAAATATATTGGCAATTGCACAGCCTATAAAGAGCGGGACATATATCTACTGATGCAACATTCACACATATATGTGTGCTCTTAGATATCAAAGCCTTACATACATATATATGTGTACCACTGTACAGCCTATATAGAGCAGGACATATATCTACCTATGCTAACATTCACACATACATGTGTACTCTTAGTCAGCAACCATGTATATATCAATGCCTTACATACCTATATATGTGTACCACTCTTTATAGGTTGCAAATTCATTACACTGTCCCTGTCATTTGTTAAACTTAGAATGCAAAATCAAGCAAAGACTACCTGCTGCAGACTTGAATGGGAAATAGAAATGATGTCAAGGAGGGGTTTAGATAAGCTATAAAAAAAATTTAAACAAACAGTGTGATTCTAACCGCAAATACATCCTATAGCTAAACAGGACGGGAAGGAACCATCGAAGGAAACAAGGATGGTCAGCGAATTGGATTGGATATGAATAAATTGGCCGGATGAATTTATGTAAGAGCAGCTTGTCTACCTATACTAACATATATAAGTGTACCACAACACAGCCTATATAGAGTAGGGCATATATCTACCTATGCTAACATTCACACATACATGTATACTCTTAGACAGCAACCATGTATATATCAATGCCTTACATACTTATATATATGTACCACTCTTTATAAACTGCAAATTCATTACTTGTTCCTATCTATTGTTAAACTTAGAATACAAAATCAAGCAAAGATGATATGCTGCATAATTTAATGGGGAACAGGGATGAAGACAAGGAGGAGTTTAGATAGGTTGTGAAGGAGATTAAATAGTCATGGTGATTCTAACCGTAGATACATCCTACAGCTAAATAGGGCGGGAAAGGAACTAGTGAACAAGGCTGGTCAACGAGTTGGATTGGAAATGCATAAATTGGCCGGATGAATTCATGTAAAAAGAACAGCTTGTCATACTGAGTTTAGCAATCTCAAAGGATTGATCAAATAGACTAATTAAGTGTTTAGATACAAAAGATTCATATATTGAAACCAAAATTCCAGTAGCCTTTGTGCTTCAAAGTTTCATTGTACAACTAATTCTACCCAAAATTTGTTACTTGCTTATCTAGTACTATGGAGATGCAAAATGTAAATACAATGAGCAGTTTCTTTCCATTTAATGATGTTATTTTAGCGGACATGGATTAGTTCATAGACTGGGGTTTAGTATATAGGGGTGAGGGGATCTATGTATTTTAGGCCATATTTATATTTTCATACAGCCTTCTATATATAAATATAATTTTATTGATATATCTATATATATAAGCCTTATATGAATATATATTTATATGTCCTGAGATACATAGTGTTTGAGAATTTCTATAAGGGTTCTTGTAAATATTAATGTATTAATTTTTAATTAGAATTTATAATTAGTGTGTTGATTTTAAATGTTAATGTATAGATTTTTATTTAGAATTGGAATCCCATAACAATTCTCGAAATTACTATTGCCAATGTGTGGTCGACAGTGGTCGGAGCGATTACTTTATAAGCTCCTCCTATGATTTCCATCGTATAAGATTTCGGGAAATGTCCTATAAAAACTAGTTTATAAACCATTCAATATTATAAGATATTTTTAATAAAGTCCTGGATTAGTCCAACTATAAGTGAGGGGAAGTGTATATTCCAGGATCTAGGGGAGCTTAAGTGAATGAGAGGTATACACCCTCATAAGTTTTTTATGAGGGTTTAGTAATTTTTAGAAAATTTTGTGAAGTTTGGTTATTAAAATGTACTTTTAGATTTTATTATTGTTTAAATGTTCATTTATTAAAAGGCTATTTGATCCATCTACCCCTTTATTAGCTAAAAAATCTACCTTAGAATTGCCTTCTCTGAAAATATGTTTTAACTGATATTCTTGAAGTTGGTCTAGGACACTATTGACTTCTTCTAGCCTAGAATTTAAAACCCAATTAGGTGTAGGTCTATTTCTGAGGGCATTGATAACTATCTGCGAGTCCCCTTCAATGATGACTTTGGGGAAACCTAGTTTGATGCAAAGTTGAATTCCTTCTTGTAGGGCTTCTAACTCAACTAATTTATTGGTAGTGGGGCATAAAGCTTTGGCCGTCTTGACAATCTAGTTACCCTTTTCGTTATTGATAATACAGCCAATGCCTGCAAGGCTAGGGTTACCTCGGGAAGCCCCATCAAAGTTGAGTTTAACCCATCCCGCTGGTGGGGGACTCCATTTGCAATTGATTCTTGCCTCTTTGTTCTTGGCTTTATAAAACTGCGGGGGATTAATGATGGTGACCCATATTTTTTTTATAGTTCCATCCCAATTTGAAAAGCTTCCTTCTTCAAATGAAGATTTTCTGATGTGTGAATTAATGGTTTCCACTATACTGACCTCAACTTTCTTTAGAAGCTCTACTACCTGGAACTCTTTGTTTTTAAATATTCTTCTGTTTCTTTCCTTCCAGATTTCCCAGGTAAGAATAGAAGGGCTGATATTCCATAATTTACTGTAAATACCTTGTTGATGATTTATTGGCCATCCAGATATTAGTTCCTTAAAGGATCTGGGAAAAGGAGCGGTCCAATTCATCATTTGTTTTAGCCATTCCCAACAAAGTCGAGAGAAATGACAGTTATACAAAAGGTGGTCTGCATCTTCGTTATCCTGTTTACAAAGTACACATCTAGAAGGACCTTGAATCCCTTGTTTTTGGAGTCTATCTATAGTAAGGATCCTATTTTGAAGAGCTAACCATAGGAAAAAGCCTGCCTTAGGGAGGCAAGAGGTGTCCCAACATAGATTCAATGGGATCTTAACTTCATCCCATTTTTGTGAGTTAATAATGGCTTTGTAACCTTCCTTGACATTGTAGTTACCCTCTTTGGAGGCCGCCCAAATCAATTTGTCTACTCTATCTATTTGTTTAATTCTCCTAGATTGCATGATCTCCTTGAAAGCTTTTTTTTCCGATGGGTCTATTTCCAAGTTATCCACTTGTTTCCAAACCCATTTTAAGCCTTCCTCCATCATAATTTGTGTTTTGTAGTCACAAACTTTAGTTCCCTAGAGATTGGAGAGTATATCTCAACTTTTTCCAAATCGCCCTTGATTAACTAAAGGAGGGTGTCCATCCCAAGAATCTTCCCAAAAAAAGGCTTCCTGACCGCTACCTATATCCCAAGTTAGATATTTAGTTATAAGCTATCTGCTCTTAGCTATAAAATTCCAGCTTTCCGATCCTTTTGGGAGGGATTTCATACGGAAGATGGAGAGAAGGTCATTTGCATTGAGATATTTATTATACATAATTTTTTCCCATTTATGATTGTTTTCCTTGAAAAGTCTCCATGTAAGTTTGGCACCTAAAGCTTCATTTTGCCAGTTTAGATTCTTTATACCTAAACCGCCTACCTCTTTGGGTTTACAAATGTTATCCCATTTGACCAGAGCTATCTTTTTATCATTCTCACAGTCTTTCCATAGTAAATTCTTAAATTTAGTTTCTAGCTTCTTGTTAATAAGTTTGGGAAGGGGGAGGCAGGATAAGGGGTAGATGGGGAGGGCTGAAAGTACAGCTCTAATTTTTGTTGCCTTCCCAGGTTTTGTTAACCACTTATCCTTCCATCCACCAATTTTAGAATCTAGTTTATCAAGGATCTATCTCCAAATTTTATTATGTTTTGAGCCTTTTTCTAGATCAATTCCTAAATATTTACAAGGGAAAGTACCTTTCTTAAAGCCAGTTATATTACAAATCTGATTTTCTAAATTGGGGTTTGTATTAATGAAAAATATTTTAGATTTGGAAGCATTAATTATTTGACCTGAAGCTTCTGAATATTGTAGTATGATGGATTTAATGTTCTGAGCTTCCTCAACTAAACTTTCACTGGGGAGAATCATATCATCTGCATATTGCTGATGGGTAATATTGGGGACATTGTTGGTGACCGTGATTCCTTTTATCTTCCCTATCTCATTTGCTTTGGACAAGGTTCTCCCGAAGGCCTCAGCCATAATGATAAAAAGGAAGGGGGATAGGGGGTCTCCCTATCTTAAGCCTCTTGATGTTTCAAAAAACCCTTCGGGGGTTCCATTGATAAGAACAAAGAATCTTATGGTTGAGATACATTGGTATATGAGATTGATCCATTGAATAGAAAAGCCAAAAGCTTCTAATGTTTTACATAAGAATCTCCAGTCCACCATATCATATGCTTTTTGTATGTCCAATTTGATGAACATACTTGGTGTGTGATTCTTAATTACTAAATGAATTATTTCTTGAATAATCAGAATGCCATCTAGGATAGAACGTTCTGGGACAAACCCCGTTTGTTCTTCTGAGATGAGTTTGGGCAATAAGGGTTTTAAGCGGTTGGATAAAATTTTGGAAAGAATTTTGTATATGGTATTACATAAAGCTATTGGCCTATAGTCTCCTAGCTTTTCTGGATTTCCCATTTTGGGTATTAAGGTCAGAAAGGTCGAATTATTTTCAGTTAGAATAGAGCCTCCGTTTCTTGTGGCTTCAATAGCCTTCCATAGGTCTGTTCCGATGATGTCCCAACATTTTTGATAGAAAAAGGCCTAAAATCCATCAGGCTCGGGTGATTTGTCCGGGTGCATACTAAAGAGGGCCAATCTAACTTCTTCTAGAGTTATGGGTCTGTTTAATCTATTATTATCTTCAGTGGTTATAATTTGGGGGATAGCTTTTAACAGATTTGTTTGTGCTGTTAGATTAGAACTATCCCAATTGTTGAGGATGTCATAAAAGTGATTCACAAAGATATCAGCTATGCTATTGGGGTTATCTATGACTGAGCCCGAGGGGTCTGTTACCCTTGTTATACTATTATTAGCTCTATTGTAAAGTGCACTATTGTGGAAGAACTTAGTGTTACGATCTCCCTCTTCCAGCCACTTTTCTATCAATTTTTGCCTCCAGAAAGTTTCTTCTTTGGCCAGGATGTTCTCTTGTTTTGCTAGTAATTCTTTTTCTTTCATATAAGACTTATTATTCATTCCGTGCTTAATTACTTTGGTGTTCAATTTATATAGTTCTTCTTCAATATCTAGTTTTTCTTTAAATATATTTTTAAAATGTTCTTTGTTCCATTTGAGGATTTTTTCTTTGATTAGTTTCATTTTAGATTAAAAAATAAACATTTTAGATCCTTTAAAGGTATTCTTTGTCCACCAATTTTGAATTAGATTCATTAAATTTGAGTCGAAAAACCACATTTTTTTGCATTTGAAAGGATTTCTGTGCGGTTTAGTAGGCTCTGAAAAGGTAATTTGTATTGGGAAATGATCTAATCCAGCAATTGGTAATATCGAGGATTGGATGTTAAATGTGAGGTTGCTCAGGTCCCCTCTTAATAGGAACCTATCTAGTTTTTCTACTATATTACTGAAGTCTTTTCTCCTATTGGTCTAGGTGTAATTCCCATTGTTGGTGGGTATATCAATTAAAGAATTATGATCTATCCAATTTCTGAAATCTAGAGATCCTTGAGACAATTGTTGGATCCCTCCAGATTTTTCCTCCAGATTTAGAATAGTATTAAAATCTCCTCCTAACAAAATTGTCTCAGTTCTATGTTCTTTAATAAAGATGCTAATTTCATCCCATAAAGCTTTCTTAATACTATTCTGAATTGGCCCATAAATATTTATTAAAAGGAACTGTATATTAGATTTAATACTTTTAACACTACTGCTAATCCATGCATGTTTAGACTCAATAATATTAAGATTAACCTTCCTAGGATTCCAAATAAGGCCTAAACCTCTTGAGGCCCCTCTGGATTCGTGCCAAAATGAGTTCCAAGTCTGTAGTTTCTTTTCTATCTTTGATCCTTCCTCAGAGTTTAACTTGGTTTCTTGTAACAATATTATGTCAGAACCAAAGGCTTTTAAGTTTTGTCTTAAAAGTCTTTGCTTGCTAGGGGCATTTAGGCCCCTAGCATTCCATGATGTAATAATCATACTGCTGTGGGAAGGACCTTCCCCTTCCCAGAATTGAAAATATGACTGATCTTTACCTGCTCTTTTGCCTACCCATCAACATTTCTTAGCTCAATTAGTGATTTTCTCTCTCTCTCACCTTTTGGTTTACCCAATCTGGGAGCTTTGATACCTTCTTGGTTCTTATAAATACCCAAATGATCCATATTGACTGTTGCATCATTCATGACCTCACTTGAGATTACTTCTGGATTGTTTTTAACTTCGCATTCTAACTCCTGTAGAAAAAGCACTGAGATAATTTCCTGTGTGTCATCTTCCCTTACCTTCTGAGTCTTATCATCAACCTCCCTGTCAGTTTGGCATTTGTTTCTATTCTTGTCTTCCTCTGCTATAATCAACAAGTCTTTCCTAAGATCTTCATATGTATAATCATCCCCTCCCAATTTAAGCACTTTCTGCATTAACTATTCCTTTTGGGATGTGCTGCTATTATCAATATTTTCAAGACTGAATACCTGGATCAGTTCCTTAGTTAGTTGTTCCAATTTCTCATCCTCATCTACTGATCTGATGTCTCTGCTGGGTGTCTCCAAATTACCTGTTTCTGAATTTAAAAATTCACATAGATTCTGAGATATGCTTTCCAAATCCACCTTTTGATGTTGTTCCTCAACTTTGCTATCACTGCTACTTTTGTGGGGGGTTGGAGTTTGCCAGAACTTTGTTAATTTCAATTCTGATTTGTCAGCAAAAGTTTTGTCTGTTAACTCACATATTTGGGTTTGCTCTGCTTCTATGAAATTGTGCCCTGGAGGCTTTGTGATGGTGAACTAAATATTTGAGGTTGGTTCATTCCTATCCTTGATTGGACTGCCTTTTCCATATGAGGAGTTTGATATCTTTAATAACTTTGGGCCAGTCTTCTTATTTTTCTTGTTTTTCTTTTTCTTGGTCACCAAAGAAGGTGTAGAATCTATGATGCTTTTGGCTATCTCTTTCTAAAGTTCCTTCTCCAAATCAGTGGAAGCTACTGGGTGTGCCTGTGGCACCTTATTAGTTGTTATTGGACTAGCTATATTCTCCACTGCTTTATCCTTAATTGAACCCAGAGGGGACCTCAAAGGATTTGGGGCTAATTTGGAATGACTATTTCGGTTTCTAATCCTAATCTTTGAAAGAAGGTCCTTGAGATCAGATGTCAATTCAATCTCTGTGAACTTCCTTTTCCTATCATCATTTAGTTTAATGATTCCATAAAGCTCAGATTCTTTCCTAAAATAGTTAATTTTATATATAGCCGAATTTGTGATAATCTTTAATGGCTTGAATTTGAAAGAGTTTACATGGCAATTAACCAAAATTCTAACATTATGATAGGATTCATACGAAATATCTATACTTATCAGCTCTCCTAATGATTGTCCTATTTTCCTAAAAATTTCAATATGCATTAGCTCAGGTGGAAGAGATTTCAGGGTGATCCAAGTAGGAACAAAAAATTGGAGATTGTCCTCCTTACAATCTGGTAACCAATAAAAAAACTTAATTGCATAACCTTTATAGAAACAATCAGTAAGACCCAGGAATTCTTTTTTAACGTCTTCATTTAGGCAGTGAATGTATGCTAATCTATCAGAGTAGGGTGTAATACTTACCTGTATATCGCAAAAATCTTCCAACCAGTCAATTAGATTGGTACATTCAGCTAAAGGGCCATTCTAATAAGCAAAAAGACCAACTTTTTTACACTCGGACCAGCGTTCTTTGCTATTTTTATTGCTGATGATAACTATGTTTTCATCTATATTGGGTTGCTTATGGATGGCAGCCTTTTCCTGTGCTGGGGTTGATATGAACAGATTTGGGGTTGCGTTTCTACGGTGAGGCAGAACATAAAGTGGGGATTGCTTCAAAAAATCCATTTTTTTGTGAGGAATGGTGTAACGGGTGCGGCGGAACAAAAGGGTTTTGAATTCAGAATATACCCTAATTTAGCGTATTTGGTACGGTTAAAGAAACTAAATTGCAAATCAAGCTTTTCAGTAGTAAATATGGATGGATACATATCTGAGGGCAAATTATTCTAGTGGCAAATGGGCTTTGCAGATGTGGGGACTGCCTCCTCCATGCGATGCGGCCACAAATTATTCTATCTATGCTTCGTGTATTCCTTATTTCCAGTAGATTGTTCATTTTTATTCTGCCCAATGGTAGGTTTGTCGAGATTTGCAAGTAGCAGGAAAGGATTCAAAGTCTCCAGAGGTTGCAGCACCTGAGCAACCGAATTTCGTTTCCATCGCGGGTCGGATGCAGAGCAGCCCACATTAGGGTTTTTGGAAGAATGGATATCGTTGAAGCAGTTCACCGTATATTTTTTGTTTTGTCCATGGGTTGGATTTCATTTATTCCGAGTCACTTGTTTCCACTGCACTTTTTTGCACTTAGCCATTTTTTCGCACATTCAGATTATATAATTACCAAAAAATTATTAATACATATAAATAAAATACAATAAATACTAATCTAAATTTCATTCTATAATTTAATATAATATTATTTCAAATTATATTATATTTAGTGTATTATAATATATCAATATTTAATAAATTATAATATAATATTATTTTAGAAGATTTTCTAATTATATTATTATATTATTATATTATTATATTATAATATACTAGCATACTTATATTTTAAAAAATCTATTTAAACTACGAAAAGAATATCAAATTTTAAAATATATTAATAAAATTATATTAAATTAGTTAATAATGATCTTAAATTTATTTATATATTATTAAGTACAAGATTAATATTTTTTATAATTATAATTAGATAGATTTTGATTAAATTTTTCAAAGCTATGTATTATAACTATAATTATTTTTGATATGTATTTAATTAAATTTTTATATTATATTACATATATAATATAGTTTTAAAATAATAATTAAAAATTAAATATATTATTATTATAATAATTACTTTTTCTATTTCTAAATTCATAACAAATAATTTTATTTCAATATTTACAATACTATGATGATAAATACTAACAACTATAAATGAAGAAATAATAAACCTAAGTTAATCCAAACATATTAATTATTTGATCATTATCTACTAATTAGTCATTGAAAGGAAAGTGTTTTGTTGGGGCCCTCAACTATAACAAGTAGGAATTTTACGTGGAATTGTCTTGAGGTAAAGGTACCACTTTTTTATTTTTTTTAAATTTTGTTCGTAAAAGGCCGAAGCCAAAATTCTATTGATCTTGTAGTTAATAATACATGCCACCTCGCTCAGTGCAGGCACTGGTAGGAAAGAGCAAGGCCAAGAAAACCTCCAACCATCCTTGGGACCAGGGTCCAGAATTTAATACATAAAGATTAGGAGGGCATTCCCTCTGATGCTGAAATTCATTGAGTGGACGAGATTGATCTGTCTCTTTCAGTCTAATTACAAATTCATGAGATATATATTTAAAGGAAGATGATTTGGTCTTATGCTTGTCCTTTCCTTTGGGTTAAGGACTTCTCCTCTCAATTCTCTTGCCTTTTAAGACGATCTTATCTTCATACATTGTTTCCCCTGGGCGTAAAATCCTTGAACTAACCTAAAATTTGTTACTTTTTGGCCAAGATCATTGTTAGTGTTCTTAAAGTATAAATCCTTATCAAATCAGTCCTATCCAAAACTTCATGCTATTGAGAAGATGATGCTTGTATATGAGGCTCCTTTTTAAAGTAATGCTTTAAAAGAAAAATACTTGTGTCTGTAACTTCTGTCTGTGAGTGTGATGAAGGCTTAGTTAATTTGATCTTGAATAATAACATGAAGAACTAACAAGACTACTTTATGGATAGCTACTAATGCTAATCTATTAATCTATATGATATAAGAAACTTGGATTGGGTTAATCCTATGCCTTCTTGTAGTGAAACCTTCATAATCTTTGTTGAAACTAAAATTTTTGTACACTAATTTATTCTAGAAATCCTTAGAGGATATGTCCCAGAGATGGTAATGGGACAATCTGACAATCTAAGAATTTCCTTATCCTACTTATATTGCCTTGTAATGGGACAATTGGAAAGAAAAATATAATTATCTAATTAACAGCTAATTTCTTATATCAAGAAGTTAAACAGAGTATTTATTTGGAGCATGCCAAAAGCCCCTCGACTTAACTAGGATATGATTCAAGATATGCCGCAAGAAACCTGTTTGTCAGGGCATCTTAGTTTTATAGGGGTAGCCATTCTTGAGTAGATATTATTGAACATATGGCAGGATTATTAAAGAAATGAAGTTGTATTTATAAGGCCTTCGTAAGGCGGTGTCTTCCTATGACCCCTCAGTTCCTCTTCTTCCCCACTCCTTCCTAGACCCCTTGGTTCATATTCCCATGAACCTAACACTTCTAGATGAGAGGGAAACAAAGACTCTTTCTCAATATGAGTGGACTAAGGTGAAGGCTACCTAAAAAAGGTGATAAAGGGGACAAAGTGTGTGCTACAATTGATGAGGAACCATGATTCGAAGCTACAAACTGGGGCCAAAAATTAAAAGCGTAAATATTTACCCGCTACAGAGATTCTAACCTAAGGAGTGAATCAAAACTAAAAAAGGGCTAGCGTCCAATATCATCCTAGGGATGATTCCTTAAAAGAACTGGATCTAGAGTACTTTTTGCTAAGCTTTGATGTGTTTTTCATCAATTAGGAATGCAGGGGATCTTGCATATGCATATATAATCAAAAATCACCTAAGGATTAATGATATGTAAAATCTAAGATAGTAAAGTCTCATATGAATGTAAGTATTTTCCATAGAACAATGGTTATGAATACATATTATTGAGTGTGATTCTAACAAAAAAGCCAAAAGGCCTACAAATTATTCGAGCATTTACATATTCTAGCATATACAAAATATTCTTGAATGTAAACTTGTAAAAAACTAGGGCTTTCCGCATATAGACTTGTGAATGGACTAATAACTATGGAAAGTAATCTGATATCTAGGAATATGAATACAATTCCAATGTGTCTGTCCTGAAAATATTTGTGTATAAGCGATTTATGCATATATACACCTAAAAGGCTAAAAGGGAAATCTTCTTATCTTAAACAGGAAACCAGAGAGCAACTCTATCAGTGGGTAATGGCTACAGAGGATTAGATAATGTAAATTTAAGACTAAACCCTAGCAAAAGATTCAAGATCTCAGAGCAGACATTCAAAGCTAATAATAGTCACAATCTATATTAAGATTAAGCATTAAAATATAAACCAAAGCTAATCCATTGTCGGTATGACCTGCTTTTTAAAACTAGTATTATGCCAGTATTGTCTTAATTACATACCAAAAAGTATATATACTCAAAATTTCATAATGATATACTATAAACTATACTATACTTTCCACCTTGGTCCCCAGTTAGTCTTTTTGAACAATGTTGTAACTCTAGGAGGCATCCTTCTTCTGCAGTATGAAGATTTCTTCTTATTTTTCTTTGTATTCTTGTGATGATCTTTTGACCAGAGGAGCTATGATCCTTATGTTACTACATGATTCCTCATCCATTTCAGCTAGTACTTTGAATCCTTCTGCACGCTAGTAGTCGAGGACTTTGTCTAGATCCACTTCCTCCTTGAGTACTGTGGCTATGAGAAAATCCAAATTTTTCCACATAGAAGGCCATACCTTGTCAAATGTAGCTTCGTCCTTGAAAAAAAGGATTGGTAGCCATTGGAAGTTAGGGATGGAAGGAAGGGACACCATTTCCAACTTCATATATAATTCCAAAAAGGGAATGGTAAGGTCCATGTTAATGTCATGAACTGCTTTCTCCAGGCCTCCCAGGATTTCCCCCTTAAAGATTTCCTTAGCCACCTTGATAACTCTCTCTTTCTCAGTCCCATTGAAGATTGCTAATGCTATGAAGAGTCCAACCACATGCCTATTCACCCTTATTTTGAAATCATTATCAAAATGATCTTCTCCCAGTCCTTTGATTAGGGCTCTGTGAACCATGTTCGAGAGAGACTTGAGGATTAAGTTCCACCTTTCAGGCCTCACCCTACCTTGAAAATCCATTTGTCAATTTTATTTTGTATGGAAGGGAATTACCCTAGTTTCCATTGTTTCCCATTGACCCAGTTCTAAGTTTTCCACCTTAATCTTTATGCCGAGGTATTGCTTTCCAATAATTAGCATATTGGTCTTCTCTTGTATCAGTTGAGGGCCGATAAATGCTCATAATGAGCTTGTCATAATTATGGAGAGAGAGGTTAGATCATGTGAGATTATGATTCATACTTTGCATTCTTTAAACAACTGTCTCACAAGTTATTCTGTAACCAAAAATGGTGCTTAGATCTTAGAACTAGGAAATGGTGACAAAGGCTTAATAATGTTTAATAATTAATGTGGAATCCTTACTTAAGGTGACGAAATCTAGTTGGGTACCTTTGTACTCCTAAATGTTGCTTTCTTAAGTAATAATTTCAAATGAATAATGGTGCCTGCAGATTTTCCAAAAGGGAGAATAACAAAGAAAGTGTTGATAATAGGGAGAGTGGTTTTGTAGCTATAAAGAATCCTACTATTCTTTCGATTTGAAATTAAGCTTGAGTTGGTTCATTGCTTTAGTGATTATAATATGAAAATTAGTACCCTGAGTGGCCTCCTTTAGGATTTTAAAGAAGGTGTTGGGGAGTAGTTACGGGTGGGTTTGATTTGTAGGTAGCATCCTTATCTGCCCCTAAGTTAGCCAATTCATCAGCCCTTATGTTCCCTTCTCTATAAATGTGATTGATCGAGACTTCCTTGAAGGTTCTGCAAAGGGTTAGTGCTTGTGATAGAAGTGAATTAAATCTCCAGTTGGGAATTGTCCCTTTCCTCAATGCATTGATTATTATTGCTTAATCCCCTTCTATTTCTAGGGATAGTAGTCCCATGGAAGCACATTTATTAAGACCTTGGACCAATGTGAAGAGTTTTGCCCAATTATTGGTCTCTACCCCTATGGGTTCTGCTATAGAAGCAATTTCCATTCCATCCTCATTATGAATGCTACATCCAATCCTTGCTATCCCTGGGTTGCCTCTCTATGCACCATCGAAGTTTAGTTTAAACCAACCCTCTCTTGGTGGTTTCCAAATGCACTCAGCTCTTTTGGATGCCGTGATATTATTACCCGAACCTATAAAAGGGGGAAGAGAGAGACCTATCCATTTTACATGCATTTTCCCATCCCAATGACTCATATGCAAATTTGTGTCCTGACTCTTAGAGATTCTACAGTTTGAATTTTCTATTATGCTAGCTTCAATCTTGTTGTAGAGTTGTTTCCATTCTAATTTTTCATCTTTAAATATCCTTCTATTGTGTTCTTTCCATAGTTCCCAAATCAAAATTGAGGGGGAGGAGATCCAAAGGTTTGCATAAATGCTATCTTTCTTGAGGGCTAGCCATGCTTGTAGCATTGCTAAGAGAGAATAAGGGAAGGTAGATGACCAACCCAAGTTACTTACTAGCCATTCCCAACACTTATTTGCATAGGGGCATTTGAGAAATAGATGATCTACATCTTCTTCACTTTTTTCACAGAGGACACACCTACTAGGACCAGAGAAACCCAGTTTCTTGAATCTATCTGCTGTTAAAATTTTGTAATTGAGGGAAAGGTAGGTGCAAAATCCTACTTTAGGGAGGTAGTTTTTATTCCAACAAAGGTTAATAGGTATAGTTGTTTTGGGGCAATTATAGTTTTGAGAAATAAGATTGTACCCATCTTTGGTGTTATATTCCCCAGTTTTTGAACCATCCCAAACTAGTGAATCCTTGAAAGTTCTTAAAACTAGTTTACATTTATTAAGGATTTCAGTGATCTTTACTTCATCTATTCCTGAAATGCCCCAACTTTCAATGGATTTCCATTCCCACTTCGTTCCATTAGCAATAATATAGTCCTTGAGGTGTATGCCTATCCTTTCTTTGAGGGAATTTATGAGGATGGAGTTATCCAAAGATTTGGATAGGGCCTCATAACCATCCCAAGAATCATCCTAGAAGAGACTATTCTCTCCTGATCCAGGGTTCCAAGTGAGTTTTTCTTTAATTATATATCTACATTCCATCATAAAATTCCAAATTTTAGATCCTTTGGGGGGGGATGCTTCTCTAAAAATGCTTGAGGGATCTTTGTCTTGTAGATATTTGTAAATAAGGATTTTGGCCCATTTAGCCTCTGGATTTATGTATAACCTCCAAATCAACTTAGCACCTAAGGTCTTACCTTGATCCTCCAAATTCTTGAGACCTATACCTCCCTCACTTTTGGGTTTACATATATTTGCCCATGATATAAGGGGAATTTTTCTTTTTTCATTGCTCCCTTGCCATAGGAAAGTTCTTAGGTGTTTGATGATTTCCATTTTCTTATTGGAAGGAAGGTGAATGTAGGATAATTGATATATTTTCATGGCAGACAGTACGGATCTAACCATAGTTACTCTTCTTGTAGAAGAGAGCCATCTGCCTTTCCATGAATTCATCTTGCCCTTGATTTTGTTGATGATAGGGTCCCAAATGTTTGTCACTCTCTGATCTTTTACTAGGGGAAGGCCTAGGTATTTACATGGGAGCACACCTTGTTTAAAATTAAGAATCTTACATATGTCTCTCTCAGTGTCTTTGTCTATATTAAAGAAGAAGATTTCTGACTTGTTCGGGTTGATTTATTGTCCTGAGGCCTTCGTATAAGTTTCCAAAATCATTTTAAAGACTCTTGCCTCCTTCCTGTTGCTGGATTCATAAAGCAATGTGTCATCTACAAAATTTTGGTGTGTAGTAGGATCTATTTGACTTGTTATGGTTATTCCATTTATATTACCCTTTTTGTGTTCACTAGTTATAGTTCTACCCAAAGCTTCAACCATAATGATGAATAAAAAGGGGGATATAGGACCACCTTGTCTTAAACCTCTAGAGATGTTGAAGAAACCTTTTGGGGTCCCATTTACAAGCACAGAGACCATAGGGGTGGAGATGAATTCAAAGATAAGATTGATCCAACTTTTAGAAAATCTGAAGGCTTCTAGACTTTTGCACAGGAATCTCCAGTCAACCTTATCATATGCTTTCTTAATATCTAGCTTAAGGAGCATGCTAGGATTTTTGTTTTTTTGGACCGAATGGATTGCTTCTTGAGCAATTATGACCTCATCGAAGATGGATCTTCCTGGCACAAAACCTGTTTGTTGCTCGCTAATGATAAGTGGAATGAGTTTCTATAATCTAAGTGAGAGTGTCTTAGTTAGGAGTTTGTATAATGTATTACATAGTGCTATGGGTCTAAAGTCATTAAGGTTTGAGGGTTTGTCTTTTTTGGGGATAAGGGAAATAAAAGTGTTGTTTACTTCCTTGAGTATTTTATCAAAATTCCTCACCCCTTCTAGAGCTTCCATTACTTCCTTACCTACAAAGTGCCAGCATTTCTGAAAGAAAATAGTCGAGAAGTCATCTGGTCTTGGTGATTTATCTGGGTTCATGAGCATAAGGGCATTTTTAACTTCTTCTGCTATGAATTTTTTAGTTAATGCTTTGTTATGGTGTTTGTTAATAACTTTTGGTATATTTTTAAGCATTTCTGTTTGGCTAACTAAGTTGGAGCTCTCCCTGTTATTCAAGATTTGATTGAAGAAATTAACTACCTCTGTGGCTATATCTTTTAGATCATTTATAGTATCTCTTGCCTCGTTGGTTATGCTTGATATTCTATTCATATTTCATCTTTGTTTCATGCTGTTGTGAAATAATTTTGTGTTCCTATCCCCTACTTCTAGCCATGTCTCCCTAGATTTTTGTTTCCAAAATAATTCTTCTCTTGCTAATACTTCTTCATATTCTTTAAGGTTCTTTTCTTTCAAGTACAATTCTTCATCCATTCCTTTCTGAATAAGTTGTGAGTTAACCTCATTCATATCTTTTTCCAAGTTTAGTTTGGTCTCAAATATGTTACCAAACTTAGTTGAATTCCATTCCAATGATTTTCTTTTAATCCATTTTAGTTTGTTTACAACTATGTACATTTTAGACCCTGTGAAGTTAGGCTCCGACCACCAAGTTTCCAAAAGATTCAGAATGTCTGGGTCTCTAAGCCATGCTTGTTCAAACTTAAAAGAGAACTTCCTAGGTTTTGTGTGTGTAAGAATGTTGAGAAGTATCAGGTAGTGGTCCGATCCTGAAACCGTTATAATCTTGGCTTCAAGGGAGAACTCATGTTTAGTCATGCTACCCTTAAAAAAGAATCTAAATTTTCTGAGATGTTGCAAAATCCTTTTCTCCTATTATTCCATGTGAAGGAGTTGTCTTCTGTTGGAATTTCTAAGAGATAATTCCTCTCCTTCCATAGGTTAAAGTCCCTAGCAGCTACTAGTAGAGATTTTGCTCCCCCCTTTTTTTCTGAGAGTTTAGAGATTACATTGAAATCTCCTCCTAAAAAACATAAATCATCATTCCTAAGACTGATGAAGGATTCAATTTCCTACCAAACTAAGATTTTCTCTTTGTTTTGTATTCGGCCGTATATGTTGATAAGATTAAAGGTTAGGTTATTCCTGAAATCCTTGACTAGTCCAGCCATCCAGTGTCGCCTCTTTTCTAGAGTGTTAATTGCTGTGTCTAGGATTCCAAATGATGGCTAGGCCTCCTGAGGCTCCTAAAGCATCTGATGCCTCAATTAATCTAAATCCTATCTTTTTTTTTTAAATTATCCATTTCTATATTATCTAGTTTGGTTTCTTGTATTAGCATTATATTTGGGTTATGGGTCTTAATGCAACGTTTAATTATGCACTTCTTGTTAGGGGCATTCATGCCCCTAACATTTCATGAAAGGAGGTTCATGGCACCATGGGAAGGTTCTTCCCCTTCCCTGCATTCAAAATTAAAGTTATTTTCACCTGACCCTTAGCCTCTTCTGCTAAATCTCTTAACTCTGCATTGGGTTTCCTACCCCTTTTTTTTGGAACTTTCACACAATCTGAGGAGTTCCTCCCTTAGTTAAGGAAAGCTATTCCTAGAGTATCTTGGTCCTTAATTTCCTTATCTTTGAGTTCTATCAGCAATTCTTCTACAGAACCTCCCATAATTTCAATACCTGAATTGATACCCTTGATAAGTAGTTTTTTTTGAAGTAACAATTCCTCTTCATCCAAGGTTTCATCCATGAACTGATCCATAAGTTCATCCGTTAAGGTTTCTCCTATATAATCTGCTATTATATTTACTTCCTCCTGGACTTTGTTGTAATCTGAAGAAGTATTTTATTGTCATATTTTTTTTAAATAAAAATAAAAATAAAATACAATAGAGTAATCATAAAATTCATGAATATGTTATAGTGAACTTCAATAGCTTAGAATGAAATTTAAAGATGGATTTTCTCTATGTTAATAGGAAATAGTGTACTAGTGCTTCTCGACTAATCTAATTATGAATTGTTTATAATCATTTACCTAACTAGTTGGTTAACATGTTTAGCTATTATTTTTAAATGGGTTTACTTACTAAATTAAATTATCTACATAATAATCATGAATTAATTATTTAAAATAATTAAACTTAAGAAGAAGTTAAAATACTATTTAGTATTATTTAGGGAAATGTTTATTCATTTGTAAGTTGCGGCATTGTAATGTTGGGGGTAAATTGTGGGCCAATACTTACCTTACTATAATTAGTTTATTTGTAGATTCATTTAGTTAGCTAGATGACCTGATTTAATGTGAACTAAGTGAATGATAAAATTGCTAAAAATTATATTCATTTAATTAAACATAGTAAGAGTGGATTATAGTACGAGTTAAAGTTAAAAATGAAATGTATACAAAAATAAAAATGTTAGCTCGTGTTTCATGTCTATGTGTAAAAAGTGGGCATGATATACAATTATTCAATAAGAATACTAAAGGGGATAAAAAGTGGTCATGACATACAATTATTTAATAAGGATACTAAAGAGGATTAATTTTGATGAGTAAAATTAATTCTAAAGAATAGTAAAGGTGTAATATCCCTCTTATAGTTTTCTTTTCAATTCTTGTTGCCAAACTCTTTTAGGCCACTTTTATGTGTGTGTGGTTATTTCAAGTGATATTTAGGTAATTGATGAATGAATTTATATTGGATTTGATATATGAGTCATTGGATAGTGTGTGATATCATGTGTTTACAGTTACATTTATGGTTATTTTCATGATGATTTTCTACATGTTATGATGTCATTTATGATTATGAATTACTGACATTGTATCAACACTTTATCTGTATGCACATGGATCATATGTATGTTTTACATTTATGTTTGATGTGTTTGATATGAGATGGGATGGAGTCATAGTTACTTTCATGTGAGATCCACATGATGTACCATTCATAACCATTGTATGTTATATATATATATATATATATATATATATATATATATATATATATATATATATATATATATATATATATATATATCTTTGTGATGGTAGGATTGCAAGTACCAGGCATCGTCTTCCCTGAATTGGCAGGAGTGAGCATGTCCTATTACAATATCTCAATGGTAAGAGAGGGGAGATAACAAATAGGTCTAAATCCCAACCTAAGCTACTTATTGTCTTGAAATAGTGGACAAGTATTTTATTTACTACCATCTTAATTCATCAAGGTGATGTGCATTCGTGAACCCTCCTTTGTGCTTGATTATAATATTTTTTATGTAGTCAGTTCTTCAGGTTTGCATGTGTGTGGTTTGATGTGATTTGATGTTAAAATATATAATAGAATTAATTAAGGTTAATTATGTGATTGATTAAATTAAGAAAATATGGAATTATTAAATATAAGGGTATTTAATTAATGAGAATTAATCAAATACGTATGGTTATTGAAAAAGACTTAGTTAAAAGTCTAATTTAAAAAATAGATGATTTAATTAAATATTAAATCCAAATTAAAATTCAGTGTATAAAATTGATATTTACAATATTGAGTTGAATATCTATTAATATGCTAAAAATATAAATTGATTAATTAAATATTAATATGCAATTAAAGTTGCACAATCAATTTAATAAAAAATGAATTAGAAATTTAAGTTAAAAGTTGAGTTAAGACTTATTAAGTGAAAAGTGCATATAATTATTATTATAATTAAATAATTATGCAAAAATGGAATTGATAAAAACAAGGTAAGGAAGTTGAGTTCTAATTCCTTATTGGGAGTTGCATGAGTTGAGGAAACCCTAGGTTGAGTAGGTTTTATTTATTAGCTTTCTTTTGGTCATTATTCCACACATAGGGGTTTACAGGTTTTTGGTCTGGGCTTTGGAGATTAAATAATTTCTTTAAAGCTTGGAGTTTTGTTGTAGAGTTTTGGATTCAACTTGTGTCATCACAAATTTTGGATTTAAGGTAGGGTTTTGAAAAGCTTGTATGAATTGTGCTTTTGAAAAGATTGTTTTCATTGTGTCTATCATGGTTAGGTTTAGTTTGTGGAATGGTTGTATTATGATATTCTATTTGATTAAATTCTTGAAAGAATGTTCATGGAGTTTCAAATGTGAAGAAATTCTCAGTTGTTACAGATCTAGAAAAAACCTTATGTTTAAATTCAAAAGAAAATATGATTTTTAAAACCCTAGGTTGTTCATGATGAAAATCTATAGATATTTAATTTAGAAAAAACCAAAATATGGAATTTAGATCCAGTAGGGTTTAATTGAATTATTGAATAAAAAAATTGTAGAGAAAAATAAATTATTATTATTATTATTATTATTATTATGCATATGGGAAAACATTTATCAATTTTCATATGAGCATAATATTAAAAAAAAGCCCTTCTGGAGAATTTAGTTGAAAGGTAAGATTGAGAAAACAATTTGGTTATATGTGTGTGTGCACGCGTGCACATGCACTTTTAAAATTCTTTTTAAAAGAAAGATGCCTTTTGTTTTGCATCTCATAAATTGCTAGTGAAAATATAAAAAAATAAAATTAAAAATTAAAAATTAAAAAAAATATTATTTGGGGGGTAGGGGTTTGAACTGCACCCCGCAGAAGCACTATTGCTGCTAATGACAACAGAGCTACCAACGACAACAATGTTGTCGGTGATAGGGGCAATGGGGGTGGGTACGTCCCCCCCACATCCAATTATTTTATATATATATATATATATATATATATATATATATATATTATAAAATTAAATTTATTTTTGGTTTTAACTATTAGTTTATTTAATAAATCTAAAATATTATATGTTCAATGTACCCATGCTGGACGATCCTTGTTGCACTTGTACTTCTTGTTCATCATTGTTGGAGACTTGCTTGATCTTTCCTATGTTGTATATTGTACCATGTATCAGTGTATCAGTTGTGGTACTTTTGGGATGTTATATTGTACTTTGTAGTTGGGTTATTAGTACATATCATGTGACTTGTGTAGTGGATGTTGTTTCATTGTGTATACTTTATGGTGAAAATTGTATCTAGGTATTCACTTAGGTGAAGATGTACTTAATATTCATCTATGAATGTGAGATTTTGTATTTATAATTTATCTTTATAATTAATTAATGTATGTGTAATTCTTCACAATGGAACCCTTGGGATTTGTAATCACTTAGTGAGTTACATAATAGTATGTGTTCTCTTATGTTATATTGCTTCTGCATTGTTATTCATTGATTGTAAACTCTTAAGAAAAAAATATTTTATAAACTTAGTAACATGTTTTAGGTTAAATTCTCATGGGTTCCCTAGTGGGGCATTACACTTGGTATTAGAGCTCGAGTTTCTACACTAGGAACTCTTAGAGTATTGTACACCCACTAGATATCTAAACAGTTAAACTTGAAATAAAACTTAGGCATATAAGACTCTGTATTTTAGACTATTATTTTATGACTATATATCATGTGTCTTTATTATTTCTGACTAGTTTTGAGAAATCATTCTTCTCATTTGGATGTTGTAGGAAAGATGGTTACCAAGACTAGATCTATTTCTAGAGGCCATGGTAGAGGACGTGGAAGGAGTAGGATTCATAACCTTCTTGTGAGTCGTAGAGTTGAAAGTGAGTATAAACAGAATGGGAGAGATAAAAATGGTGCAACATGGTGGTTCAGAGGAGCTTAATACTAGGCAGATACTTTGGACTATCCTAGAACATCTACCTATTTATAACAGGGTTGAGAGAGGAGTCACACCATTCTAAGAATGAGGAGAGATGAAGATCTAGGAGTATTAGGAGAAAGAACACTGGAATTGATCAGGGGGATTCTAAGGCTAATAAGATGATAGACCTCCTTAGATCATGATCTCCTCCCTTTAATGGTCATGGTACTGGTTTTGAGGCAAATACATGGATTTTCACATTGGATCATTATTTTGCTATGCAAAAATTTGATACCAATGTTAGGGCAAGGTGTTCTATCAAACACCTTGAAGGTTTCACAACTACTTGTTGGAAGATAGAGGAACAAAAACTTGAACTTAGCATGGAGACTGTCACTTGGGATTTATTCCTCAAGAACTTTCAAGAATGATTTCTATCTAATCAGTGGCAGCAACAACGTGCATATAAGTTCCACAATTTGCAACAATGAACTATGATTGTCCAGGAGTATGGGCATATTTTCTTCAAGCTCAATCCATTAGCAAGTTATAGTGATAAGTCATCATTGATTATCAGGGAAGCGGTCATTAAGACTACATTGGTAGAGGTGATCTTGACTAGAGGTCATGGTGGGAAGATTGTTGGTCGGTCCAGTGGTCTTGTTTCAGGGGATAAGAGTAATCAGTCTTAGGGGGCTAGGGATTTGAGGAATCCTTCTACCTTCTCATGAGGTAATCAAAACTAGCACTAGAGGGGATCTTATCCTCGTACTCAGGGAAATGATTCATAGTCTAGGAACTTCTGTAACATTCATCACATCAAGCACCATTCGTCTGTTCAACCTGCATAGAGTTTCCATCAAGATTTTAGTAGAGGTAGCTTCCTACAATCTAGTGCACCCTTTGTTGGGGGAGGTTTCAATAGGGGAGCTTATTTTCTTGTGGGCAGTTTGGTCACATTGCAACCAATTGTCCCTAGCGTGCAACACAATTTTTAGGACATGGACCAATAGCTTTTAAGCTTACAATAGGGGATGCCGGTAGATCCCACAAGATGTTTGCAACAGGGAATGATCTTCAGAGCTTGAACCCTAGAGAAGGAAATGGTCTGATGGGACCCACACATTAAGTCTTGTATGACTTAGTTGTACACAGGGAGATTACAAGATTTATATCCCTATTTGTTTATAGGATTCTAGGAGTAAACCTAATTCTAGGGGAGGTGGATGTAATACCCCTCCTATAGTTGGCTTTAAAAAAAATACCCGCCTATAGTTTTCTTTTCATTTCTTGTTGCCAAACTCTTTTAGGCCACTTTTATGTGTGTGTGGTTATTTCAAGTGATATTTAGGTTATTGATGTATGACTTTATATTGGATTTGATATATGAGACATTGGATAGTGTGTGATATCATGTGTTTACAATTACATTTATGGTTATTTTCATGATGGTTTTCTACATATTATGATGTCATTTATGATTATGGATTACTGAAAATACCAACACTTTCTCTATATGCACATGGATTATACGTATGTTTTACATTTCTAATTGATGTGTTTGATATGGTATGGCATGGATTCATAGTTACTTGCATACGAGATCCACATGATGTACAATTCACAACCATTGTTTGTTTTATATATATGTATGCATGTTTGTCTTTGTGATGGCAGCATTGTAGGTACTGGGCATCGTCTTCCTTGAATTGGTAGGAGTGAGCATGCCCTATTGCAATATCTCAATGGTAAGAGAGGGGAGATAACAAACAAGTCCAAATACTAACCTAAGCCACTTATTGCCATGAAACAGTGGACAATTATCTTAATTACTACCCTCTGAATTCGTCAAGATGATGTGCATTCGTGAACCCTCCTTTGTAATTGATTATAGTATTTTTGATGTAGTTGGTTCTTCAGGTCTGCATGTATGTGGTTTGATGTGATTTGGTGTTAAAATAGATAATGGATTTAATTAAGGTTAATTATGTGATTGATTAAATTAAGAAAATATGAAATTATTAAATATAAGGGTATTTAATTATTGAGAATCAATTAAATACGTATGATTATTTAAAAAGACTTAATTAAATATAAATTAAGTTATTAAATATTAATATACAATTAAAGTTGCACAATCAATTTAATATAAAATGAATTAGAAATTTAAGTTAAAAGTTGAGTTAAGGCTTATTAAGTGAAAAGTACATATAATTATTATAATAATTAAATAATTATGTAAAATGAGAATTGATAAAAATAAGGTTAGGAAGTTGAGTTCTAATTCCTGATTGGGAGTTGCATGAGTTGATGAAACCCTAGGTTGAGTAGGTTTTCTTTATTAGCTTTATTTTGGTCAGTATTCCACACACATGGGTTTATAGGTTTTTGGTTTGGGTTTTGGAAGATTAAATAATTTCTTGAAAGCTTGGAGTTTTCTTGTGGAGTTTTGGATTCAAGTTGTGTCATCACAAATTTTGGATTTAAGGTAGAATCTGAAAACCTTGTATGAATTGTGCTTTTGAAAAGATTGTTTCCATTGTGTCTGTCAGGTTTGGGTGTATTTTGTGGAATGGTTGTATTATGGTATTTTCTTTGATTGAATTCTTGAAAGAATGTTCATGGAGTTTCAAATGTGAACAAATTCTTAGTTGTTCAAGATCTAGAAAAAACCTTATGTTTAAATTCAAAAGAAATTGTGATTGTTAAATCCCTAGGTTCATGATGAAAATCTACAAACATTTGATTTAGAAAAAAAAAAAATTGGAATTTAGATTCAGTAGGGTTTAATTGAATTGTTGAATAGAAAAAATTGTAGAGAAAAATAAATTATTATTATTATCATGGGCATACGTTAATCAATTTGCTTATAGCATAATCTTAAAAAGAAAAAAAAATAATTAAAAATGCCCTTCTACAGAATTTAATTGAAAGGTAAGATTGAGAAAATAGTTTGGTTTAACATGTGTGTGTGTGCGCGTGCATGCGCTTTTCAATTTTTTCTTTTTAAAAGATGCTTTTTGTTTTTCATCTCATAAATTATTGGTGAATTTTTATTTATTTTTAAAAAAATTAAAAATATTATTGGGGGAGGGAGGAGGGGTTAGGGATTTTAACCCCACCCTCATGGCACCATCTACTGCTACTAACAAAAATAGAGGAAGGTTGTTGGGAGCTGTTGATGGCAACAATATTCTTGATGTCGGTAGTGTTGTCGGTGGTAGCTGCCACTAGTGATAGGGGCAGTGGGGGTGGGTATGCCCTGTTAGGAATGGGAACACTGAGAGGGGGGGTGGGGTGAATCAGTGTTCACTGTATTTTAACTTTTCACTTTAATCTGAATACTGAATTATAAATTATTAAGTATTGAATTAAACATTTACATAAACATGAAACATGAAATCAACACATGACACCAATATGGTTACGGGGAAACCCAAATAGGTAAAAACCCCGGTGGGACTTGATACCCACTAATAATCTGCACTAGTGTTTTGTGATCCTTGTTAGAAGATCCTTTACCCTATTAGGAGTAGCTTTACAATTCTTTTAGTATAGTAGACCTTGTTAAGGGTCAGACCTTGTTAGGAGTCTTTTATAATGATCCCTATTAGGGGAGTGGACTCATTTTCCTAGAGCTCACTACTCAAATGATGAAGGCTACAACCTTCTAAATCAGATACACACTATATTTGCAGGTGAACTGTCACTGTGACACTGCTTGTCAGATCAGTTCCTTTGGTGCGATGATGCTTTGACCTCTTGCAAATCTCTAATACATCATATGCTCTCTTTGCATACCTTTTCTCTACTTCTCACAACTCTATTTCCACTTCCATACCGAATACAATGGGCGCACCTTATATTTATGCACTCATACCAATTATACAATTAGGTCAGCCCTATAACTAATTAAAAATAACACTTCCAAATAAATTAGCTTAAGCATGCTTACAATTATACATATACATATGTCAGCAACCTAAATACAATGGGCACATAGCCTCTACAACATTAATTTACAATCGCAAACCAAAATAGTCATTGTCGGCTCTATGCTCTATTCTCTACTGGCACACACTAGCTGTGCAACTTCAACTGACTGTAACTTTCACATCTTTGCATATCTACTTATGTGCTCTTAGACTAAGCATAAGTATAGTCTAAAAATCTTAACTTCTAGGGTGCATACCTTAATTCATCCATACACACGTGCGCTGATGCTCTGAGTCTCTAGTGCTCTGTATGCTGTCTAGTTTTCAACACTTAACTAATTTCTGATCTTTAAACTTGGTGTGCTGACTCCAAACTGCTATATGACTTTATTTCCATAATGACAACACTATATCTAGTCATATACTTTAGTATAGACAACTTTCTAACAATCTCCCCCTTTGTCACTGATGGCAACAAAGGAATATGGCCAAGTATCTAACTGATCCTTTACACAAAAAACTTTTGTCTTCTATATATTATATACAAAATCTTATATCTCCCTATACATATATGTACTCCATAATCTATACAATTCCCCCTTTGACATTAATGACAAAGGTGCATCAAAAAACTTTATCTACATACACTCACTGAGGGAAAACATCTGGATATGCAATCTTGAGTTTCTGGATCTCCTTCTTCCAAAAGGTTATCAGAGAATTGACTATCTATACATGGGTGCATAATGCATATTGAAGCTTCTCCATCTTCTCCAATTCTGTGCTCGGACCTTGATCATAGGTTATCATGGTCGCATCAATCTCCTTTATGTTTTGACTGAGAATGTCTAGTGAGGGCACAAGAGCGTTCCTCAATTGAGTCTGTCTAGACCTTATCTTCTCCATTTCTTTCTCTACCTTCTCAATTATGTCCAACTGACCTTGATAGATAGTGTTGCACATGTTTGCATTAGTGGCTATGTCTAGCACTAAAATCTTCACCTTCTCAATCATTGCCTCTGCATTTTTTATCTTCTTAAGATGGGCATTAGTGAACTTATCCTGATCCATGGATTCTGTAATGACTTTCCTTCCTTGATCTGCAAACTCTTTTAATGATGCCTTACCAGACTTAAGAGAGTTCAAGTCTAGTGCAAAGTTACTCATCAGTTCATTGAGTCTTTTTTTTAAGTATTTCTCCTCTGCCACTATGGCTGTAGATTCTTCTAGGCTTGAAAAAATTACTTTGAACTGAGAGATGACTATGCTCACATCATCAACTGAATGTACATTTACCATTTTCTTATCCTCTGGAAGGAAACTGTTCAAAATATTTACTGATTCCACCAGGAGAGGATTCCTCATTACTTGCTTCTCCTTCACCTTCTTCATAGCTAGGATGCTGAACTTAATCAGGTCTTCTTCCTTCCAAGAGTCCAAACTGTTAGTGTCATGTGTGAAACTTGACAAAAATGCTGAGGAGGGAGTAATGGGAGTGCTATCCATCACCTCTTGCTTCAAATCAATAGAAGATTCATCTTTCTTTTCTACCTCTACTCCTTTCTTTTCTTCTTCTATCTCATCAGATATATTTTCTATGATTACTTCTTCTTGCTAAGTGGGGTGGGTATTGCTGCATAAGATTTTTGCTTCCTCAATGCTGACAAATGCTTCCTCAAACTTGTCCAACTCCTTATCAGTAGCCTCCATGGCTATTTCCACATTATCTATGATAATTTTTCTGTCTTTGGGTGATTCTATCATAGGCACAGATTGATCTACTTCTGTTTGAGTTTTTGCTATGGGTGCTTAGTCCTGAGGACCTGTCATTGGTACATTAGTGGGTTCTGCCACTTTATCTTCCTTAATAAGTGCATGAGTGATGGGCACAGTGGGTGGTTTGATCTGTTGCTCCAATAACACCTTTTCAAAGGCTTTCTCTATTTCCTTCATAATCAACTCATAATATTTATTCGTGATGTGAAGAGTCCTCATTTTAGTTCTTAGGTGTGGCTTCACCAAATTCAATATCAGTTTCTCTTCTTCTTTAGAACATACAGGTAGAGTAGCTTCTAATACTTTTTCTCTTATTCTTTGATCTTCCTCATTAGCTTGTCTCTTTAGATGTTCGAAAATGTCCCATACATTATTTGGAATTTCTATTTCCAACTCAAGAACTATCTTTCTGAACTTTATCATATGTTTGATAATCATATCATGAATTTTAGACTTATCAATCTCACTGTATGATTCATAGAACTTTCCTATTTGATCAATCCTTCCCTCATCAAAAATTCTTGCATACAGAACTTTGAGGCTAGGTATGAATCTTGCTTGAGGAGGTGCTTGAATGTTTTTCTTTCTCCTTAATGCTCGCGAGGATGGATGACTAGTTCTTGCTTCTTTCTTCCTCTTGAATAAAGGCTTATACTCCAGAGGAGTATCTTTGGGCACAAAAGGAGTACTATCTTCCTTATCCTTCTGACTGTCAACTTTCTCAATTTTTATCTTCTTTACCTTGGGATCTTCTTGTTCTTCTACTACACTCTTCAATTATAGAGCAATCTTCTCATCCCTTGCTTTATCAAGGTCTACTTGAGATACACCATGAATCCTTAGAATCTCTGATGTGACCTTTACAACCCTTCTTTTTGTTGCAGCACTATTCAGCTTAGCATCAACTTCTCTAGTCTTTTCTTCATAGATTCCCCACCTAGGTTCATTAACATCCTTAGGGGATGATAGCAGTACCTATGCATAAGCTTCAAGAACTTGTTCTTCAACCTCATACCTAAGTGGATGAATCCACTTAGTCTTAGGTTCCACAACTTCCATACATGTAGTATCAATCTCCACCATGAAGCATATTGTGTCCTTATACTTCTCTACAATATTCTCAAGAATCTTGTACCTCACCTGCATCTTTGCTCTGAAGGTCTTCAATTCCAGGGTAATGTAATCTCTAAGTGTGCTTTCTGTGGTTGCCTTGTTTGATATTTGAGGCATGGTAGGAATGGACTTGTCTAGATACAAGTCTGACACTTTACCAACTATATGAAGGTACATATAGATGATTAGGGACCCAAACCTGAATACCTTAGTCTTATCATGTTTTATAGCTTTGATATTGTCTATCAACTATGCACGCAAGATCTCACACAAGTTAAACTCTCCATCTTCTTGCACAAGACAGATGGCTGCTAGAATAGTGCCTGTAGACACACCATTCACCCTGCTCATGTGATGAAATATGTAACCCAATATCATTGATATCAACTTGATGTCTGGTTTCTCTATAGGCTCAATGGTCATGCCACACTTATCACTTCTAGATTTACACACTTTCTCCACCATTTTCCTAACATCCTTACCCATAGGAAGGATGGTGCCTGTCTTAGAAAGGCCTACCATCTCATGAATTAGGTCTCCTATTATTCTTACTGGTACATCTCCAATCCAAAACAAGTCAGCATGGATTCTTCTCAACAATATCTTAATCCATTTAGTTTCATAGAAATCATATGTTGTGGCATATTCAATAATGGGGTGATCATTCCATTTGGTGTATTCATCCATGAACATTTTGTCTAGTTTTAACATTGTATCCATGTGCGCCCTTAACCTATCCAGTCCAACAAGTTCCTTCTTTCAATAGATGTAAGCCCTTATGTCTTCTACATGCATGACACCCATCAGCATGTGGGAGAATGCTCCCTTTAAATCATCTAGGGTTGATTTAAATGAGTGCCTCTTGAAAACATACCTCTTCTTCTCAGCAACATCAAAAACAATAGGAGTGGCCATGACTTACTTGATATTCACTTTCCAAATGATCTATGAGATGTTCTAACAGCTTCTAAATCAGCGCAATGAGCTAGGGTTTCTTGCAACTGATCAAATGCACTGCAATTACTAATAGCTCAATCTCCAAATCTTCACAAAAACTTCCAAGGCTTAATCTACTCTCCAATCACTCTGAATATGAATGCAATGAGTGAACAAACAACTTTTTGTGTACTTAAAGTAAGAAATTCGCCACTAATGCAACTCGCGTAAACCAGGCTGTCACTTCACATTTTCAAACTTTAGTTCCACTAATAATTAGGATGTGTGCTCTTGCACAAAGTTTTCTATACACTCCAAAAGCTTAAGTCCAAAGGTGCATACTCTGAGGATGAGTATACCAGCCACGCAGGGGTCTAGAGCTAAATTAGCTCCCCCTATGACCCTAAGGGCCATGTAGAGGGTGTGTCCACTTAGGATGCATCCAACACAATCTCAACAACATTGTCCTTCTTTCCTTATGAAAAAATCAAGCTCACATCTTCTGAGGCCTTCACAAACTTGACTTCTACTTCAAGATCCAAAACTGGTTCTTCAGTCTTTTTAGGGCTTTCCTGACCTTGCATCCTTGATCTACAAAACTTGAGATATGTCCAGCCTTGTTACAGGTGTGACAAATCACTAGAGGTCTATTATTCCTCAGTGCATTGACATGAGTCACCATTATGTATGTTCTGGCTAAGTGACCATTATAGTTACATATCTGACATGTAACATTCTAAGAACTTCTAATATTCGTCTGATTCTGATTTCTTTGATCATGCTGAATCCTGCACTTCTTACTAGTCTTGCAATTTATTGCTCTATGATCAAATCTATTACATGTACAACAGTAACCATTAAAAGGTTTTACCTCTATACAGCTCCTTACAATGTGTCCATGCTTGTTACATGCAAAATAGGTGCATTCTACTGGCTTGCGCTCATTCCTAGGAGGATTACTATTGTCTTTGGTTTGATCTTCAATCTTCCCAGTATGAGTAGAGTTCTTTTGTGAATCCTTTCTTGCTTGCATACTATCAATCTGATTCTATGCTTCATTGTACCCAATACAGCTAGTGTCTCCTTTGATTCTTCTTGCATACAACTGTGATTCTACTAATTCAGCACTGGTGTGTAATTTGGCTATATGATCCTTTGAATTTTTCAATTCAGACTCCAAGCTTTCTTTTTTGTTTCTTAGCTCCAAGATTTCCATGTTTTCTTGCCTTAGTTCTTCATTAAGCTGAAGGTTTTCTTTGATCTATTCATCACAGACTTCCTGATTATTAGTCAGCTTATCATCAAACTCTTCAAGTTGTTCTTTCAAGGACTTATTTTCTTCATTCAGCTTCTTGATTTTTTCTTCAAGATCATTGCTAGAGTGTCCTTTCAAATCCTTTCTTAGTCTTTTGATAACTAATTGAGCATCACTGAATTTTTCTTTTAGTTCTTTAATTTCTTTTTCTGAATTGTCTAGGTCTTCAAGAGCTGCTTCAAGATTCTTCTTCAGATGTTTCATTTCTACTTTGTCCATGATCTCCTCAAGTGGTTAAACTTCTTTGCTAAGGACCAAAGCTCTAAAACCAATTGTTAGGAATGGGAACACTGAGAGGGAGAGGGGGTGAATCAGTGTTCACTGTATTTTAACTTTTCACTTTAATCTAAATACTGAATTATAAATGCTTAAGTACTAAATTAAACATGAAACATGAAACATGAAATCAACACATGACACCAATATGGTTACGGGGAAACCCAGATAGGTAAAAACCCCGGTGGGACTTGATACCCACTAATAATCTGCACTAGTGTTTTGTGATCCTTGTTAGAAGATCCTTTACCCTATTAGGAGTAGCTTTACAATGCTTTTAGTACAGTAGACCTTGTTAAGGGTCAGACCCTATTAGGAGTCTTTTACAATGATCCCTGTTAGGGGAGTGGACTCACTTTCCTAGAGCTCACTGCTCAAATGATGAAGGCTACAATCTTTTGAATCAGATACACACTATATCTGTAGGTGAATTGTCACTGTGACACTGCTTGTCAGATCAGTTCCTTTGGTGCACTGATGCTTTGACCTCTTGCAAAGCTCTAATACATCATATGCTCTCTTCGCATACCTCTGTTCTACTTCTCACAACTCTATTTCCACTTCCATACCAAATACAATGGGTGCACCTTATGTTTATGTGCTCATACCAATTATACAATTAGGTCAGCCCTATAACTAATTACAAATAATGCTTCCAAATGAATTGGCTTAAGCATGCTTACAATTATACATATACATATGTCGGCAACCTAAATACAATGGGTGCATAGCCTCTACAACATTAATTTACAATCGCAAACCAAAATAGTCACTATCAGCTCTATGCTCTATTCTTTACTGGTACACACTGGCTGTGCAACTTCAACTAACTGTAACTTTCACATCTTTGCAATATCTACTTATGCACTCTTAGACTAAGCATAAGTATAGTCTAACAATCTTAACTTCTAGGGCACATACCTTAATTCATCCATACACATGTGCACTGATGCTCTGAGTCTCTGGTGCTCTGTATACTATCCAGTTTTCAACACTTAACTGATTTATGATCTTTACACTTGGTGCGCTGACTCCAAACTACTATATGACTTTGTTGTCATAATGACAACACTATATCTAGTCATATACTTCAGTATAGACAACTTGCCAACATGCCCTCCCCCCCTGCCTGCCCCCATGCAATATATGTAGGAAGGAAAGTCCTAATTTTGATTCTAAAAACTTTGAAAGATGGAACAACAAGATGAGGACACATTTGTTCTTCCTAGGAATTTAATATTGGATGATTACAAAGAACAAGGAAAATATTATTGTAGAAAATGATCTGCTTAATGCTACTGATGATGAAAAGAAGATTTTTTCCTGCAATATGGTTGTAAGGGAAAATTTGATAAGAACACTATCTGAAGCATTATTTACTAAAGTTAAGGATCTTGATTCAGCTCATGAAATTTGGGGAAGACTGGAAGCACTGTATTAAGGAGACAAGTACATCAAGCGAGAAAAGTTACAAAACTAGAAGACAAAGATGAAAAATCTAAAAATGCGAGAAGATGAAAATGTTAGAACTTATGTCTAGAGGGTTTCAAAATTTGTTACAAGGATCAAAAAATTAGGAGGTACTTATACTGAAGAAGAGGTCATCGTAATGATTATGAGATCTTTGACACCTATTTACAATACCAAAGTGCAGGCGATTGAGGAGATCATTCCATTGACTAGGGGATTCAATAGAGTGATGTTGATAGCTAATTTAACTACCTTTGAGGTGGAAAAATTACATGATTTAGTGACTAAGATAGAAATTACATTCAAGGAAACTATTCATAATGACAAAAATACCTCATCAAGCCCTGCGAGAACTAGTAGGGTCAACAAATATCTTGAGCTTGGAGACTATGGATAGAATCTAATGGAAATTGATGAGGAAAATAGGAAGATGGGCAAACTTGTTTCTCTGATCGCAAGAAAGGAGAAAACAAATAAGGGTAAATTTGAAGGAAAATTACCATTAAAATGTTTTTCTTTCAATAAAATTGGTCACTTTGCATCTAGATGTCCTACAAGGGTCTCTAAATACAAACCTAAGTTCACTAGACCATATTTCTATGATGAGGAATTATATTATGCTAGTGAAGGTGCTTCTAATGATGATTCAATAGTAGATGAGATTGGGTTTGTAGTTATAAAGGATAATGAACCTATTCATGAAGAAAAATCCTTAGTATCACATATTCAAAAGAAATTTGAATGGATCATTGATAGTGGATGCTCACATCACATAACTGGTGATAAAGATAGGTTTGTTCAGCTTAAAATGCACGATGGTGGAGTTGTCAAATTTGGTGATAATACTCCTAAACTAATTGTTGGAGTAGGATCTATTTATCTAGATGGAAAAACTAACACTGATAATGTATTGCTTGTTGATGGGCTTAAGCATAACCTGTTGAGTGTTGGACAACTTATGGATAAAGGTTATCAATTATAGTTCAATAATGGATCATGCACTATCAGAGGACAAAAGGGAAACCTGATTGCATTAGGAATAAAGATAAGAGGTAATGTATTTCAGTTGAATACCACTAATGCAAAATGTTTTTTTCTCAGATTGATGAAATTTGGCTGACATAGAATATTTTGTCATGTGAATTTTGATAACATTGTGAAGGAAAGTAATATCAATGCAATTAGGGACTTGCCAAAAATTATGAAGCCCTCTAAAACCATGTACAAATAATGTGTAATGGGAAATAAAATAAAGGGAAGTTTCCAGAGAAAGTCATACACTGCCAAAGGGAAGCTAGATCGGGTGCATACAGATCTCTATGGTCCTACAAGGACCAGATCCTCTTATTGTGAAAGGTATTTCATACTATTTGTTGATGATCATTCTTTTCTTAAAGAAAAATCAAAGGCATTTGACAAGTTCAAGATCTTCAAGATAAAAGTAGAGATTGAATCAGGTCTAAAGATAAGATTTTTGAGGTAAGATAGAGGAGGAGAGTCTACATCTGCTATATTTAATTCATACTATGAAGAACATGGGATATGCAGGTAGAATTCTACTCCTAGGACTCCACAAAAAAATGGGATTGTAGAAATAAGGAACAAAACTATACTAGAAGCTGCAAAGACAATTATGATTGAAGGAAATGTATCGCATGTGCATTGGAGGGAAGCAGTCAGTACTACAATTTACACTTTGAACAAAGTTCAAATCAGGGAAGGTAATATTAAAACACATTATGAGCTTTGCTTTGGCTATGCTCCTACTATGAGATATTTCAAAATCTTTGGTAGAAAATGTTTTATCAAAAGAGATGATGAGGTAGGTAAGTTTGATTAAAGAAGTGATGAAGGAATCTTTCTTGGTTATTCTACCAAAAGTAAAGCTTACAAATGTTTCAACTTGATATTGAGAAATATGGTTGAGAGTATTAATGTGAGAATTGATGAGAAGTTTCAAGTTCAAGAAATAATTTGTGATCAAAACTCAAAAAATATTATTGAATCAGAAGAATTGGTTGAATTTGACAATAACATGCAAATATATGCAAGTGAATAGTCTGAAGCTCCTAAAACTCCAAGGTATGTACCAAGAAATCATCCTAAAGATCAGATTATTGGTGATAGGAATAGAGGCATGTTAAATAGATCTAAGACTAGAGAGGAATTATGTCTAATTTTACAAGTGGAACATAGAACTACTGATGAGGTCTAAAAAGATGAATCATGGGTTAATGCAATGAAAGAAGAACTAGATCAGATAATAAAGAACAAAAGTTGGGAACTAGTTTCTAGACCTGAATAAAAGAATGTTATTGGAACTAAATGGGTATTCAAAAATAAGATGAATGAAGAGGTAAGAGTCATAAGGAAAAAAAATAAAGATTGGTTTGTAAAGGCTACTCACAACAAGAAGGAATAAACTTTGAAGAAACCTTTGCACCTATGGCTAGGTTGGAGGTAGTAAGACTATTTCTTTCCTTTCCTGCCTACAGGGACTTCAAAGTGTATTAGATGGATGCGAATCTTCATTCTTGAATGGTGATCTAGAAGAAGGGGTCTACGTTCAGCATCTTGATGGTTTTCCCTTGACATATAACAAAGATATGGTTTTCAAGTTGAAGAAGACTCTGTATGGACTGAAGCAAGCTCCTAGAGCTTTGTATGCACGACTTGATAGGTATTTATTACATCTTATTTTTATAAAAATGCTTTGTTTTTTCCTTAGAATTTTGGGCATGGCATTTTGGTATAAGAGCATAGTTTCAACTCTAGGAACCTAAACCCATTACGTTTCAACTCATTATCTTCAAAATTTTGTTTAGGATGCTTCTGATAACATGTAATACTCCCTAACATGGGTGAGGTGTTAGGGATTTCCACATGGTAGTAGAGAATAGAGTGGGAAGTAGAGGGTGTTGGTGAGGAGCAGAGACCTCCCAAATAGCTACCAAATTGAAGTGAATGGGTATTGAATGAACTCTAGAGTCTCATTGGTATTATTATAGATAGAATATCACTAGGGGGTCAATAGGCAGTATCCCAAGAGCGGAGTAGAATCCCTCTTCCTAGAATTGTAGAGGGTCAGGAAGGCCATGAGGGTGAGTCAGTGAATATACCAGAGCCACCACTAGAGATAGTACCCCGAGTGGCTAAGAGAGAACCCTAAGATATAGGAGATTAGATCTAAAAATTACTTCACCTTCATCCACCCTTGTTTACAAGATCTACTGATGAGACTGAGGTTGATTCATGGCTCTTGAGCTTAGAGAAATTCTTTGGATTGCATCCTCATAGGAGAAATCTTAGGGTATGATTTGCAATACAACTCCTAAGAGGATCAACCTCTACATGGTGGAGACAAGAGGAATTTAAGAGAAGTCTAATTATTGACACCATTACTTTGGATACCTTTGTGGATAGATTTAGGGATAGATATTTATCAAAGAACTTTAGACAACACCGCATTGATGAGTTCCATGACCTATAGCATAGGGGACTCAAAGTATCCTAGTATGAGAGTCAGTTTCTTGACCTTCTACCCTATGTATATGATATGATGGATGAGAAGTTTGAGGGATGGGAAGTTGAGAGTAAATCATTTTATCAAGGGACTTAATGAATGGATTTCAAGATAGGTTCGCATGGCCACTCGAAGGAACCTTAAAGAGGTCATAGAGATGGCTTTGATAGAAAATGATATTTGGGGTAGGACATGTGATGCTTGAGATCGGTCTCAGAACCATAGTTATGCACCTCAGACATTTGGTTATCAAAAAAACTCTTGGAAGGGTAATAATAAGCCATCATCAAGGTCTCATAAGAACCATTAGGACTAGTAGCCTCAGAAAAATTAGAGACAGAGGCCACCAAAGGGATACCAGGGCTCTAAGCCCAAGCAGTGGTAGTCACAGGGTCCTAAGAGAGATTAGTGACCACAAATTTCAAATGCACCTCTGGCTCAGATTCAACAATCCTCCCTAGGTGGTTACAGTGGGTCTAGTAGGACTAGTGAATAGCAGTACTCTAGGCCACATGGAGTTCAAACTTAGACATGTGGGCCTTGTTATGCATGTGGTATCATGGGGAACTTAGCTAGATATTTTCCACATGGTTAGTTGGCAGGTAGTTAGCGCATGGTAGCATCAAAACCTATAATTGGGGACATGGGTAAGTCCCATAGGGTATTTGCAGTGGTGGATAACCACCAGAAAAATCATCAAGCCACAATTATAGAGGCCATAGGTATGATCAGAGGTAGTAGTGTTACCATTTTGTTTGATTCAAGAGATATTGATTCCTTTATTTCTCCATTAGTTGTAGAGCATTGCAGGCTAGTGGAAGTTAGGCAGGATGTATGTTGGGAGGTTGAGTTAGCTTCAAGAGCTAGAGTGTTAGTAAAATCCTTGGTTAGGGATTTTCAAATACAGATCGGTGATTTAACCACCAATTTAGATCTTTGTATCACACCTCTTGGATCCTATGGCATTTTCCTTGACATGGATGGCTTTATGCCCATAGATCCAAGTTGGATTATCATCAGAATAAAATGAACCTTCACTTGATAACCATCCTAGTCTTCAGGAGTTTTTAGATGTGTTTCCTTCTGAGTTATCGGATATGTCTCCTCGGTGAGTGATAGAATTTCATATAGATATTTTTCTAGGAGCCACTTCAGTTTCTAGAGCACCTTACATGATGACCATTAATGAGCTCAATGAGCTCAAGATTTAGTTAGAAGAGATTTTAGAGAAAGGGCATATTTTCCCTAGTGTTTCACCTTCGCGTGCACTAGTTATCTTCAGCAAGAAGAAGGATGGATCTCTTAGGTTATGCATTGATTTTCAATAGTTAAATAAGTTAACCATCAAGAACCAGTATCCACTTCCTAGAATCGATGACTTATTTGATTAGATTTAGGGTGCCTGAGTATTTTCAAAGATAGATCTAAAGTCAGGGTACCATCAGTTTAGGATTGTGGAGAGTGATATCCACAAGACATAATTTCATATGAGGTATGGTCACTACAAGTTTACTATGGTTCCATTTGGCCTCACGAATGCTCTAGTTGTATTCATGAGTCTCATGAATGGAGTATTTGGTATGTTTTTGGATAGATTTGTAGTAGTGTTTGTTGATGATATATTTATTTATTCATGAGATGATCAGGAGCATGAGGAGCACCTGAGATAGGTTTTGCAATGTTTCGGGGATAACCAGTTATATGGCATCTTGTCGAAGTGTTATTTTTTTATATCATAGGTCCACTATCTTGGACATGTGATATCAGGTGATGGGATCGCAGTTGACCCATCAAAGATTAGATCCATTATGGACTGGCCAATGTGTGTGTGAATTTTGTACCTAGCTATAGACACAACACTTCAATAAAACATTAGAGGTTAGCCAAAAACCAAAATCGTGCAATGAAATGGAAACTAAACTAACTAAGTGATTTACTGCCTTCTAGAAGGTGCGAATATGATACTCTCATATTAGACCGAGACCAGTGACAATGCAACACTTAAATGAAGGATTTGAATGCAAAGAATGGAAACTATGTGAATGAAGATTTAATCTATATTTTTGTATTTTCTATGCAACAAGATGAAGGAAACTGATATGAATCTATTCTATATGAAAAATTGATATAATATGCAATTAATCTAAGAATTGATATGCTAAATGATATGAATGCTCAAAAATAATGAAAATCTCACAACAGCTCTGATTCGCAAAGATAGATTCTTTGATCACCAATTCACCAGCATGAGGATGCAATTTCATGGATCCTTTTAGAAGAGCTGAAGCCTTGATTTTATAGAAATCCAGGGCTTTGGAGGTGCATGAGAAAAGGCATAAATCACTCTTGATAAACTCAGGTTGATTTTTGAGTTATCAGGAAATCAGAAATAATTAACTCACAAAATCATGCAAAAGCATGCAAGAACAACTTTTTAACTCAAATCAGAAGTTTAGATCAGCTTTGAACTCAAAATAGAGTGTTGAGTTTCCAAAAGTTAACAACTTGCATTGATTTCCTGATTTTGAGTTTAACTGCTCTTTGAATGTGCACAATTAATTATGAATTAATTAAATAAATAAATTCATTTATCCTCAACTTAACTGATTTTTTAATTTAAAAAAATGATTTATGGGTTAATCCATTATTAAATCAAACTTTATTCAAAAACTATATTATTAAATATGACAATTGACTTTAATTAATTAAATAGGAATTTAATCAATTAGTCATAAGATTTTTGATTTATTGTCAAAATTAAATAATACAATTTAGCAATAATTTAATTAAATTCAATTAAATAATTAAGTGGCAGTATTAAATCTAATTAATTAAATATTCAAAATATTCAATTAATCAAACTTTAGGATAAATAAGATTTATTGCCAAATAATAATTAAATTAAAGATAATTAGGATAAATAGGAATATTACTAGGAATATTCCCCAATGCGAAATTTAGGATAAAATCAATTAGGATTCGATAATGTGCAGATGTGCCTTAGGTTAGGACTTCGATGTCGATTTCATTTGATTTGTAGATGTAGGAGGTTAATGAACCTATAGCCCATTTTTGGGGTATTACATTTTGCCCCTCTTTGAATCACTGTGTGAAGCGTAGTGGTTCAAAGAATAGTCTATGTTTGATATACGTATGAAACTGATTCAAAAGATTTGAAAGAGAGATATTGACCCAGGCCCAGAATGACTAGGAATCAAGATGATGCTAGCTATATCAACAATGAAGCAGTGATTACGAAAAAGTGTCAAAATGCTTGATTCTAAACCTTATGATTGCGAAGAAGTGTGACCGATTCCAGACCTCAATGTCCTTGTATGAATCATATTGGTATCACATCTTGAACCCATCAGTTACAAAGAGCCAAGGAAATAACACTAATGAACCGATAGTTATGAAAAGCTGATACAGTTTACAAGATAGAAAGTCTTAGAGACCAAGTTTGACTAGGTTAAACCATGAGTTGACCATGGTTGACCAAGTTGAAATTTTTATAGTTTGATGTAAGATAATCAGTTAAGTTGAATACTAGATTTCTGTGATGATTGAAGGTTGATTATGCAAGCAGTCAGACATCCTAGGTCTGAAAATTTTAAATCATGATTTTGACATAGTAAATAATCTCAGATTTCAATTTTGATCTCGAAAATGGGTTCAAAATGTCAAAATTATCCAGGGGTGCAATTTTCATGAAAAATGGAGCACTTTTGAAAATTAGGTCAAAAGCTATATAAAGGCCAAAAGGGTCATTTTCAAATCATTTTCACCATTGACTTTTGAAAACCTTGTGGAGCCCTCTGAGTGAGAAAAATGGTAGAAATGAAGGTACCTATGTCTTATCACCATTTTGAGCGTAGCCGAAGGCATTAGAGACCTCGACAGTATGGACATCCAGTAGGTGGACCTCTTTGCTTCTCTAAAAAGTCAATTTTTCTTTGTTTATAGCATTTTTAGCATTTGTTTCATACATTTTTAATTTTCAATTTTTGCATGCACGAAAACTTGTATGACTTTTCAACCCTAGTTAGATTGTTGTTTCATTAACCCCCAAGACTCGTATGAGAGGGACCCAAGAGTCGTACAACATTTTGTCAGGTCCCTCCTAACTTGTACGAGGAGGTATAGAGTGTCGTATCATCATGCTTTGTCATATGGTAACTAGTGAAAACTCATACGAGTTTATCTGCTAGTCTGCTTTGTCATTTGAAAAATAGTTAGCCCAAAACTCATTTCTAGGGCAAAATTTTGAATTTTTTGAACTTTGAACTTGATAATTGAGTCTTTGATCTACCTTCTGAAATAGCAAATTGTTCCATTCCTGTATGTGTAGCCTATTTTTTAACCAAAATATTGATAGGGTTCCCTATTTCTATGCTATGTAGGTCACATATCCTAATGTGCATGTACGTATCTCACATCCAGTCACTCAAAGGCTCTGTGTCTCCTTTCCTAATCCAATGAGAGTGCATCTTGTTGCTTGCGATTTTGAGTATTTGATCCATTTACCTGAGATTAGGGTAAACCATGGTCTTTTGACGACATTGATAGAGAGATTCCATTCAGAGACACAAACATTTCATCTTCCTACTGGAGAGCTCACTATGACTCCAAAGGATGTGTATAGGATTATTCGGATTCCATTTCATAGTAGTCAGTGTCCAGCTTATGTTAGTTTGGGGAACTCTAGATTATTAGCTTTCAGACGTCTCTTCAGAGATGATACTTAGTTGACTGGTTACATTTCATGGGAGACCTTGGTGCAGCGTTATGGATAGTCTCATAGATTGGAGTTTATTATAGCTAGGATAATCAGCGGTATCATCATGTCTGACCATCAGTAGAATGGTCTTCTAATGGGCTGGGCCCCTATGATTTCACATTTGATAGTGACTTCTTCCGAGTTAGCTTGGGGTCAGTGTCTTTTGGCTCACATGTTCTCTGAGATGCATGAGGTAGTGTATCATGAGAGCAAGACTTTTTCTACCGATGCTCTTGTTTTAAAGATCTAGGTGTGGGAGCATATCCCAATTTTGAGACTAGTGTGTACCTCACAGAGGCAGCCACAGGAGCTCATGATATATATATATATATATATATATATATATATATATATATATATATATATATATATATATATATATATATATATATATATATATATATATATATATATATATATATATATATATATATATATATATATATATATATATATATATATATATATATATATATATATGTTGGATATGTCATACAGGGGTGTATGGGCCATGTAGAGTATTGGAGACAATGTCTTGACGACATGACCTTTGTACAATGGAGGACCTATTTAGAGATTGAGCCTTGGCCTACTACATGAGAGTAGTTTAGTTTCTTCTTTCAGAGCTGGGTGCTAATAGGATGATCATCCTCTATACTGGAGAGATTTCTTATCACCAGGGTATGGCATTAGTATGGATGAGTGCAGGATGCACTGCAGGATTACACCACTTATGTGTGGATAGCTCATGAGCTCAGACTTGGATGGACCCCAAGGCTTTCTTATGCCTTGTGTTTAGAGGAGTACAGTGCTATCATTGGTAGAGATTGGGAGTATAGACCACAAGTTACAAATGCAAGAGTTACAGAAGGATTCATTGCATGGCTTGTTGATCATCCTGTTCACAAATTTTTTGACCCTACAGAGATGATACCCTCCATGCAAGAGGTGATGGATGTCATAGGTGCTCTGATGGGATAGGGTCCTAGACCCACACATGTTCTGATTGAAAACCCCACACCTCCGAGACCAAGAGCGATGGATCCTCCACAAAGACCATCAGGATAGATGAGGCCCCCTCATCCCACTAGTTCCATAGCAGGTAGATCTACAGGTTCACAAACATGGATTAGGGGAGAGGGTAGTACTTTAGGGAGTGTTGGTACTACCAAGGAGGTACTTGTAGTTGAGTAGGTTGTAGGTGGTGATACTGATCCCATACAGGAGGATACCAATTTTGATCTAGGTGCAGAGGTTAGACATCGTAAGGCGCAGAGAGCAAAGACCACAGAGTAGCACCCCAAGGATACTGACATGCCAGCGGCAGAAGTTGATCCTAGTGTCCCATTGTCTATGCAGGAGATCATGAGGAGGATCAGATTACAAGTCCAGGACCCAAAGGTGCGTAGTACTCAATGGGAGGAGAGATATCTAGAGGTAGATAGACAGCGCACTGAGCTTCGTGGTGAGGTTCAGAGATTACAAGCAGAGGTTATCGATCAGACCTCTAGATCTGCGTATTATATTTCAGCATACTACACTACGGTTCCACTTGCTCAGAGATTTCCTTCAAACTCTCAGTACATGATAGCATCAGAGGGAGTGAGAGCACCTAGGGCTGAGGTAGTACTAGATGCACCACCACCACATCCACCAGATGGAGAGGATCAGGCCGACAGCTGATCTGTCCTAATATTGTGATACTTTTGTTGCTCTTTTGATATTGATATTGTTATGATAGCTCACATGAGCTCATTCTTTTGTACAGTGTGCTAGTAGTGCACCCCTAACTATTTCAAGTTTTATGATATATATATGAGATTGAGACTTTTGGTTGTGACTTCATTTGTACTTGTCATGTTTTTTATGTATGATGATATCATGTGATGTAAATGCTATGAGTAGAGTAGAATGTATGTATGGATTCATGTAATGCAATGATTTTCTTTCATATGTATGAATGTTATGAAAATGTACTTGATTATGGAAAGTGTATGTATGGAAATGTATGTAATGCAATAGATGGAATGAATGTTTATGAATATGTAATGAAAGTGAAATGATACACATGATATGTTTTGTAAGTATTGATGAAGACAAGTACTCAATCTTATGTCAAAAAGGATGTTTAACCCAGGATTGTGACTCTGGCATTTCTGTGAGAAGACCTTCGTATAAGATTCAGCTCTTCGTGTTTAAGTTTTAAGTATAGTTTTAGAAGGATTGTTTAAAGATTGTCAAGCAATTTGTGAGATCATGCAAAGTGCAAAGTGCAAAATGTAATGCAAAATGAAATGCAACCTAAGACCTAGGACCTAGTCACTGATCATGTGTCAGTCATTTGTCATCATTGAGTTTTTTAGGTAACCTGATAAATCAATACAATGGCCACTAGTTTATAAAAACCAGAGACATGTGAATACTAATTTTTTTGCACAAGAATCAATACAATGCCCATTGGTTAGGCAACCATGGACATATGAATATTGATTGTATTTTCGGAATGTTAGATTAGATATAAGCACCAAGGCACAACACCAAGATGACATGAATATCATGTCCATTTTAATATAGAAATTTGTATAAGCATCAAAACATAAATGTCATGATGAACAGAATACGCCTTACTGACACAAACACATCAAATAGTCAAGAGATCATTCTAAGTCCAGTGTGAATTACCCATAGTGACCCTTTATTGTTCACATCCTTAGGTAAGATCACGTTTCACAGTAGGAGAAAGAACTCACTCAAAAGACAATAGTTAGATCAAACTTTCTTGAATTTTTTGGGTATCAATGGTCGAGGTACGCATGGCCATCCAATTCGGGATAGAGGCTCTTACAATCGGACACCATTTCAATCCAGAATTTCCAAAGTTGTTAGATTTTCACATTCAAGTAGAAAACAAAGAAAAGATTATGTCCCAATCATCACTCTCTAAATCCCGTAAAGGACATCATCGAAGAGCTCAAACGACACAATATGCAAAAATCTCAATGTGAATCAGGAAACATACAAGGACATAAAAGCATGTAAAAAGCATAGATTGTTTTCATTTTGATGTTTGATTGTGTCATTGTAGATGCAAAATCCTTTCTAGAGAGGAGACTGACTGACTGACTCGGATGAAGCTTCAAAGGACTCTGACTGGATATGACACATCTGAGGTATACTAGAGGCCATAGGATATTACTTTGATTGCCCCCAAGTGTTAGGCATTGATAGGATACAGACGCTTGAGTTGATTGGTGTACAGACCAACTTATTGAAAATAGGGATCTAAAAAAAAATTGGGAAATATGTACAAACTAAAGCAAGACTGACAGTTGGGAAAGATCAAGATTGCACTGATAGATGGAGCATTTTAAACAAGTGGCACCTGTTTGCCAGGTTTTCACCATCTTGGCAAAGATTCTATTTTTTCTACCAAGGCGCCTGTTTCCAGGTTTTCATCAAGGCACTTTTTCTTTTTCTCATTTTTTTTGTATTTTTCATTTTTTCAATTTTTTGTACTTTTGATATTTTCTGATTTTTTTGTGAATCATCAAGGTGCCTATTGCTAGGTTTTCACTGAGATGTTCATTTTTTCAGGACTTTTTCCAATTTTTAAGATTTTTTCAGGACATTTTACCATAGAATGAATGCCTTAAGCATAGAATTTCTTCAGATGGAGAATGTTGATTGGTTCTCGGAGCTGTTCTCCTTCAGTCATTGAGAGTTGATAGGCACCAAAGCCAAAAGTAGTAGTGATTACAAAGGGACCCAGCCAGTTGGGTTCAAACTTCCCCTTGCTCTCTATGTGATTGATTTTTAGGATTCTCTCTCAAGACTAGATCACCAACCTGAAATTCTCTATGTCTAACTTTCTTGTTGTAGCCTCGAGACATTCTTTTCTGATATACTCTGAGATGATCATATGCTGCTTGTCTACACTCATCTAGTAGTTCAAGATCTTGCAACCTAGACACTCTGTAGTCATCATCAGTTACTAGACCATGCATTATGATTCTTAGTGATGGGATTTCAACATCAATAGGTAGTACCACTTTAGACCCATAAACTAAAGCAAAAGGTGTAGCCCCAGTAGGCATTCTGATACTTGTTCTATAGGCCCAAAGAGCTAGATTGATCATGAGATGCCAATCTCTTCCTATTTTATTAACTGTACGGTGCAATATTTTCAATAGATTCTTGTTTGAAGCCTCTACTTGTCCATTCCCTTGAGGATAGTAGATAGATGACCAATGTTGTGTAATCTTGAATTTGGCACATAGATTATCTAAGTCTTTGTTCTTGAATTGTCCACCATTATCTGTGACTATGGAATGAGGGATCCCATATCTACATATGATACAGTTCAAGATGAACATAGATATTTTCTTACTAGTTTCTTGTGTCAAAGGGACTGCTTCTACCCATTTCATGAAATAATTTGTAGTTGTAATAATGTGAGTATGCCCATTAGAAGAATGAGGATGTATGGATCCTATAAGATCAAATGTCCATTGATGAAAAGGCCATTAAGTAGTGAAGGGAATTAGATCTCTCCCTGGAGCATGAATTAAGTTTCCATGCACTTGGCACTTTTGACAGTTCTTAGCAAAATTGATAGACTCTTTCTCCATTTCCAGCCAATAGTACCCAGCCCTAATAAGTTTTCAAGCTAGTGTTAAACCATTTGAGTGTGACCCACAAATACCATCATGGACTTCCTCTAACACACATTGAGACTCTTCCCATTCTAAAAATCTAAGTAGTGTACCATCTAGACCTCATTTGTATAGATCATGACCAATGATGACATATCGGGAGGCATTTCGGATAAGGTATCTCTTTTCATGGCAGTTGAAGGTTTTGGGAATGATTTGGTCTTGGAGATAGGAAAAAAGGTTTTTATATCTGGATGAATCATGACCGACAACAGATCATACAGGTATCAGGGGAGTCATATGTAGGATAAGATAGTGCTTCCACTGAGAACTCGTAGCGTAGCTCATGTTCAGGCTATTGTAATAAAGTAGATAATGTTTCCATTGCATCGGCAGCCTTATTCTTTGTTCTAGGTATTTTCTCAAATGTGATAGATATGAAATATTTCTTTAGATCATCTACCATTCTCTTGTATGGAATGAGCCTTTCATCCTTTGTTTGGTACACATCATTGACTTGATGTATTACAAGTTGTGAGTCTCCATGAATGTGTAATTCTATTACTCTCCACTCAATTGCTATTTTCATACCATTCAAAAGGGCTTCATATTTAGCAATATTGTTTGTACAAGGAAATTTGATTCTAAATGCCTTAGGAATGGAGTATCCTTGAGGAGTGATAAACAAGACGCCTGCTCCAGATCCATTCTATCTATAGGAGCCATCAAAGAACAATTGCCATTCTCTAGAAGAAAGATTCATGATAGAGGAATCTAGAAATTCCATTTGCATTGGTGTTTCATCAAACAAAGGTGCATCTGCTAATTGATCAACAATAACTTGGCCTTTAATAGCTTTTCTTTCAACATATTCAATGTCAAATTCACTTAAGAGCATGACCCATTTGGCTAATCTACCCATGAGGGCAGCTTTGCTTAATAGGTACTTTAGTGGATCAATCTTAGCTACTAAATATATGGTATGAGCCAACATATAATATCTTAGTTTCTATGATGCAAAGATCATAGCTAGACAAGCCTTTTCCATCATAGAATAGTTCTTTTCATATGCTACCAATGTTCTACTAATATAGTATATAGCTCTTTCCTTTTTATTCTCATCATGTTGTGCAAGCAATGCCCCCAGTGATGTATCTGTTGTGGAGACATATAAGATCAATGGATTCCCTTGAATAGGAGGCATCAAGATAGGAGGATTTGATAGGTACTTCTTGATATGATCAAAATTCTTTTCACATTCCTCGCTCCAGGAAAATGTCACACCTTTATGTAATGTCTTTGTAAAAGGTTGTGATATGTCTGCTAGCTGAGATATGAAGTGTTTGATAGACTGAACCCTCCCTTGCAATGTTCTCATTTGACTAATATTCTTCGGGGGTTGCATCTCCATTATAGCCTTTACTTTAGCTGGATCTACCTCAATTCCTTTCTTTGAAACAATGTAGCCTAAGAGCTTTCCGGAAGTGACACCAAAAGAACACTTCTTAGGATTTAGTCTAAGACTAAATTTTTCCATTCTATCTAATATCTTGCTAAAGTCATTTAGATGTTTAGCTCTAATCATAGATTTTGCTAAAGTATCATCAACATAATCCTCCATAGTTCGGTGCATCATGTCATGAAAAATGGATGTCATAGCTCTCTGATATGTAGCACCAGCATTCTTAAGCCCAAATGGGATGACATTCCAACAGAAGGTAACCCCATGCACATGTAAAAGCATTATTCTCTTGATTCTCTAGAGCAATTTTGATTTGATTATATCCAAAAAATCCATCCATTAAAGAATACATCTCAAAGCCCACAGTCATGTCTACTATCATATCAATGTTAGGTAATGGAAAATCATCCTTATTGCATGCTTTGTTTACATCTCTAAAATCTGTGCATACTCTTATTGATTTGTCTGGTTTAGAAATAGGTACAATATTAGAGATCCATTCTACATAATTAATAACTTAGATGAATCTGGCTTTCAGGAGCTTCTCTAATTTAGCTTTTACCAAGAGTGCAACATGTGGATGCATCTTTCTCAATTTTTGCTTAACAGGTTTAACATTCAGAGCTATAGATAAATGGTGCATTATAAGATTAGGATCCAACCCTGGCATATCTGAATATTTCCATGCAAATTTGATCTTTTTCTCTATTAAGAATGTTGTAAATTTTTTCTTTTCTTCTTCTGATAAGGATTGTGCTACATGGATCAACTGTGGTTCTTCTGTTGTTCCCAAATTGATATATTGAGTGGGCTCAATTAGAATTGGAGATCTGTCCTATAAATGACTCAGAAGGACATCAAATATCTCATCATTAGGAACCTCAGAGAGGTTTTCACCTTTGAATACGTCTTTTATTTTTACTTTTGTAGGTTCTGAGACTGCCACAAAGTGGCTTTCACCCTTAGAACACCTTTTCTTTTTATTCTTATTCTTATTTTTCTAACTAAGATACTTGATGTCTGACTCCATGAAGCTAATGCTTGGTTCACTGATGGAAGTCCTCATAGGATCAACTGCATTTAGGTAGCAAGCAAGGGCATAGTCATTGGGAAAGGTATAAATACCTTGGTTCAAGTTGGTGGATGTTATGTCAAGAAGTTCAGGATTTTGGATAGTCAAAGTCATGAAAGATTAGGAAATAGTGTTTATGGATAGGGATCTATCATCATTGGTCCTAACTTGATGCTCGAGTTCAAAGGTGGTATTACAACTTAAGAAATTCAATTTGTGAATAGGCTCAATGTCATTTTGGAAATCCACTTCAGCCATCAGTGGATCAGACTCGATAAGTTCATTATTTCACTCTAGACTTACGTTAGGTTGAGATGCATATTGGTGAATAACATCAACATGCTTTTCTATAATAAGTTCATCTAGTTCTAGAATGACTCCCCATTCATAGTCATTTGATTCATCTTATATTTCTTCATCTAGACCTCTAGGAAATTTGAGAACATGAGTAAAGTCAGGATGAATACCCCAAGAAGGGTTTCCCTCAGATTTTGATTTGAATTCATACTCATGAGAATCTATCTCAGAATAACTACCACCTTCCTCTTTGTCTATTTTATTGCCTTTGAGATTAGCTGGTTCTTGTGTTGCAACTATCTCTTGCTCTATAGTATGTTCTTATGTTTCTACTACATTAATTCTTTTTATTGGATCATCTTCAGCTTCAAGGAGGTCTTTTATTTCTTTAGGCAAACACTCATAAGGAATGAGCTCATTAGTAGTGTTTGAATCATCACCATCAGATTGTTTGGTTATTTCCCCCTTTAGTTGATTTGCTATGGAAGGCTCAATTTGTTCTAGTACATGCGAGGAGTTCTTTCTAAGATAGAAAGGCTTCTTCATGTATCCTAGACCTATTGTATTCTTGTTTTCCTGACCATGATGATCAAGAGGTGACAGAAGACCTTTACCTTGTAGTCCTAGAGGTCATTTTCCTTTATATCCCATTTTTGTGATCAATTTGTCTCCTGGACCATATGACTTAGAAGGGATGTTCAGTATTTTAGCAACACATTTTTGGACAACTTGAGATTTAGGTTCATCTTTGTATAGCCATGCGAGCACAGCTTCATCCTCATCAAATTCCCATTTAGATACTTGTTTTGCAACAAAATTTCCTTTATATGCCTCAAGAGGTTCTTTAGACTCTGTTTTAGACTATTTCAGAGTTTTCCCATAAGACTTAGGAGAGATAGGGAGAGATGTCAAAGATAAGACTAGCTCTATAGTATATTCTCCCATACCATTTTCTTTGATTTTAACCTCTTTAGCAATGTCTTCCATCTTGGATGTTGAAGCAACATCTAGCTACTTAGTGGAAGATTCTCTATTATTGGGAACAAGTTTATCAGCACTCTCTTTCAAAGTATTGCAAGTTGTATACAGATCAGCTGGAATCATCACCTCAACTCCTTCATAAGGAAACTTCAAACACTGATGGAATGTAGAGGGAATGGATTTCATGTCATGTATCCAGGGTCTTCCTAGGAGGATATTGTAAGCCAAAGGTAGATCAAGAACTTGACATATAGTATCTCTGATGACAGGACCTACTCTGATAGGTAAGACAATAGCTCCCTTAGAAGATCTTTCTTGCTCATCATATGCTTTGATAGTTATCTTTTTCTTGGGATCAATGGCCATTTCTGAAAATTCAAATTGTGTAATCAAGCTAAAAGAACAAATTTTTAGGCCAGTGCCCCCATCTATCAACACATGTTTGACATGGTAGTTTTGGATCAAGACTTCAATATGCAACGGCTGGTTATGTGGATGACTCAAGGAGTTATCATCTTCCTCTAAAAAGGAAATGTATTGTGAAGATGTAAGATGACCAACCATAGTCTAGAATCTATCTAAATCAAGAACATTGGATCCGAGCAGAGCTTTGTCTAGAATGGCTCTATGAGCTGGAGATATCTGAAGCAACTCAAACATGGAGATTTTAGCATTTGTGTGCTAGAGTTGTTGGACAATACTGTATGAAGTAGGCCTCATGTCTTTAGGATTTGAAGATTTAGATGTAGCCTTCTATTTAGAAGCAGATGAAAGATTGAAAGGCACCTTAGGGACACTTGATGAATCTGGTATTGGAACTTGTAGGTGTGTTTGAGCTTGTGATTGAGTAACTACATTAGCTGATTGATTATCTCTATCTCTTCTTACAATTGTGATGACATTGCAACACTCAGATAGGCATGGTTCAACCATATTGATAACAACATTGTTTCCTGAGTAGGCATAATTGACTTTAGCACCCATATTAGGCTGAGAAGAAGAATCTTCTTTACCATGTTTAGGAAATGGTTCTATGAATTTTGTATGATCATTATTACTCTTATGATTGTCAATCATGATGTCACCATTATCAATTTTATCTTGTATAATGTGCTTCAAGAGAATGCAGTTATTAGTCTTATGACCTTTATTGTGATGGAATTCACAAAAATCATTCTCTCTCCACCATTTTCGTTTAGGTTCCAGATCAAAGACCTTCATCTCAGGCAAGTAGATGATTTTGTTTGCCAATAGAATTTTCATGGCAGATTCCAAGGATTCTCCAAGAGGAGTGAATTTGCGATTAGGATCTGTAGCCCAAGGTTTGTAATCAGATGACTTTTTGTTGGACTCTGTGGCTTTGGATTCAGAAGCTTTGATGGCTTGGGTACCAATAGTAAGATTGAAAGTAGGTGCCTTAGATGGGGCATGGATATTATCAACAATGCCATCTATGACAACACCTTTATTCTTGTTCCCATTTTTGTTCTTATCCTTAGAACTAGATCCAGATTCATACTTGTCTTTTTGAAGTGTGATGTCTCATTTTTTCACAAGTACTTTCTCAATTTTGATCACATTATCTACCATCTTGTCAAAAGATGTATGATTTTGCATTTGTAAAGGGTAGTTAATTTCTAGAACAAGATTGTTGATGAAGATTTCCAACTTCTCAGTTTCAGGAATGGGTCTAGCATATAGAGAAAATTTCTTCCTCCACCTCTTGAGAAATGTCAAGAATGGTTCTCCTGGATATTGTTTCAGGTTGCAGATGTCGATCATAGTGACTAGATGTTGAATATTATAGGAGTATTGTTGATAGAATAGTTTGATTAACTCCTCATAATTTTTGATAGTTGGAGGCATTCTAGAGAACCAATGAATGGCTACTCCTCCCAGAGATCAAGGGAAAAGATGCATTAAGTAAGTTGGTTAGTGCATAAACTCCATAGATTGAGTACAAAATTCTCTGACATGATCTTGAGGATCATATTTTCCATCATACTTATCATATTTTGGCATCTCCACTCTTTTAGGGAATGGCAGCATGTACAAGTCTTTATCAAATGGAAAAGGGCATAGAGCTTCCATGGAGAACTCCTTAGGTTCCTTTTCTTTCTCAATTTTTTTAAGTTTGACTTGCATGGCATGCATCTGTTTCATCATAGTCATGATAGGATTTTCTTCCTCATGTGTAATGATATCTTCCACATTAAAGTTTGGAGGAATTTTAGCTCCTTGATGAGCTAACTCTAGAAAGTATGCTTCTCTATCTTCCTTCAAGAAATGTTTCATCTTTCTTTTGAAGTCATCATCATTTTGATATCGAACAATTTCAGAAGAGGTAGGTTCTTGATCCATACCGTGTTGAGATTGGTGTCCTTGAGACCCATGATGTGTCCCTCCATGAGACATGTTAGGAGTTTTAGGACTCCCTAGATTAGATTGAGGAGGGGTTTGTTGATTACCTCTATGAGTTGATGGAGGGGGTATGTAACCAGTTTTCAATCAAAAATTGCCAAGACCGTCATCCTCGTAAAGACTAGAATTATAGATTTGTTCAAGATTTGGGGCCTAGAGAGTATTCAAAGGTATTGTATGGGATACCTCTCTAATTTTCTTGTGTGACAAAGCTTTGGTTTCCACCATTAACCTTGGGTGAAGCCAAAGAAAGCAAGATGAAGACAACTGAAGAATGACCTAATTCAAGAAGATTGAATGACGCAACCTTGTCAAGATTGAAGTGATTAAGAATTAGATCAGATGTAAATGAAGGATACTATGCCATAGTAGTGTGGGTAGATGCCCAATAGATGGTGGGCATGAGCTCACAACACTTAGCCATTTTAGCAACAAGATTGAATTTGAAGATAAAGTTGACAAGGTTTTGACACAAGATGAAAAAGACTCAAATTGATAACCCAAAAGGAAAGATCAGACTCAAAGGGTCACTTGAGGAAAATGAATGGATTTTTTCTAGTTTCTACTCTATTCCAAACATAGTGATTGGTTCAATAGATTCTGGAAATAGGCTGTAAAAATTGAGTTTTTGACAATTCTGACCACTCTCTGGCAATTTTTCTCAAATGACTTTCTGCAGGTTCGTACGATAGTGGGTATGCTATGAAACAAAAATTGACAAACTTGTATGATAGTTACAAAACTCACATGACAATTGATAGCAAATTTTTTACTTTTGTTTTTGACTAGTGGAAAAACTCATACGACACTATACAAGCTATCATACGACAATCCAGTGGTTCTGAAATGACGCTTGCTAAAACTTGTACGACTTTCTAACCTGATGGGATGAATTTTGACTCTAGAAAGGATTTTGACTTCAGATTTTGCAAATTTTGGTTTTCAAGTTTAGATTGTTCACAAATTTCTCTGTCCAATTTTGAAGATTATTCTGAGATCGTTCATTTTTGGTAGTCAGATAGCTAAACAAGCACACAAAATAGAAAGCAAGTGATTCCAAGCACATCTGAAAACAATGAACAGGGGACAAAGCAACCCTATGCATGAACAATCAAGTGACTGAATGTGCTAATTCCTAGGAGTGCTAACTATGTATGTTCCAAAAAAAATTTCAATAACACATATTCCTAGAAAAATGAAAATTTGACCTCACTAGGGTTTGTAGTAATGGTCTGACTCTGCAACTTTTGTGATCTACAGAGGGTGAACTCCAATCCAGGTGCACCGAGGTTTTGACATAGTCCAAGAAATGAATCAATCAGGAGTTGCTAGGGAGATCTGACAGCCCAACAAGAGACCACACCTGTGAAGATTTCCTCCACAAGGACATTTATATAGCGGCTGCTACTACCACGGTGAAAATGGCTATTACTGCTTGAGGTTTCATCCATGTGGTTGACCCAATTAAGGGAATGTCCACTATAGTTAACCCTCTTTAAAGGTGACTCACAAAAGATACCACATGGAGACTGGTTCCAGATTCAAGGATCTGAGTTTCTGATACTACCCAAAAAGGGAGTAGAGCATAGTCCTCTAGCCTTTTCACTTTTAACCAAAACAAAGTAGATAGATTAATTTGACATGCTAAGACCAAGATTATCTCACAAAGATCTATGACATCAACCGCTTATGATCTATCAACCTCTCTGGAGAGAGAATGTATCAATCAAAAGTTGAAGACACATGAATCTAGTAGAACGTGAGACTCTCTCAGTACCTTCCCTACCTACAAGGGGATCCTTCGTCAAGAGGAGCTTCACATGAATAAACAAGCGGAAGAAGCTCAATCTCTCAAGATCATCCACAAATAGTGTTCATAGGGCCTATTTACTATGTGTAACAGATATGCAGAAAGCAAATCTATGTTTATTTTATAGCCCAAAATGAAGTATGTGATATGAAAGCAAGAAAATCACACAAGCTTGACATGTGAGAGTTCATTTTAATCCAAATCAAAATGTTATCAACTTGAGAAGAATACCTTAATTCCTCGCAACGTTCTTAGTAGATTTTTACCTATTTTAGCAATTTAGTTGCACTTTCTCCAATCAAATTCAACAAGTATCAGTCAAAAATAGAAGATTTCAATTGTTAAGGTTAGCTGTCAGTCCAAATCTGAAAATCAAATCTGGAAAACTGTCCAAAAATCTAAAACGACAATTGAATTATGGAGTCAAAACTTGTACGACAATGGGTTACCTCTCAGATGACAGTCTGGAAACTCGTACGACTATGGGTGTCTATTCATACAACAATCAGGCTTCCAAACGACAATGTGTACTCTTTGATGTGAGCCTTGAAATTTGAACCTTTCATACGACAGTGGGTACCTCCCAAAATTACTTTCAGACAAAATTCGTATCAAAAATGTACGGACATAAAATAAAAATTGCAATTTTAACCCAGAAAATGACAAGAAAGTGATAGAAATTGATAGAAAGATGATGGAAACCTGTTTCAGGGCCCCACGGTGGGTGCCAGAAATGTGTGTGTGAATTTTGTACCTAGTTGTAGACACAACACTTTATTAAAACATTAGAGGTTAGCCAAAAACCAAAATCATGCAATGAAATGGAAACTAAACTAACAGGGTGATTTACTTCCTTCTAGAAGGTGCGAGTATGATACTCTCAGATCAGATTGAGACCAGTGACAATGCAACACCTAAACGAAGGATTTGAATGCAAAGAATGAAAACTATGTGAATGCAAATTTAATCTATATTTTTGTATTTTCTATGCAACAAGATGAAGGAAATTGATATGAATCTATTCTATATGAAAAATTGATATAATATGCAATTAATCTAAGAATTGATATGCTAAATGATATGAATGCTCAAAAATAATGAAAATCTCACAACAGCTCTGATTCACAAAGATAGATTCTTCGATCACCAATTCGCCAGCGTGAGGATGCAATTTTGTGGATCCTTTTAGAAGAGCTGAAGCCTTGATTTTATAGAAATCCAGGGCTTTGGAGGTGCATGAGAAAAGGCATAAATCACTCTTGATAAACTCAGGTTGATTTTTGAGTTATCAGGAAATCAAAAATAATTAACTCACAAAATCATGCAAAAGCATGCAAGAACAGCTTTTTAACTCAAATCAAAAGTTTAGATCAGCTTTGAACTCAAAATAGAGTGTTGAGTTTCCAAAAGTTAACAACTTGCATTGATTTCCTAATTTTGAGTTTAACTGCTCTTTGAATGTGCACAATTAATTATGAATTAATTAAATAAATAAAGTCATTTATCCTCAACTTAACTGATTTTTTAATTAAAAAAAATGATTTATGGGTTAATCCATTATTAAATCAAACTTTATTCAAAAACTATATTATTAAATATGATAATTGACTTTAATTAATTAAATAGGAATTTAATCAATTAGTCATAAGATTTTTTATTTATTGTCAAAATTAAATAATACAATTTAGCAATAATTTAATTAAATTCAATTAAATAATTAAGTGGCAGTATTAAATCTAATTAATTAAATATTCAGAATATTCAATTAATCAAACTTTAGGATAAATAAGATTTATCGCCAAATAATAATTAAATTAAAGATAATTAGGATAGATAGGAATATTACTAGGAATATTCCCCAATGCAGAATTTAGGATAAAATCAATTAGGATTCGATAATGTGCAGATGTGCCTTAGGTTAGGACTTCGATGTCGATTTCATTCGATTTGTAGATGTAGGAGGTTAATGAACCTATAGCCCATTTTTGGGGTATTACAGCCAACACCTATCATTGTGACTAAGGTCAGGAGTTTCATGGGTTTAGCGGGCTATTATAGACATTTTTTGAGGGATTCTCCAGAGTGGCACATCCTATCACATCCCTTTAGCGAAAGGGAAAGAAGTTTGAGTGGATAAAGAAATGCGAGAGAGACTTTCAAGAGCTCAAGAGAGCACTCACCAATGCACCTATCCTTGTAGTGTCAGATCCTTCAATGGATTTTTTAGTGTGCACAGATACTTCCTTGGATGGTTTAGGAGAATTCCTTATGCAGAATGGTCGATCCATTGCATACGAGTCTAGAAAACTTAAGACTCATGAGCTCAACTACCCTACCCATGACCTTGAGCTCACAGTAGTGGTACATTCCTTAGTGAGGTGGGAAAATTTCCTTCTAGGACATCAGTTTGAGTTACACTCAAATCATCAGAGTTTATAGTATATATTTACTTAGTTGAACCTTAATTCTCATTAGAGAAGGTGGATGGAGTTCTTGTGTGAGTATGATTTTGATGTCCACTACATCAAGGGGAAGGATAATGTGGTTGTAGATGCACTAACTAGGACATGACATGAGATTTATTCTATGACCACTAGCATAGATTTAAGGGATTGTATACTACACCACTTGCATGAGGATGAGATGTATGCAGAGATTTTTCAGTTGGTCCGATCTTAGTGACCCCTTGAGGGTAAATATGTAGATTATTCATTATATTCTGATGGACTTCTATTTCATAGAGGATGCATTTATGTACCTTCTTCTAGTGGATTATGTGATTTTATCATACTTAAGACTCATAGAGAACCCTATGTAGTGCATCCTAGAGTAAAGAAGTTACATGAAAATTTGAGGTAGCTTTATCATTGGCCAGGTATGAGGTTTCATATTTCTAGGATTGTGGCTAGATTCCTTGAGTGTCATAGAGTTAAGGTAGAGCACCACCATACAGTTGGGCTTCTTCAGCCTCATGAGGTACCTAAGTGGAAGTGGGACATCATATCTATGGACTTTATTGTTGGTCTTCTGATGTCATCTCACTACCATGATGCCATTATGGTGACAGTTGATTGGTTGACCAAAGTGGCTCACTTCTCACCCATATGTGTCACATTTACAACACTATTAGTGGCACAGGTCTTTTTGTGAGATGTTGCCAAACTTCATGGAATTTCTTGTAAGATCATATCTGATAGAGATTCTCTTTTTACTTCCTCATTTTGGAGAGAGTTGTAGGAAGCATTGAGCACCTGGCTCAATTTTAGTACAACCTATCACCTTGAGATAGATGGAAAGATGGAGAGAGTTAACCGGGTATTAGAGGACATGCTACACATGTATGTGATTGACCATTGGGTTAGGTGGGAGGAGTACCTATATTTAGTCAATATTGCCTATAACAATGGGCATCATACATCATTGGGTATGCCTCCTTATCAGGCTCTGTATGGTAGGCCTTTTAGGATGCCTTTGAGTTGGGATAGGATTGAGGATAGGGTATCTATTGGACTGCAGTTAGTCAGAGAGATGGATAAATAGGTAGAACTAATCAGACAACATCTTAGAGAGGCCCATGATAGATAGAAGAAGTATGCAGATGCTAAGAGGAATTATCATGAGTATATGGTTGGGGACAGAGTTTTCTTGAGAGTGTATCCATATATGATGCGGGAGCATCTCGACCCTAAGCATTATGGAAAATTTCATAGAATTGTAATGTCTTAATGTTTTTAGCATTTCATGGGACCATGTCTAAGAGATGGTTAAATAGAGTAAAAGTACATTATAATGTGTTAAAAGAGTGGGAATGCTTAAAATAGCATTGTAGTTTATTAAAGAGTGGGAATGTTGGTTAAATAGGTGGTTTTAATAACTTTCCTAGAATCTCTATTAAGAGATAAGCATGTAACCAAAAACCAAGGTAATGAGTGGAATATCCAAGAAGTAATTTATAATTGTTGAAATGTCTTATAAGATGGCAGAATGTAATGAGTAAAGGGGGGAGATAAAAAGATATGAGAGTGAGGGAAAGTGCAAGTAAAAGGGAAAAAAAAAGGAGTCGGCTCTCTAGTCTTGAGCCAGAGAGCCATGTATTCAGTTTATGTATGCATTTGAAGTGTTAATATATCAGCTACTTTTAAATAGTGTTTTTGTTTCCCATCATGTCGTCCTCTCTTTATCTTTCATGGTTATTATGTCTTGCAAATTTTTATTGCAGAGTTAAGATATAGTATTGAGTGGTGGTTGCTTTGTTACATGTTTCTTGGTTTTGCTTGAAAGGAGTTATTTTTTTTTGAATCAGGTTTTGATAAAGAATTTGATAGTTTCATAAATCTGGTTTTTATGACAGTCCCAAGTTGGACAACATTGGTCCCAGTACAGGGGGCATAAATTCCAAACCAACCATTGGATTTTGATGAGTTTTGGATATGTTGTTAATAACCTAGTCCTCCACATTATCACTAGAGTGATCTTCGAAATATTATCTGGTATGAAAGTTATAGCCATTTGAGTGAGGGTCTATAAAACTATCTGAATGTGGACAGTTATATATTGTGTTTCATCCCTTGTTTCTTGTGGGGTTTTGATAATATAGAATAGCTGGTAAATGGAAGATAATGTCAAGTTGGTGCTATTTTTTATTGAATAATGAAAGGTTATGAGCCTCTACTTCAATATCTATCATGGAAGATCAGTGAGATATGCATATTGAGGAAGATAGAAAAGAGTTTGCAGGCTTTAGTGAAGGGGTTGTTGGTGATCATAGATCAGAATGGTATCAGAGCTCAAAAGATTCTGAGTGTGTAGAAGGAAATCTACACCAAGCATGAGTATTGTGGGTTCTTGGTTGCAAATTGATCCATCAAAGATGCAGGAAGGATGCAGTTGTGACTGTGTGTGTGAAGATCTTAAGCTGGGGTCTTCGTATTGTCTCCACCAAGATGAAGCTAGGTAGAAGGTGAAAAGAAAGCAACCACTAAGAGAAGGGTGGGAAGCATCTTCCAGAATCTTGTGCGGGAAATATGGCAATATAGAAGTTGTGTGAAGCAACATGAAGCAAGGTGGATAGCGACCAGTCAGTTGCAACATCAGAGCAAGCAGTAGAAGCATGCCCAAGTGATTTTGCTCCAAATTTATCCTCAGCATTTCCATGGGACTAAAAATATTTTAAGCCTGGGAGTATGATGCGGGAGCATCTTGACCCTAAGCATTATGGAAAATTTCATAGCATTGTAATTTCTTAGTGTTTTTAGCATTTCGTGGGACCATGTCTAAGAGATGGTTAAATAGATTAAAAGTACATTATAATGTGTTAAAAGAGTGGGAATGCTTAAAATAGCATTGTAGTTTATTAAAGAGTGGGAATGTTGGTTAAATAGGTGGTTTTAATAACTTTCCTAGAATCTCTATTAAGAGATAAGCATGTAACTGAAAACTAAGGTAATGAGTGGAATATCCAAGAAGCAATTTATAACTTTCAAAACGTCTTATAAGATGGTAGAATGTAATGAGTAAAGGGGGGAGAGAAAAAGATACAAGAGTGAGGGAAAGAGCAAGTAAAAGGGAAAAAAAAAGGAGTCAGCTCTCTGGCCTTCAGCCAGAGAGCCATGCATTAAGTTTATGTATGCATTTGAAGTGTTAATATATCGACTACTTTTAAATAGTGTTTTGTTTCCCATCGTGTCGTCCTCTCTTTATCTTTCATGGTTATTATGTCTTGCAAATTGTTATTGCAGAGTTAAGATATAGTATTGAGTGGTGGTTGCTTTGTTACATGTTTCTTGGTTTTTCTTGAAAGGAGTTATTTGTTTTTGAATCAGGTTTTGATAAAGAATTTGATAGTTTCATAAATTTGGTTTTTATGACAGTCCCAAGTTGGACAACATTGGTCCCAGTACGGGGGGCATAAATTCCAAACCAACTGTTGGATTTTGATGAGTTTCGGATATGTTGTTAATAACCTAGTCCTCCACATTATCACCAAAGAGATCTTTGAAATATTATCTGGTATGAAAGTTATAGTCATTTGAGTGAGGACCTATAAAACTGTCTGAATGTGGACAGTTATATATTGTGTTTCATCCCTTATTTCTTGTGGGGTTTTGATCATATAGAATAGTTGGTAAATGGAAGATAATGTCAAGTTGGTGCTATTGTTTATTGAATAATGAAAGGTTATGAGCCTCTACTTCAATATCTGTGATGGAAGATCAGTGAGATATGCAGATTGAGGAAGATAGAAAAGAGTTTGCAGGCTTTAGTGAAGGGGTTGAAAAGAGTTTGCAGGCTTTAGTGAAGGGGTTGTTGGTGATCATACATCAATATAAGAGCCCAATCCTTTTTGGAAAGGGTTCTAAGCTCACACCTCACTTTGTTGGACCTTTTGAGATCTTAGAGAGGATAGGTCCAATTGCATATCATCTAGCCTTTCCACCTAGCCTATCACACATCCATGATGTGTTTCATGTTTCTATTTTGAGGATATATATTTATGATGAGTCTCATATTATTAATTGGGATGCCTTAAAGGTGGATTCAGATGAGTAGCTAGCTTTGGAGCCCATTTGTATGTTGGCTCACTGGACACTGGCCCTTCGAGGCTGAGAGCTAGACCAGGTTAAGGTCTAGTGGGATTGTTATGATGAGGTCACAGCCTCATGGGAGGATGCAACATAGATGAGAGCTCACTATCCCAACCTTTTTTATGAACTCCAGGAGGAAGTTCATGCCTAGGAGGGAGGCAGATGTGAGGTCCCACTCCAGCCCATCATAGCATAGCATGCATTTTCATATTTTGATTATCTCGATGATATACTATTTTGACATATTAGACTTATTGCACCATGATTTTATATCATTAGAAATTATGTGGTGACTTTTATATTATGTTGATGATGATACATTAGATACACTTTTACATGCTTATGATTGTCAGATCCTTAAGATATGATATAGATGAAAAAATTGAACTCAGAATCTTATGTTTTGATACACATTGATTTGTGAAATATGATTTGAAATGATTGGAATCTCAAATTATTTTATGTACATACTAACCTGATTCTAAAAATTCTTTAGGGATTACTTGAGATAGTAGAATTTAGTATATATATTTTTCTTACGAAGATTGAATTTCAGATGATGTTTTGAATTATAATGAGTTGTGGAATGCTAGTTGTTAATATATATGTGTTTAAATGTTATCATGTATTTTTCATTGATATATATATATGGTTTATTCTTGAGCTACTGATATTTTGATCGAGTGTGCAGGAAATTGACCATGATTTTAAATGTGGGAAATCGAGGATGGATAAATGTGAATTATGTGTAAAACCAAGGTTAACTCTATGTAGAGATGTATCCTCGTTGTTACATGTTTGATTTAGTAAACATAATGTATGGATGTAATTGTATTTTTGTAAATTGTAAATGTGTATTATCCATTTGGCATGCCATGTGTAATGTAAGGTGATGTGTTTATGTTGTGTCAATTGACACTTGTACATATGAGTTGGCATGACCAAGTGAGTTAATTGGGATTAGACTCTTACCCTAGGGTCACCTTGTAGTGTTCCCATGTAGGGTTTCTTGTTTGAGGAGTCAAAATAAGATTCCCATCATGTAAACCCGTAGGTTAACTCTTAGAGGGTTTTTGAGGGGTTAAATGGAGCCCTAGGGGATGGTTAGGGTTAAATTTATCTAGCCTTATAGGTGTACTATGGGTCAGGGGTTAATTTTTGATCAAAAATGTGTCAAAAAATCAATTATGGCCTTCCAAAAACTACCATTTTAGAGAGTGGTGAAATTGATAGGATGTGAAGCTGGTGCAGGAGCATCCTGGGTGTAAGAGCAATCTTGCATCACCCAAAAAAATTTCTATTTTTATATTCAATAAGGGCTATTTTAGTGCAGAGCTGCTATTTATGGAAAGTTACTATTTTTGGTAATTTTTGTGTGTGCTCAGAATGATCTGATTTCTTTCTTGGAGGTTCATTTTGGTCATATAAGTCTGCCAGTAAAGTTTCATTGCCAGATCAAGTGTATATTGGAAGATATTGAAGATTTTTGGTATTGGCAGCAGGGTACAGAAACTTTGAACTCAGTTTTGAAGGCTTTAGAGGCCCCGAATGAGGTCGAAAATTTGGTTGATGGGCACTTGCGCCGATCAAGCCTGTAGAGTGCTTCGTGGCATTTTCAAAATGGGGTTATAATAGCCGAGCGGGTCAACTGGTGATGACTTATGGTCTTCGGAAGTTGGGCCACCTGAAATGGCGAAAAATAATTTTCTTCAAAATTTCTGTTCGGGTTTCAAAGGTTATCTTGAGCCAACTATGATGTAATAAAATGTAAAATAAAATAATTCTAAGTTGGTCGGCCTTATTGGCTAAAATTCTGGAACCTTCCCAGGCGGTGGAAAATTGCCTACATAAGGAAGGCTGTATTATTGTCTTAGGCAGTTCAGAATAATTCTGGGTATTAGATCTGGGTATTGGTTCAAGGCTTTGTCCTACAGAATATTGTAAGGGAATGCCCGTGTGGCTTTGCATATTGTAATTCTGAAAGTTTGTAATTCCACATTTGTGGAGATAATAAGAAGCCAATTTTCTATTTTTGCATATTGTTGTTGTTTCTCTATTTCTATTATACATTTGTGGTATTAAGGGGAGCACCCTTCATCAAGTGGTATCAGAGCAGGAGTTCTTGAGTGTGTAAACAGATCGCCGACCGTGAGGTAGTTTGCACCAGGACCGTGGCTAGGGTTTCAGCGCGCATCACAAAAATGCCTCCACGAAGGGAACGTGGTGGAAGAGCTGGTGTTGTAACACCTGAGGTTAGAGAGCTGCAAAGACAAGTGCAAGCATTGCAAGAAGAGATTCGTAGAGGAATGAATCTTAATGTCAGAGACGAAAGCGAGGATGAAGCCGAAGAAGAATATCAAGAAGGAGAAGTTGAAATTGTGAACCGGGAGGAAGAAAGACTTTTTCGGGCAATTTCCAAGATTGGGAAAAGACCTAAGATTGAGGTTCCTACATTTTCTGGAAATCTTAACCCAGAGGAATTGATCGACTGGATCAATGAATGTGAGGAATATTTTGAGTATGAAGATGTTGAAGATCCTGATAAGGTCAAATTTGCGAAGGCCAGATTGAAAGGTCATGCGAAGATCTGGTGGCAAGAAATTCAATTGGAGCGAAATAGAAGAGGGAAAGATAAAATCACAAGATGGGATCGGATGGTGGATAAATTGAAGCGACAGTTCATTCCTGTTGATTATGAGCTTGACCTACTAAAGAAAATGCAAAGTTTGAAGCAAGCAGGAAGATCTATTCAGGAGTATACAAAGGAGTTCTATCGACTCCTCATCAGAACAGGCCATGCAGAAGCTGATAAAGAGAAAGTTGCCCGATACCTTAATGGGTTAAGGCCAAGCATCCAGGAGGAGCTGAATCTGGTTCGAATGAACAGTATTGAAGAGGCATACCAGTTTGCCCTAAAAGTAGAGGAAAAGCTGACCAAGAAGTTTGAGAGCAGACAAAATGGAAGAGATCGCGGTGGACGATCTGGTGGACGATCATATGGTGGCCGAAATGAAGATCCAAAAAAGAAGGATGAGGCCAGCAGCAGTCAGAATCAGTGAGGAAATAATTCCAATCACTTCCAGGATTAGAATAATAGAGATCAGAGAGGAAGAGGAAGAGGACAAGGATCTGGAAGAGGTGGCTTCCGTGGAACATGTTTTCACTGTGGAGAAGAAGGTCACAGGGCATTTGAATGTCCTCAGCGCCAAGGCAGAACAGACAGGAGAAATGAAGGCCAGGCCAGAGTTGCACATGTAGATGAAGATGCCAGATCATCAAATTCTGAAGATGCTGAAAGAGGAGAAACGTTGATTAACAGAAGAGTCCTGTTGAGTGGTGAGAATGAACCTGAGCAAAGGAGGAGCCTATTTTGCACCAGGTGCAAGTGTGAAGGTAAATGTTGTGATGTGATCATTGATAGTGGAAGCACTGACAATTTGGTGTCAGAAGAGATGGTGACAAAGTTGAAGCTCAAGAGACAGAAACACCCACATCCATATCGGATTGCCTGGGTACAGGATGACCACAAGGTCATGGTCAATGAACAATGCCTAGTAAAGTTCAAGATTGGCGGATACCAAGATGAGGTATTGTGTGATATCATATCTATGGATGCATGTCATATGTTGTTGGGTAGACCATGGCAGTTTGACAGATGTGCTGTACATGATGGTCGTGCGAATACCTATTCCCTGACAAAAGATGGCGTGCGGCATAAGCTAAAACCATTAAAGGAGACTGAAGAAAAGGTATGTGGTAATGCAAGAATAACTTTTGTTGATGGAAGAAATTTCCTAGATGGTATGAGGCATGAGCATGTATGTTTTGCTTTAATTCCAAAAGCTGGTAAAGAGGAAGTAGAAGATGTTCCTGTAGAAGTTGCAGATTTGTTGAATGAGTTTCAGGATATTGTATTCGATAACGTGCCTGATGGATTACCACCAGTTAGGAAGATCAGTCATCAGATGGACTTGATCCCAGGAGTGAGTTTGCCGAATAAGGCAGCACACAGAATGACACCTGCAGAAAGTGAGGAGTTGAACAGACAAGTACATGAACTGTTACAAAAGGGGTTGATTCGAGAGAGTCTGAGTCCCTGTGCTGTACCAGCGGTATTAGCACCAAAGAAAAATGGAGAGTGGAGGATGTGTACAGATTCTAGGGCAATAAACAAGATCACAATCAAGTACAGGTTTCCATTGCCACGAATGGATGATATTATGGACTGTTTGAGTGGAGCTGTGTATTTTTCAAAGATAGATCTAAAAAGTGGATATCATCATATTCGGATCAGAGAAGGAGATGAATGGAAGACTGCCTTCAAGACAAAGGAAGGACTATATGAGTGGTTAGTCATTCCTTTTGGGCTAACCAATGCACCGAGCACTTTCATGCGGCTCATGAACGAGGTTCTGAAAGAATTTCTAGGTAAGTTTGTCATTGTTTACCTAAATGATATTTTGATCTTTAGTAAGACATTGGAGGAGCATATGATGCATATTCGTATGGTATTTGAGAAGCTGAGAGAAGAGAAATTGTTGATTAATTTGAAGAAGTGCAGTTTTGTGAAGAAAGAGTTAGTGTATTTGGGATTTGTAGTTTCAGCAGAAGGTCTAAAAATGGACCCAGAGAAGGTACAGGCTATCCTTGAATGGCCTACTCCAAGGAATGCTACTGAGGTAAGATCTTTTCATGGTCTAGCTAGCTTTTACAGAAAGTTTATCAGAAATTTTAGCAGTATTTGTGGACCCTTGACTGAAACAATGAGAGGGGATAGAAAAGAGTTTAAGTGGACTAAAGGAGCAGAAAAGAGTTTTCAATTATTAAAACAAAAAGTTACAGAACAACCTATTTTAGCACTTCCAGATTTCAATAAGGTGTTTCAAGTAGATTGTGATGCTAGTGGTACTGCAATAGGAGCTGTTATGAGCCAAGAAGGTAAACCTGTTGCTTATTTCAGTGAGAAGTTAAATGATGCCAAGAGGAAATATTCTGTTTATGATCAGGAATTTTATGCTATAGTTCAGGCATTAAAGAAGTGGAGACATTATCTGCTTCCTAAGGAGTTTGTTTTGTATACTGATCATCAAGCTTTGCAATATTTGAATAGTCAAGGAAAGTTGAATCAGAGGCATTTGAAATGGGTTGAGTTTTTGCAGAGTTATACATTTGTTTTGAAACACAGAAGTGGAAAGTCTAATAGGGTTGCAGATGCTCTTAGCAGAAGGCAACTATTGCTGACAGAGATGCAGATTGAGGTGGTTGGGTTCAAGGAACTCAAGAATTTGTATCCAGAGGATCCTGATTTTGGTGAAGCTTGGAAAGCTTGTACAGAACCTGTTACTCTAGACAGGATGAAATGGTTGGATTTCATCATCCAGGATGATATGCTATTCAGAGGGAGTCAGTTGTGCATTCCATGAAGTTCTATGAGGGAGAATCTCATCAAGGAGAAGCATAGCGGAGGATTGGCTGGACATTTTGGTCGTGACAAAACCCTTGGTTTGGTTAGTGAGAATTATTATTGGCCACAGTTGCAGCAAGATGTGAAGAAGTTTGTACAGAGTTGCAGAGTATGTCAGATGGTGAAAGGAGTGAAGCAGAATACAGGGTTGTATCAGCCATTGCCTATACCAGAGAAGCCTTGGGAGGATATCAGTATGGACTTTGTTCTTGGTTTACCGAGGACACAGCGGGGACATGATTCAATTTTTGTAGTAGTTGACAGATTTTCGAAGATGGCACATTTCATTCCCTACAAGAAGACTAATGATGCTGTTCATGTAGCAGAATTGTTTTTCAGAGAAGTAGTGAGACTTCATGGTTTTCCAAAGACCATAGTTTCAGATCGGGACACTAAGTTTGTTGGATATTTCTGGCATACATTGTGGAAGAAGTTGAAGATAGATTTGAAGTTCAGTTCATCACATCATCCACAAACTGATGGACAGACAGAGGTGGTAAATAGGAGTTTGGAAAATTTGCTAAGATGTTTGGTTGGAGATAAGCCAACAGGATGGGATTTGATTTTACCATAGGCGGAATTTTCATACAATAATTCTGTCAATAGGAGCACTGGTAAATCACCATTCCAAATTGTATATGGAAGTAGTCCAAGAAATGCATCTGAATTGAGGAAGATAGATAAAGGAGAAATAAGTAGTGCTAAAGCTGAAGATTTTGCAGAACACTTGAAGAACATCCATGAGGAGGTGAGGAAACATATTAACAAGATGAATGCGCAGTATAAGGCTAAGGTAGATGAGAAAAGGAGGCATAAGGAATTTCAGGTTGGCGATGAAGTCATGGTTCATTTGCGGAAGGAGTGGTTTCCGGTTGGTACATATAACAAGTTGAAAATGAAGAAGTTTGGGCCATGTAAGATACTGAAGAAGCATGATTCAGGAAATGCATATGAGGTAGAATTGCCTACCGAGCTAAATATTTCACCAGTGTTTAACATTTCAGATCTGACAGAGTATCATAAGGGAGGTGTTGAAGATGAGATCACAGCAGCACAGTGGAGTATTCCAGCAACTAGTTCAGACACTAAGGAGATTGAAGATATACTGGATAGTCGTGTTGGCAGAAGCATAAGGAACAGGACATATGAAGAATATCTAGTCAAGTGGAAAGGACGACCTGTTGAAGATTCATCATGGCTAACAAAGGAGGAGGTTAACCGTCTTGGTTTTCCTCTGCACACCTAAGTCGTGACAAGGTCACTTCTCAAATTACCCTGGGTGTCTGATGCAGGAGCATCCTGGGTGTAAGAGCAATCTTGCATCACCCAAAAAATATTTTGTTTTTATATTCAATAAGGGCTATTTTAGTGCAGAGCTGCTATTTATGGAAAGTTACTATTTTTGGTAATTTTCATGTGTGCTCAGAATGATCTGATTTCTTTCTTGGAGGTTCATTTTGGTCATATAAGTCTGCCAGTAAAGTTTCATTGCCAGATCAAGTGTATATTGGAAGATATTGAAGATTTTCGGTATTGGCAGCAGGGTACAGAAACTTTGAACTCAGTTTTGAAGGCTTTAGAGGCCCCGAATGAGGTCAAAAATTTGGGTGACGGGCGCTTGCGCCAATCAAGCCTGTAGAGCGCTTCGTGGCATTTCCGAAATGGGGTTATAATAGCCGATCGGGTCAACTGGTGATGACTTATGGTCTTCGGAAGTTGGGCCACCTGAAATGGCGAAAAATAATTTTCTTCAAAATTTCTGTTCGGGTTTCAAAGGTTATCTTGAGCCGACTATGATGTAATAAAATGTAAAATAAAATAATTCTAAGTTGGTCGGCCTTATTGGCTAAAATTCTGGAACCTTCCCAGGCGGTGGAAAATTGCCTACATAAGGAAGGCTGTATTATTGTCTTAGGCAGTTCAGAATAATTCTGGGTATTAGATCTGGGTATTGGTTCGAGGCTTTGTCCTACAGAATATTGTAAGGGAATGCCCATGTGGCTTTGCATATTGTAATTCTGAAAGTTTGTAATTCCACATTTGTGGAGATAATAAGAAGCCAATTTACTATTTTTGCATATTGTTGTTGTTTCTCTATTTCTGTTATGCGTTTGTGGTATTAAGGGGTTAATTTTTGATCAAAAATGTGTCAAAAAATCAATTATGGCCTTCCAAAAACTACCATTTTAGAGAGTGGTGAAATTGATAGGATGTGAAGCCCATCCCTTTATCCCCATTTTTGGTCTACCTATCATTTATGAGGGGAGACAAGATGGAAGAGAAGGACTCCAAAGTCATCTCTCATTAAGATGAGTAGGTAGAAAGTTGGTGAGGAGCTCCTTTTTAGTGGAAATTGGAGGAGTTTGAGGGTTGATTGTCCACTCTCCAAACTTGGAGACTTCTAGTTGAGTTAAGGAGATTTGGGAGATTGGACCAAGGAAGAAAAAAGATAAGAAAGGAAAAATCTCATATTCAACTTCATTCTTACCATTTCTTAGAGAAAAGTTGGTGCTCCTATCATGGAAGACTATGCATTTTCATTTTATGTGTGTATGGTTGTAAATCTTGTAGTATGTTAATCTGTGTGTTGGTCTCAAGTTGTTCATGGTTTTTCTTGTGTTTTCTTGCTTGTTACATGTTTTTTTTGGAGTGTGCAAGGCTATACTTGTACACACAAAATAGTGCACTTCTATGAATCCTTATAATCAAGAACACTCAAGAATGAGGTCTCAAAAATTGATCCATAGCTCTCTATGTATGGAGTTGCAAGATTTAAAATTGCTCTCAGCTAGAGCTAATAAACTTAATGACCTTGCTAGTCAACCACACAATGAAAGATTCAAATGAAGACAAGGGAAAGAATGCCAATATCTCCAAAAATCAAATGAAATGCAATGCAAATAGGCTAAGAATGATGATGCAAGCTAGTCTATGAAAATTAAAGTGAAAACTAGGCTATGAAAGGAAAGTACAAGTCTTACAATCCCTCCTAATTAAACTATGTGAGATTCATCTATAGCATAAAGAAAGTATATACTAAGAATGCCATGATTATGCAACTATGAAAGAAAGAAAGCAAGCTAAATTAAATGCAACAACAATGTCTTCAAAGCTTGAATGCAAGAATGTCTTCAAAGAGCTCCAAATAACCTAGAAAACCTGCAGCATAACATTAGCATAAAAGATAATGACCTAGAATGAGGAAGAGAGCTCTTCTTTTATAGGAAATGAGGAGAAATGGACCATGGAGATTAAGAGGCAAAAGATTTAATCAAGGGTGGAGCTTGAAAGAGGAGAAATCCATGTGCACAAGTATCCTCCAATAGGAAAATAAGAGTTGACTTTTGTGTCAATATGAGACAAAAAGTGATTTTTCCCTTTTTTTGAAATAGGAATAATGCTTTATTTGTGCAACTTAGGATAAGATGAAAAGTGGGGGCTTTTTATTTATTAAAAGGGGAGGAAATATTCCTTTTGAATAAATAAAGACTTAGGATAAAATGGTTAGCCCAAGGAAAATAATCGAAAATGATAAAATAAGATTTGATCAAGGAAATTGATATAATTGATAAAATGCTGATTTTTTAAAATATTGATTCAGGGATTTGATAAATTGTTGAATGGGGGCCCAAAGTCTAGGCGACCATTTTAGGGTGCATAAAATACTAACCCTTGGAAGGGAATAGAGCCTTTAGGGTGAAGGGTTGGAAATTGATCTCAAATAGTGTAGAGTCTCTCCTTGTGAAGGAGAGGGATATGGCTTGGGGTATGGGATCCAAGTTGCTATTTTTTTTGTTCTACACATTTGGGGGCCATAAGGGGAGAAGTGCATTTGTAAAATGGGAAAATGGAAATGTATTTTGTGGCCTTGTGAAGACATTGTTGAGCTATGTTTATTTGGTTATGGCTTCTCCTATTTGGGTTCACGTTCCACCTTCACCCCTCTTCATGGGTCCAAGGTGATCCTTTGTGCAAACCATGGGTTTTGGAAGTTCAATGTAGTTATTTTTTATGCTTGTGTGTGTGTGTGTGTGTTTGAAATGGTTGTTAAACATCCATTCTTGGTTCCCCAAGCTCAGGGGTGTCCTTATAAAGGCCTAGGTTGGGAGGTGAGCTCCCATGGTCAACCTTTTGAAAATTGTAGGTTGGTTGGATAAAGTTGAAGCCATTTTCTTGAAGAGAAATTTTATGTGGGTGTTGCAAGGTTTATTTGAAGACTTATGGCATTTATAAATTTTTTAAAAAAAACTTGTGGTGTATAGTTCCATTTTGTAAATTTTATTTTGTAGAAGAAAAGGAAAGTAGCTCATGTTGTAAATTTGCATTGTAAGTTTTTAAGAAAAGAAAAAGGATACATTGAAATATGTTTATTGTAAAGTTTGATTTTGAATTTGATCACATTGTATGAGAAAAAGGATTTATGAAAGAATTGTGTTATTAAAAAAAGAGTTAAATATTTTAGTTTAATTTGTATTTATGTTGTTATATGTTCTTTTTAATGTTTCAAAAAAAATTAGTTTTCTGCTATGTATATGTAAATTCTAGAAAGAATCTTAAATGTGAAATGAAGTTTTAACCTAGTAATTTCTTTCAAAAAAAAGATTGAAGAAATTGAAACCAGATTTCTCTTAATCATTTTTCCTTCAAACGTTGTGTTCTTTCTACATGATTAGTTAGTGCTATTTATTTTATTGCTTTCCCAATTTAATACTCATGTTATATTGCAAATTGTTTAATTATGTTTTCTTTTTGGTTAAAAAAATGTATATAATAATGCTATCATAACCAAACAGCATATCCTCATGTTAAATTTAAAGAAAATATATAAAAGAGAAAGGGGATATATATATATATATATATATATATATATATATATATATATATATATATATATATATATATATATATATATATATATATATATATATATATATATATATATATATATATATATATATATATATATATATATATATATATATATATGTACATATAATTTAACAAATAGATATGTTGTTCTTTATTTTCAAAAATATATATAATAATAAAAAATGGAATTTCACATCTATATATATAATAAATATTTTTATTTTTAAAAATATTAATAATAAACTAAATTTAAAATAAATTAAATCTGAGATCTTTTGGGGGCCATAGGTGGCTACCACCGCGGAACCCCAATGGGGGCCACAAGTGGCCACGCCACCGTGGGCTCTCCAAAGGGGGTCACAAGTGGCCACGCCACCACAGAAACCCCAGAGGGGGCCACTACTGGTAGATACCACCATAGGCTCCCTGATGTCCACAAGCAGCAAAGCCACCACAAAACCACTAGCAGGGGTTGCACGCATCCATGATGCCGCTGGACAAGGGTTGTATTTTTAAAATGAAAAAAAATGAGGTTTGTTTAAAAAAATAGAGATTATTAATTAAAAAATACATAGCTAGGTCTTTTTCAAAAAAAAGGGTTAACCCAAACAAACAAACAAAATGAAATCTTATGCCTTCCTTTTGAAAATAATACATGTGTTTGTGCCCTTCAAATCCTTCCATGAAGCCCTGCAAGAGAAAGAATGGGATTGAGGAAGATGAGAAAGAATGGAGGAATGGCATGAGAATGCCAAAATCCTCCCCAAACCCTAATTTTGGATTAGGGTTAGGGTTGAAGAGGAGAGAAGGAAGAAGGAAAAATGAGACAACTAAAATATCTCATTTTCCTCTCTTTCCTTTTTTGATTGGAAAAACCCTATTAGGGTTTTTTTTAATTTTTTAATATTATTTTAAGTGGTTGAATTTCAAATTTGAAAAGGGACTTTTTGTGGGGAAGAATATTTCTTTTCCCCTCTATTTTAAATTGGACCTAATTTTATTTTTTTGTGGGGGGGGGGGGGGGTGAACTTTAGTAGAAGGTTTAAATTTAAATTATTGCCTAGATAATTACTTAATTTAATCTATTGGACAACTTTAATTTAGTTAGTGAGATTTTTACAATAATTGATTTAATTAAGTTAGATTATTTTATTGATCTATTTAAAACTTTAGTATTTTATCCTAAATAAAGTTAATGAGATTATTAATGGTGAAAATAGATCAATATTATTTTTTATTAAAATTATGGAGAATTTAATTGGAATATGAATTCCACCTTTAATAAAGTTAATTTTTAAATGAGTATTTGCCTCTTAGGGTAAATTTTATTATTTAATTAACCCAGTAATTAAACAAGAGATAACTAGTGGGTTTTGAATTAAATAGGGTAAATGATGCATATTCTCTAATGGAATTATTTTAATGCAAATTAATTATTAGTCATTTTGGACATAAGTGAACCTTGGGAAGGGAATTAAGTTGATTAATAAACCTTTTTAACATTTTAATCGTTATATAATTATTTAAGGATAATTAATCATGGGTTAGTTATTAAACCTATTTTGTGTAGACTTAAGTAACCTTTGCAAGGGACATTGGTTGTAGTCATGATTCCCCTCATCATCGAATATAGATATTGTTGGATATCGAAGGATTGTATCAAATCCTTCGATGATGTCAACTTGTGGATAATATTTGTAAACCTAGTAACCTATCAAATAGTTATAACTACAATGTTAGTAAATTAATGACTTTTGAAAAAAATAGTGCATTTTTGCCTCAGAATTTTGGGCATGAAATTTGACTAGTTATTCAATTAAACTTCTTGCATGATTCAACTGCTCCTTGAGTTTCTTGATGAAATATTTTGCCCCTCTTGACTTTAATTCCATATTTGCATTACCCTGATCAAGATCTTCTAGTGTTGCTTCATATTTCTTCTTTAAATTGTTGAAATCCATCTAGATCTCCCTTAAGCTATTAGGCTTTTCTTTCAGGGGTCTAATGCTCTGATACCCATTATTAGGATTAAGTGATACCGGTAGGGGGTGAATCAGTATCACATTGGTTTATATTCTTTCTTTACCAATTAACAAATAATAAATTTAATAAAATAATCCACAACAAGTATACACACACAAGAGAACACATAACACCATATTTTGTTTTCGAGGAAACCCTGGCCAAGGGAAAACCCCATTGAGGATGGTACCCACAAATATCTACACTATAATATAGAGACCTTGTTAGGATTCCTAGTCATGTTAGGAGTTGAGTATTACAATAGGAAGGTCCTTGTTAGAGGACCGATGAACCCTATTAGAGGTATACCAAAGTTGTGCATACTACACTTACAAAATTGGACTTCATGTCTAGTATTACAAGAGATAATATAATAAATACATGAGAACTTCAACTTTTCATGTCATGAAATCTATGTTCTCAATATCTTCTCATCCTGCACTTAATTGATCATCTTTGCATATGCTTTCACACAATTAAAATATAAAATAGCATTACATACTTATACCCAATTAAGAGTATAGTCCCTAGGGTCAGCATTCCATCATGTCCTTAGACATTTACAAAATAAAAATTGTATTGTGTATCTTTTCCCACATTACAATATCATTGGACCCTTAACAAATATAATAAATATAATAACATAAGTTGGCCAAGATGTATGCTTCTCCCTTTTCCCTGTTACATTGTTTCTTGTCTTCGCATGCACTTAGAGAATTTTGTCTCTATCATATCACATCCAAAATGCTTGTGATCTTTCCTAAATATCCTCCATATATCTAGCTACCTAAATATAACTCTGCATATCTTAAATCTCCTTGTACCATGTTCACTGACCAAAATACTGAGACTGTATGCCAAGGACTGACTATGGACTTAGGTGTTTTTCAAATCCTTGATTACCAAAATAGTATCTGTATGCCTTGCGATGATCTAAGAGATAAGTGTTTCCAATAATGAAAACATCCATGTGCACATATTTTAGCCACTTTCCAACAAAAATTCCATTAATAGGTCTTTGATTCTTTGGAAAATTTATATAAGGAAAGTGAATTTTAGGCTCATATTTAATTCTCCAAAAGAATCTTTTAGCCAAAGCCAAGAAGTCATCAAAAGGGAATGGGAAATAAATGGTATTAGTAAGATAATATCAAACAAAGGATTTGGTTGTGATGAAGAAGTAAAATTAGTATCTTGGGGTATGAAACCTAGACCACATCTAGTGACTTGTGTAGGAGGATCTATAGGAACCCTAATACCTTGTTCATGGATGCCAAGACCTAATCCATTATAACCTTTTTTATTAGTGGTATAATGTTTCACATTGTAGTTGGATTTTAATGTAGAAGGTGAAGGAGATTCATCTTGATCTTTATGGAAATGTGTGGTATAAAGAGGAATGGGAGGAATATTCTCTTTAGGGAGAGTCATATCACTATTCTTATCATATTTAGGTTTTGAAGAGGAAAAATGATTATTAAGATATTATTGTCTATTTAATATTCTTGGAGAGAAATAATCAAGAAAATGTTTGACATCAGTATTATGAATAACACTTTGATAAAAGGAATATTGTTTAAGGTCATCCAAAGAATTGCATAAACTAGCTTACCCAAGACTATCCATTAAAGTGGGTTGAGGAAGAGGAGATATATCTCTCACAAAGATGGGATCATTAGGAGCTAGATCTCTATCATCATGACTACTAGTCATTATAGGAGTAGAATTATGAATATTTATATTAGCACTATTTTTAGGTTCATTGACAAAGACTCTTATGTAATGAAAATATTCCATGCATTTTGTTAAAATTTGAATGATAAAACCACATGAAATGTTGATAAAATATTTTAAATGTACCTTATAAGGAATAAATATATTTGACAACCTCATAATGTCATATGCAAGAATAACATGAAGGAATACAAACATCGTGAAATAAAATAAATTATGATTCACTCCATGTGATTGATAAAGAGAGGTAAGGAGAAATGTAACAACATAGGTTATCATACACCAATATAACTTAGTCAACTTGATGAATGTTAATTAAATTCAAGAAGCACACAAAGGATATCTAGCACCCAAAATCAGAATGAATATGTTATGATTCGGGTTCACCAAAATGTACAGAATGAAAAGGGATGCAATCAAAGTAGATAAATTACGTCCCCTTTCAATAATTGCTCATTCAGAAGGAAGATGCCCCCAATAGGCTCAAGGGGTGAATCAAGCACTAAATGGGGACACTGATCCTTCACTAAATATGTGATTGATGAAATCTAAATGAATGTACTATTGTGATTAAAGTGATTAATGAGACAAGTTACAGAAAACTAGAAATAACAGACGAATAATGAGTAGAAAATTGTAGAAATAGAAACCCCAAAAATATAAGGTACAAGGTGAAACCCATTATGTACCTAGGTACAAATTCCAATGGCATTATGTATCTACAAATTCTAACTGAAACTTTATGGGTCTCTCCAACTGTGTCTAATTTTCTTAAATCTCACCCAATGGCACTATAACTTATTTATGTACATAGAAAAAATGGGGAAGAAGATTGAATAGAGAGGTTTTCCTTAGTCAAACCCCTATTTAGGAATCAAATTTGGAATGAAATGAAATAAAGGGAAAGTGTGTTGTCATGTAGAAAAGGCTAGATATAGACAATGAAGTACATGATACCTTGGAAATTCAAATACTTCTTTAAATGAAATCATGTTGATGAATTAGCTTTGAATAAACACAAAAACCAAGAATGCAATCATCAAATAAAAAATATCATGGAGTAGATGTTTTAATTCTCCACAATGTTGGATTAAGGAGAAGAGAGAGAATACTTGAACGAGAGCAGGTGGATGTGGATCTTTTTCTGGGATAGAAAACTCATTTTCTTGGCCTCAAATGGGGGAAAGAAGCTAGATCAATGGAATAAAACACATTAAATTCTTAGAATAATGTTAGATCTTGAATGCTTGGACTTGAATATTTGATGGCTCTTTAGCTTGATTTTCTCCCTTGCACTTGATAGCTTGAATTGCTTGATTTGTTGGAATACTTTGACAATAATGAATGCACTTGATAATATATCTTGGATGCCAAAATGAGGATAGATATGGTTTTTATATACATATCACATCATTTCAAGGATTAAAATTCAAGCAGGCCAACCACATGACCGTATTTCCCATCAAAACCCTGGCACAAACCCCCAGACAATTTTGGGCCAAAATCCTTAGGAATACAATGAAAATGGCATTATCTACCTAGGAGAATGAGCCAAGATTTGAACATGGTTCTAGGAGAATAAGGTAGATGCAATATTTCTAAGCACAACTCAATTCGAGGTCAAAATAGGTCACGAAGGCCACAAATAGGGATATAGGACCTAGGTAATGAAATTAATTATGGGATTGGAGGAAAATGAGAAGACAACACATAGAAATAAGGGTCAACCATTATTTTAAGAAATATTGAAAGGAATGGAGGACCCAAATTTGAATTTAAGTATCATTAAGTTCCATATGAGGTCCTACCATAGAAAATACGTATATAGCATAACATATATTATTCTACTTATATTGTTTTTTCATGACTACCATTCAATTAAAAGCCTCCCCAATTTAATAGTGTATTAATATAGTTTTTTGTCAATATAATCAGTTCCTGCCATAGGTAGGTTTAATATTGCATCTATTGGGGTGCTAAAATATAATTACTTTGGCCAATACATTTGGATTTTTTGAGGCTTTATAATCTTAAATCATGATGTTTACAAATAGATTTGGGAAAAAGAGTTTGTGATTGAAATTTGAAATGGTAGTTATTTCCTATTTTGTGTTATTCACAACTAAAATTAGTGTTTCAATGATTCTTTATCCTCTCTCTTGTACATTTATAAATAGGAAGACTTAAACTAGAATATTGAAGTTCACAAAGGCTTTCACATTATACCTTTCAACTTGAAAATTGATAGTTTAAGATTTCCATCTACATGTGAACAACAAGAAACAAACTCTTGTAGAACAAAAGATATTGATAAATGTTAAGATTTGAAAAAAAACCAAAAAAGTTCTGCAAAATCTTTCCCATTTCAGCTTGTGATGACATAGATGTTCAAATCATTCCTTCTACATGTGACTTAAAATATGATAGTGTAATCTTCCCTTGTTACAAATTTACAAGTAACGACACAAAGAAATGTTGAGAGCTTAAATTTTTACAGAACTTTGGCCTGACATTTTTAGGGAAAAAAATCCTTGCAAGAACTCAATCATTTTCGAATTGTACAAAGCAATAGAAATTTTACTTGTCAATAATAGAAAACAAAAAATAAAAATAGTTTGATTGAATCAAAGGTTCATACAAAGTATAGAATGTTGGAAACCTAGTTGACAACAAAATGCATGGCCATTTTAGCTCTTTGAAAATTTAAGAATTGAACAATTCTTTTTCCATCTTCATGTGCATACGTAAACTAGGAAACAAAGTTATATTCCATTGAAATTTGAAATAGATAGACATTTAAATCTTATCAATCTTTTCTATTGAGCACAAACATGATCATTTACAATTCATGCGAAGAGGCCTTTTAAGAAATAGATCTCCCAAACAACAATATGTCTTTATTTCTAAATATCCATACATATATTTATGCATATGCATTTGTATAAATATATATGTTTATACATGCACATGTGTATGTGTGGATATATCAATAAATCTTATAATTAGTAACTTTTTAGGTCATACACTCAACAATATTTACATTTTGTGAATTTACATAGTTAGCACAATACATAAAAAACTATTTAGCTTTTAGGTAACAATTTTTTCCTTATAATATTTTGCAACTAATTTTTCTACATTACTTATATTTATTTCACAAAATTAACTTAAATCACTAACTTTCTGATTTTACTTTTTCCAAGTGTCTTTTTTTTAAGGTCCTCTTCAAAATTCATAGCTAAAAAAAGGTATATACTACATTCACTCTTCAATGTAAATATCACATATTTATTTTAAAAAAAGAAATGCATGCTTATAGTCTTAAGGTATATATAACATTTCCAAATTTTAAGCACTATATCTCGCAAATGCCAACTTTTCATTTTCATTTTATTCTCAAGATATAATGATCTTTCATTTAGTGGCTTTAACTATTTACTTCCATAGATTTGTAACTATTTTTTATATAATTTGAATGACATATAAACATATTTATGTCTAGCTCTATGACAAAGAAAACTATACTTATATACTATGTTTTAAATGCTTCTTATACTTGTTGAACACTTATAAACATGTTACCTTACATATCGTTTAGATGTTTATTTTTCCATTTTCCCAAATACATACATAGTCAATATTTTGTATTTCAGATATTCTTAAACATTTTCTTTTATTACACTTTTAGCAATGCTTGTAATAATTTGTTTCATTTTCTCTTAATTGCCTGGTGAACTTCTCTATTGTAGACAATGACATAATGTATAAACAAGGAAAATCTATTCTCACTACGAAATGTTGAACTGGTATTCATTAATAGACACACTACCTCTGATAAAGAAAATTTACTTTTAAATTAGTGCATTCAATAATGTCTACATGCATTACAATCTTTTAAACCAACAATTTAAAAAAATACAAGCAAATATAGAACTTTATTTCCATATTATCTATGTTCTATCTGCAAAATATTTCAATTGCATCTATAGCCCAATCGAGTTCACCTACAAAATCTCTATCTACCTCTCCTTTAGGCACAAATATCTTATCTATAACTATCCATTGTCTTACTTGCATTTTGATACACTATACTATATAAATTAACCAAGTTATATTTGATAGTCAAGTTTGCAAATGTTTCATTTCCAGATATCTCATTCTCTTTCTTTACTCTGAAAGACAATTTTAGTATTTGTTCAATTAAAGGTCTCTATTTGTATTGCCCACTATAATTCTTTTGCACTCTTGCAAAGTGGATCTTGTTTTCTGAAGCTAGGAACATGTGAAATCTAAAATAAAATATTTTTAGAGTTTAAGGGCTTGAATTTTGTTGTTAAGCTTGATTGTTTGTGCAACAATTGGAGGCAACATCACGTGCCCATTTTTCACTTGAAAATTGCAATTGTTTCCTTTGTGACAAGCATCTTTTCACTGAATATTTCTAATGAGTGTTTTGTTTGTTATGGTGAAATTACATTGTTAGTTACACTACCCAGATTCATGGCAACTTGAATAGGTATGTAAAATTCAACTTCCAAGTGAAAATTGTGGTACTTTCCCTTGCTCCAATTCAACTTTATCATCTCAATTATATCTTTTAATCGAGTATTTTGGGGATTTTTAGTCACTATGTTATGGAATATCTATGTTATGGAATATATAGTGTATCAGAATGTTTGTCAATTTAATAGGCTTAACCTGTATTAAATGATTTGAATAATGATTATGATAGTAAGCCAAACACTAAAATATATCAATTTCGACTTTCTCATCTAAATTGTAGCTTTTATGGAATTTATTTTGTATTTTGGGTAATTTTAGTCACTGCTTCTATAGGAAAGAAATTAATGTTTTTGGTTGATCTATTGCAACACTCATAAGCTTTCTATGTCATCTAAATAATGTTTGTAATGTTTTCAAGGACTCATAATTGTAATAGGAAACTATGGTACAAAAGGTTGCTTTCATTGTGACAAAGCTCAATTTGACTACAAAAAGAAGCCCCTTGATGAATATAACATTTAGTACCATAATTACCTCTTTATTTATCCCTAGTAGATATACTTCTTACTTTGACAAGTTGACCACTTCACAAGTAAATTCACATAATTATGTTTCCCTTTTCATTAAATGAATTCAAACCTATCCTGACTTTACATGATGTTGATTTATACATAGCTTATAGAAATCTTTGTTGAAAGCATTGTCTCTGCTAAAATATATATCTTAATAATTCCATGTATCCAACAAATTATAGACCATCTAAAGACTCAAGCAATCACAATGAGCAGTTTGAGGAATAATTCATAGTACAACTAAACTAAAAACTTTTAAAAAATCATAAAAGTATGGGATCAAAACTGCATTCAAAAAAGTATTTTTTGCAAGTATTTGTATCATAGCATTACCATTACCAGGTCATTTGCATTTGCACATGAAAGCTGAAATGGCCATGGTTTCTCTATAAGGAAGAGGTTTAAGCTCTATGAAACTAGAGCTAAAATGCAAAATATTTTACATAACTTCTCTGATTTTTTTTAATTTTTAAGTTTTCCAAAAATTTGTTTACACATGACAATGATTTTGCAAAAATTTTAGGTATTTTTTTCTATTTCTTTGTCTTGCACTAGCTATAAAAGCATATTTTGTGTTGTCATTTTCTACATATTATGGATAGATTTCAAGTAAAAACTACAATGAAAAATATTTTACACAACTTTTCTACTTTCTTTCAAGCTATTAGTTATAAATACAGAACTAAAAACTTTTGAATATTTTCTCTTTTTTGCAAGATCAAATCTTTAAATTTCTCAATGTCTTTTGTTTGATGTCTACTGCTTCTCAAAAAAGTGCACCACTGCTACATAGTTTCCCTTCTTAGCCAATTACCAACATATTACTTTATGTGCATTCCCTCTTACACATGCATTACTATTCACATTGTGCACTATTATTAAGGACATCAATTCCATTCATTTTTCATCCACTCCCATTTATGGAACTTGATTACAATTACTAGTTTTTGCAGTTCACTTGGCATCCTTGGTACACAAACAATCCCTTGTCTTGCAATCATCACAACATAGTTTGTAGATCACAAACATTCATCTATAATAGCTTAAACTTGTCGGTTAAGCTTACCTGTAAATGTTTTATTTTAAATTCCAACACAATATGTATAGCACTTGTATCTGACTTTTTATATGCACATAAAAAGTCTACATAAGTAGATAAATGACTTTTAGTATCTACCTCTTTCTTAATTTTAATCAAATGTTTGATTAAATATAAACTCATGATCCTATATTGCATAAACAATTCTTTTCTTTGTACCTAATATTATTTCAAAGCAATAGTTCTCACTTCTTAGTCATGGAAAGCTAAAAAAAATCTATTTGCAAAGAATAGTATTATAATTAATGTAAACAATATTAATGATACATGAAGAAAATAAAAATTTTCCAATCAAGTTTTAAAAACTAATTATATTTAGATTTTCCACAAAGTTTGTTCTTCCACTTTACAATTTATGAATGATAAATATCATTATGATTAAATGTAAAAATACAATAAAATTTTATAAAGTTGCCTCTTCTTTTTAATGTTCTCTACTAAAATACTCTATAAAATAATTCATATATGTTCCTTTTTTATTAGAAATATAAAGGGTTTTCTATTTATTCACTTTTTAAAATAGTATTATTTATACATTTGTATTCAACTAAAGTATAAAGTGTTGGGTGATTCTTAAACTTTGCACAAGTTCTTCCCCTATTGCTAAAAGAATATTGTATTCATATTTTAAATTATTCATATGATTATTATGTTCTTATTTCTCTTAATTGTATATTTCAAAATAATTCATCCATACCTTCAATATAGGTTGTGTATCTTTAAAATATAAGGTGGTCTATCTTAAAAATAATTGCTCTTCCAAGGTTCTCTATGTACATTTTTAGTTAGATTTTGATTAGAAAATGACATTGTAGAAAAGCTTTAACATATCTAATATCGAGCATTGTCTATTAAACCAAGACCAATGATTTACAACTCTACAAAATTCAAAGTACTTTCAACACTTACAAAATTGAATTCCAAGAACAAATACTTCACTTTCTAATATTTTTTTCAACACCTTACTTTGAAAATGATACACAAACCAACACCAACAAACTTGAGATCTACTCAATTCAAAACTTCAAAATCAACAATTAACTTAATACTAATAAATTCTTCTCACTCTTATAAAACAGCAAAGATTAATATCCTCAATATAACTATCCACATCTATTTAAATTACTTCATTTTTAACCAATTCAAAAATTCAGCATTTTTTAAACAAAAAATTAATAACATATTTAAGGCACAACATCATATCACCTAATCTTATTCAAAATAAATAATTCCCAAACAATTTTATTTTTCAACATTCTCTAACTCTTCATAAACTATAGTACAAAACCTTTAACATATCTAATATTCAACATTGTTTATTAATCCAAGGCCAACAATTTATAGCTCTACCCAATTCAAAGTACTTTCAACACTTATAAAATTGAATTACAAAAATAAATGCTTTTCTTTCTCATATTTATTTCAATACATTACTTTTCAAATGATACACAAACCAACGACAATGAACTTAACCTCTACTCAATACAAAACTACAAAATCGAGAACTAACTTATTAATACTAACTTCTTCTCACTCTTATATAACAAGATAGATTAATAGCATAAATTTCATTAATTAAGTTTCAAACAATTCTAAAATTTGGCTTCTTCCAAACAAAAAATTAATGTATTTAAGACACAACATCCTATCACCTTAGGAAGTGTTGAGTTTTAAAATTTCTCATTCCACTAATCCTTCTAGTCCAATGGCTCCTTCTGCATTGTCTCCAACTGGTGTTTATATTGATCTGGCCATCTCTAGAGGCTTGTAGGGTAAGTCTATTATGGTCAATACTTCATTACAAGGAATTTATGATTCTATCACCATATGTGAGTGTCCTCACATTGTCTATAGGGGCAGTGGGGCAGTTTTATCCATGTTCCATCAACCTCTTCATTGCTTGAGTTGGAGTTTACTTTAGTTGGTGTTGTCATTCCTCGTGATGGAGGTGGAGGGGTCTCTTTATCTAGGGTTGTTATGGATGGGGTTCCACCCCAAAAAATATGTTGTTTCTAGTGGATGAAGCTATGCCCATGCTTCCAAATTTTCTACTACTATTCCTCCAAATGAGAAAGCTTGATCTATTTCCTATGCCAAGACCTCCCATTTGCTGGTGTGTGGCCCGAATGTGATAGATAATGTAGATTTCTACCAATATAGTGGGTTGATCTGTATATTCACTAGTCTTTGGACTTCTCTTATGGATCTGCATCATTGGATAAAAAGTTCCTAGTAACCCTTAATCTCTAGTATCATTATTTTTTTGGCCTTATGCAAAGGGGTTTCTATTGTTGTATTTTCTTCCTCTAGAGATTGTGATTTGGTGTTGAACAAGTTGTGGATTTGGGGGAATCACTCTCTTTCAACCAAACCCTATAAAATCCTAATCTACCACTCCATTTTTGGGATATTTATTTCTTTGAGACCTTCAAAAACTCTATTGGTCATTTCTTGAATATGGATGAGGCTATGGCTTTGTTGGGCCACTCTACTTTCACTTGAATTTTGGTTGACATGGATATCTCCACACCACTACTAGGGGATGTGGTGCTCATGGTTGGAGACATGTATTGGACTTAGGCAATGGATAATTAGGGCCTTTTCTTTTGGTGTTGGTGATGCTTCTCTAATGGCCATCTAGCTATATACTATTCTCTTTTGCATCATAAAGGTGTTTCTACTTGGTGGAAGGATGCAAATTATGATCATTTGACCATCTGAGCTTTTGATTCTTCCTATAAGGATTCCTCACAAGATGAGAATGGACCCCCTGGGAGATTCTCATGTTTTTTAGCCTCCTTTGATCTGATTGACCTATCTCTACCTCTCATTACTACTTTCATCCCTTATGGCTACCCAAATCCTTCTTCGATTCTTGCTCCTGATCTACTCTAGCCTCTAGCAATTGATGTACAATGTTGCATGCACTATGTTTCTAGTGATGATAGTTCCATAATGAGGGTTCCACTATCATGTGTTTGGGACCCTAGTGAAAGAATCTCTTGGATGATTGTATGTCGGTGAAGGAAGAACCACTCTATCTCACATTCTCCTTCACCCCACAGTGAGTGTGTTGGCTTCCCACTCTTGATGTGGGTTACTAGTGTGTTGTTGGTGGTTTGTTCTTGACCTTATTTTTAATTTACTTGTATTTTCTAGCACATTTATTTTTGTGATGTGGTTGTGTAAGGGTCATCCCTCTTGTTAGATTATTGATTTAATCAAAAACATCCTATCACCTTTTATTATTCAAAATAAATAATTTCCAAATAATTTGAATTCCCAACATTCTCTAACTCTTCATAAACTATACATCATCATACTTTTCTAATAGCACTTCAACCATCCCTTTTAACTGCAACCTATTATACCTACTCAAACTAAAAAACTCATTCATTAATCAAGGTGCTCTAATTGCTTTCATAGATTATTTTACAATAAACAAAGCAACTAGAAACAAAAAAAATTCTTATATCAAATCCAAAAATATAAATTCTACATATCACTAATCGCCAAAAATTTTATCCCATAGATTAATTACAACATACATCAACAAATAAAACATTACTAACACTAGTATTTACAATTTTTTTATTTACAAATAATACAAAATTTACACATTCACTAAGTCATAACAATATAAATATTTCTCCTATTAATTTGAAATGAGCGAAGCAGGTGGGAACTCATGTGATCGCAAAAATGGTAGTTTTGTTGGTTGTGTAGGGTTTTTCTTTCCACCTGGGAAAGGTCAGCATGGTGAATCCTCTATGACTGAGAAGTTAGGAGAAAATGATGTAGACGATGGGGACCCACAATGGTTGGTGGTCATGATACCACCAGGAAATGAGTAATCATGGGCTCTTGTCAGTGATGACAAGGCAAAATATGTGGAAGAAAATGGCTCTTCTGGCCCTTCTTCACCCCCTACAGTTGATGTACCCATTGGGAAACATGAAGATCATCTTTGGATGGCTCTTTTTGGAGTCAATCCAATCAGAAAATTAGCTTTCCCTCATGTCAAGAATATATCAAATATCTCAAACAATAGGTATGTCATTCTTGTTCCTGATCACCTTGTGGATCATTCTATTTCTGTTATGGTGCACTCATTGGTTGGAAATTTCATGGGCCCAAGGCAAAATATTGACTCGGTGAGGGTATTTTCTAAAAAGAACTGGAAGTTAAAGGGAAGTGTTGAGATAGTCGCTATGTCAAAAGGGTACTCCTCTTTTTCTTTATCAAATAAGGAAGATATGGAAAATAAATTGTGGGGGTCAATGGGTTATAGGTAGATCTTATTTGGCTCTGAAGAAATGGAAACCAAATCTTTAAATGAATGATTCTATATTTGTGGCTTCCCTAGTTTGGGTTCATCTCCCTATCCTTTTGTTGTTGTTCTGGCATGAAGATGTTTTTAAAGGGTTGGTCGCGTCTTTTGGTGAGCTCCTTTCAATTGACTCCATGACAGATTTGAAATCTAGACTAGTGTACATGAGGATCTATGTTTGATTGGGTTAGTATACTAAACTTCCAACTTTGGTGGATATTGTGTCAAGATTGGATAAGCGTACACATCCTCTGGAGTATGAATCTATTCATTTTGTCTTTTTTTATCTACAAGAAAATTGGGCATTCAGAAAAGAAATGTCCCCAAAAAGTGAGCCATTTTCAAAAATCAAAAGAGGAGGAGCAAAAAAATTTGGATAGAAAAGAAAGCCCAGGAGGGGATTTCTACTAAGTCGACTAGAGGGCATGTTTCTGTAGACACTTAAAATTGTCCCTTAAAATTATGATTATTTAATTATTTTTGTTATATTCATCTACCTATTTAATTAAATTTGGTTCATTATTCTATAGAATTTAAATCTAATTTAAATACCTTATCCTTAAGTGTATTAAATTTTATTTAATACATTTCCCCCATTTAATCCCTTTTTAAATAAATTTTAATATATTTAATTTCCCTCACATTCTATTATTCTCCTAAAACCATGATTAGTCTAATTTTTAATTAGATTAATCCTAAATCTAGACCTAGATCCTACCCTACTCACATCACTCTCAACAAATAGACCTACTTGCTAATTAACTAAGGTTAATTAGGCTAATTTTTGGATTCCTACACCCATTAGTCCTAATTATTTTCTCACACGTGTGAGAAAATTTCTAAAAATTTCCTTTTCAAAAATTGCTAAAAATTTCCTAAACAAGGCTTCTTAAAAAAATTTATGACACCTCTTACACCTTCCAAAAGTTTGAAAATGGACTTTTTTCTTACACTTCTCTTATACACACTTACACATGTGTACTTGAAGTACACATTGACCCATCACATCACAAGTTTCTCACACATGTGTGAGAAAACTTGGACTCTTCCATGGCTTATGTGTCCCTCATGTGGCACCTATGTGGATGCCACATGTGATCCACCTCACCCCAGCCCTCCAAAATCCTATAAATAGGAGACTTTCCAAGAGTAATGGACCCATTCATTTGCATTTAGAGTTACCATGCTAGTTTCTTGGTTCCATTTAGTGATTTTTATCTAACTTGTTTGGTAGTTGTTTGCATTCATGGTAGATAGTTTTCATTTAGTTTCTACTTCTCACATCCATATTGAATGCTTAAGACTAGTTATTTATAACTAGTTTTTGAGTTCATTCAATACCATATTCATTTAGTTTACATTTACTATCTTTCACTCATCATTTCATTGTAATCAAAGTGGGATTCATATATTGTGTTGGGAGAGAACACCCACAACCATCTCTAAGAGCTTAAATCAAGCAAGTCTTGGGTGCACTTGCTTCATGCTCATCGGAGGTTGTGGTGGAAGATTTTGTTTTAGTTTTGTAAGATTATAATAATGTTAGATAAATATTAAATATGTCAAGTTTATTCCTAACATTTCATGTTTAAGCTTTCTCCCTACAAGTAGGTTTTGATCACATATACTTTGGCACACCTAGTGGGACCCATGTCCCTGATTTAAACTCATTTTCTTCAAATTTTTGTCATTCGTGGAAACTGTCATGCAATGGCATCTCCGACCTGGAATAGTCATCTATGTAGATTGGTGTCTTCGCCTGGAGACTATTGTCTCTGACTAGTTTTAAAAAGGACTTAAATTTTTAATACTTTAAAGTATTTTTGGGGATATCCTAAGTTTTTTAGCTCTTGGGTTTCTCTCAAGACATTGATTTTATAGAGTTAAATGCTAGAAAAATTATTTCAAAAGTTTATTTTAATCATAATAGATTGACTTTGATTCCTAAACTTGCATCTATGAAGGTTGACCTTTGTCTCACTAGATCAGTGTCTACGACTATTTTTGGTCGGCTGCGCTCCTCAAACATTGTGTTGTTAGATGTCAAGTATACTTTTTTGAGTTTTCATTAAACTCTCATAGGTGCTTTCTGAAAGTCATCTATGAATTTTGACTGTCATCTATGATAGTTGACTGGCATCTACGCAAACTATTATCTATGACCTAGAATTGTCATCTACGCCCTGTGACAGAATATTTTAATTTTCTAGAAAGTTTTTTTGTTACTGATCCATTTGGTTTTTTGCAGCACCTCGAATCTAAATATTGAATACCCAAAACTAATAATATTTTGTGTTGCAGGATGTTGAGGGAAGACATTTACAAACATCAAACTACTCACTCTTTTTTCTTGGAGGTTGCCTAGGAGATACAAGCAAATATTGTGTTTTCTTAATGTATTTCTTAGGAACATTAATAAAGGTTCACTTGTAGTATTTTATTAAGTGATAGGGGATTGTGCTCTTGTCTTTATAAGACAATCAAAAACCTAGACTCATTTGATAATATAATTAGAAAGGAACTTTGGAAATGAACAACATTGTTTGATGTATTTGGGAGAAAACAACATTGGATAGGAGATTATGCTCATTTCCCCTTGAGGGAAAATCAAAAATCCAGACTCCTTTCATTTCCAATCCATGATTTTTGAATTCATCTTGTAGATGGGCCTATCAATTGAGGTAAAAAGCTCCTGGGAACAACCCACATGAGAACGAGGTGTAATCCCACCACTCCAACTCACCTTAATCAAATTTTTTTCTTGGGGTTAAAGCCTCAGAAGTCAGATACCATTTGAGCTTATATATGGCTCTCACCTAACACATTAGTAGGGCCTTGTGGTCTCAATCACATTTACGTGACTACCTATGATAAGGTGATTTGTGGGGCTATAGGCCTAAATCACGCTTGCACAAACATAGGGAATGTATTTGAATGGAGACCCTCACTAAGCTCCTTAGAGTAGAAGCTACCTAGTTCACCCCTGAAAGTGTGATAATCCAAGTGCGAGGATAGTAACCTCCCCAAGATAATCACCATATGGTGCCTTCTTGAGTGTTTGGAGATGGATAATATGGCATCATGACTGGAGCCATTGCATCCTTGGTGATGATTGTATTCTGATTAGCACTTTAAGTGTGAAAAAGTTAGTGAGCGATGATCTTCATGCTCTACCAATTCCTTAGGGTAGGAATTTTGTTTGACTATCTGTAATAAAAAAATTTCTCAATAACATACACCTCAAAGACATTATTTTGTATCAGCTTCATTGCCACTATTGCTTGTCTCCTGCGAGGTTTCTTTGTCCCTTGCGGGATTGTTTTCAAATATATGAGTGTTGTTTTTTTTTGTTTGAATGCTTGGAAATTGGTTCTTTCCATTGAATGGATTGACCAAAAATCAAAAAGGAAAATCCAAATTGACCGAACTCATCAAAATACCCTAAAATCTAAACTATCATCTTTGACCTGGAATGGTCGTCTCCACAAATTAGAATTTGTGTCTGATAATCATTGTCTCCACTTGAAAATAGTGAGAAGTATGACCACACAAACACATCAAAAATTTGGTTTTCCAAAGGCCCTTGAAATCATTTGTCCTAAAACATAGATCTACTCAATCAAAATTAACTTTCTTTTGGGATATTACCGATTCAGGAAAACATAAGAAAGTGAAACTTCTGATTTCTCAAGTCTATAGAGAAAATAAAATCACTGATAGAAAGGCTAGAGTCAACGTATACTATTTTAAATCTATTCAAAAGACTCTTGAAGCCAGTGATAAATTTGATAAAATCATATATAACAATCGGGTTGCCAATTTTGTTGCCAAGAACAAAGTGAACATGGATTTTGTCACTTGGGAATCCTATGATTAAGTACCTTTTACCTTCATCATTTTCTAATCACCCATCATTTCCTCATCTTTAATCACGTCTTCCTTCATCCAAATTTCAAAACATTAGGAGCATTAATCAAAACCTTGGACTTTAAATCAAAATCAAATCAATCCATCTTTCACACCTTAATCAAACAATAAGGTGAAAGAATAAATCCAATAGTGGCACATAGACCTTTAGTCAAAGAAAATATTAATCCCTTACTACTTTGAGAACTTAGTCTTTCTCTAGTAGTTTTAACCCAATCCTATTTTGTTTGGGGGTCATCAGTTTATCACCCAAATAAGAGAAGATTCTAAATAAAACCCAATCCTTTGTTTGCACAATCACAAGGTCTTATTTCACCTAGGTGTGTTCCAAACCTTTAAATCAAATCAATCTTTAAGGATTAGTTCCTCTTTAATCCAATTAATCAAATCAATCCCAAATCAAATTCAATCAATCATTGAGGCTTAGTGTGCGTGTGAATTTTGTACCTAGCTGGAGACACAACACTTCAGTAAAACATTAGAGGTTAGCAAATCAAGAAATCTGCAAATAAGGACAATATAGCTAACCGAGAAATTTACTGCCTTCTAGTAGGTGCGAGTATGCTATTCTCAGATTCAGACCAAGATCAATGACAATGCAACACGTAAACAAAGGATTTAATGCTAAAAGATGGATGACAGATGAATGCAAATTAATCTATTTTTTTAGATTTTGTGTGCAATAAGATGAAAAACTAATATGAAACTAGTCTAGAATTGATTGAAATGATATGAAGATTGATATAACAATGATATGCTATGATATGAAAATGAATGAATGCTATGATCAAAACAATAACAAAAATCTCACAATCGCCTGTTTGTAAGAGCTTGATTCTTCAGATGCAAATTTGTGAGAGTTCAAGTATGCAAATTCACAGGGGGGAAGATGAAGGACTAAACCTCAATTATATAGAAATCCATGGATTAAGGATACATTGAGAAAATCCATAAATTACTCTTGATAAACTCAGGTTGATTTTTGAGTTAACAAGAAATCAGGAAAAGATCAACTCATAAAATCATGCAAAAGCAACTTTTTAACTTGAAATAGAGTTTAGTTCACCTTTTCAACTCACAATCAAATGTTGAGTTTAGAAAGTTAACAAATTGAAATCGATAACTGATTTAAAGTTGACTGCTTTTCTGATTGTGCATGATTTAATATGAATTAATTTAAAAATAAAGTGGTTTATTCTCAACTTAACTGATTTTGAGTTAAAATAACTGATTTATGGGTTAATCAATTATTAAATCAAACTTTTATTCCAAATTATATCATTAAATATTGACAACTAGATTTAATCAATTAAATAAGAATTTAATCAATTATTCATAGGATTTTTTATTTATTGTCAAAATTGAATAATATTAATTAGGAATAAATGCAATTAAATCCAATTAAATGATTAAGTGGCAGAATTAAATTAATTAATCAAATATTGAACATATTCAATTAATTAACTTTAGGATAAATAATGACATTTATCGCCAAATAATATTCAATTAAAGATAATTAGGATAATTAAGAATATTCAAGGAATATTCCCCGATGCAGAATTAGGATAAAATCAATTAGGTTTTTGATAAACTGATGTGCAGGTGTGCCTTAGGTTAGGACTTTGATGTCAATTTTGTTCGATTTGTTGATGTAGGAGGTCAATGAACCTATAGCCCATTTTTGGGGTATTACATATTGCCCCTCTTTGAATTATTGTGTGAAGCGTAGTGGTTAAAAGATTAATCTATTTTTGATAATGATGTGGACTTAGTTATGTGGTGGAGAAACTAATCCTGAGAGATTAACCGGTTTCAAGATAGAAATCGATTGATAGATTTGAAGATGTTGGTGATTCAGGTCTTGGTTGACCAAAGAATTGAGATGATTCTAACTATATCAATAATGAACCGATGATTACAAAGAAGTGTCAAAATGCCTAATCCTGAACCTATGATTACGAAGAAGTGACTGTCCTGACTCCAAACCTGATCATCCAAAGGAATCGAAAGGATGCCAAATCTAAACCCTTCGGTTACAAAGAACCAAGGAAATAACACAACTAAACCAATGGTTATGAAGAGGTGATACAATTTGCAAGAATGATTAGGATACCAGATTGATATGGATCTTGATGAACCTGATATGCCCCAAGCGATGTGCCCCAAGCGATGAGGTCTTTTGATGAATCAGCAACTAGACGTGGTTGTTGTCTTGATTACTGAAAGAAAGAGTTGATTTACATATTTTGATTGATGTGCAATACCATGCCCCCTTTGGGATGAAAATTGAAATTTGACAATAAAAGTCAGTGTTGAATGGTTTAGAAGCATGTTAATTGATTTGAGAATTGGTTATGCACGTCCGGAGACACATTCTGCATCGTTTGGAGGTCCTGAAGACCAAGTTTGACTAGGTTTGACCATGATTTGACCATGGGTGACCAAGTTGAAATTTTGATAGTTTGATGTAAGATAATCAATTAAGTTGAAAATTGGATTTCTTTGATTATTAGAAGTTCGATTATGAAAGCAGTCGATCGTCCTTGGTCTGAAAATTTTAAATCATGATTTTGACAATGTAAACAATCTTAGATTTTGATTTTGATCTCAAAAATGGGTTCAGAACATCAAAATTAGCCAGGGGTGCAATTTTCACACAAAACGGAGCACTTTGAAAAATTAGGTCAAAACCTATATAAGGCCCAAAAGGGTAATTTTCAAATCATTATTCCTTTTGACTTTTGTGAGCCCTATGGAGCCCTCTGAGAGAAAAATGGACAAGATGGTAGTTCCAGTCTCCTTGCATCGATTCAAGTGTAGCCGATGCCACCAACGACCTCCCCAGTATGGGAACTTGGTAAGTGGACCTCTGTGCTTCTCTGTGAATTCAAATTTTCCATGTTTTAGTATTTTTAGGATCTTTTTCGTATGTTTTAGCTTTTTGAATTTTTGCACCATGAAAAGTCATACGACAGTCCAGTAGGACTTGTACGAGTTTTGAATTGCAATTAGAATGTCATCCCAGTTTAACCTGTAACTTGTATGAGAGGGACCCATCTTTCGTACGACATTTCATCAGGTCCCTCAAGTGTCATACAGGAACCTATAGATTGTCGTGTCTACATGAAATGTCATGCGGGAACCCATAGAAATTTATACAATTTTTGACACCAGTCTCAAAACTCGTATGGAAAATAGCAAGTGTTTTTCTCGTCCTTAGGTCAAATTTTCAATTTTTCTAATTTCTTAGGCTAATTCCTTAGCATTTAATGCACCTTATGAAGTATTCAACTTTTCAACTTCTGAACTTATAGCCTAATTTTTGACCAAGTTATTGATAGGGTACCCTATTTCTATGCTATGTAGGTCATCTATCCTGATGTACATGTGCGGATTTCACACCCCGCCACCCAGAGACTCTGCGTTTCACTGCCTAACCCTCTGAGAGTGCACCTAGTTGCATGCGGATTTGAGTACCTGATACATTTTCCTAAGATTCAGGTGACCATGGTTTGCTAACTACATTGATTGAGAGATTCCATTCAAAGATGTAGACATTTCATTTTCCTACTGGAGAGATCACTGTTACTCCAGAGGATGTGTACAGGATTCTGTGTATACCATTTCATGGTCCTCATCCTGATTATATCAGTGCAGGGAATGCTACTCTTCATGCTTTTAGGAATCTTTTTGGTGATGATGATCAGTTAGCTCAGTCTATCTCTTGGGAGGGTCTGGTACAAAGATATGGGTAGACCCACACACTAGAGTGTATCATAGCAAGGATGATCGGTGGGATCATCATGTCTGACCATCAGCAGAATGGTCTTCTGATAGGCTGGGCCCCGATGGTAGCTCACCTGATGGCTACACCTTCTAAGCTAGGATGGGGTCAATTCTTACTTGCGTACATGTTCTCAAAGATGCATGAGATAGTATATTAGGAGGGAAAATATTTTTCTTCTAGTGCACTAGTTCTACAAATTTGGGCATGGCAGCACATCCCGATATGTCAGCCGGTATGCGGCGAGGGTAGGCAGCCATAGGAGCCATTGATATATAGGTACTTTGGATATGTCACACAGGTCCAGATGGGTATTACAGAGTACTAGAGGTGTGTCCTTGATGACATGACTTTCATTATATGGAGACCGTACCTACAAGTGGAGGGATGGCCAGCTGCATGTGCCCAATTTAGTTATTTTTGTCAAAGCAGGGTTTTGATAGGATGCTCCACCATTGTCTTGGAGCATTTCATTATTACACATGTATGGAGACAATATGGCATCATACAAGATGCACCTTAGGATTATGCCACATATGCACGGATGGTCTAAGAGCTTATGTTGGGATGGATAGCACAATTATCTTATGCTTTGTGTAGTTAGGAATATACCGAATATGTTGCTCTAGATTGGGACTACAAGCCCCAGGTTGTTGATGCAGGAGTTACTGATGCATTTATTGTGTGGTTGGCTGAGCATCCTCTAAGGATATTTTTTGATCTAATGGAGCTGATTCCAACCATGGAGGAGGTAGCAGATGTGACAGGTGCACCCATGGGTAGAGGCCAAAGATGCCATGATGTACAAATACTAGTGGTGTAGCCTACACCACCTAGGCCTATAGGAGTTGTTACCTCATAGAGAGGAGTAGGATAGATGAGACCACCTTGCCCTCAGAGTTCTATAGTAGGCCGACCTGCAGTGCTTTAGAGGAGATACACTAGAGGTGAGGGTGGTTAGATGGGTAGTGTTGGTAGTGCTGATGAGATCTTAGGTGCTCAGTAGGATGTGGGTGGTGTCGATGATACACAGGTAGATCCTAATTTTGATCTAGGTGCTGAGGTCTAACACTACAAGGTGCACAGAATGGAGGTTGTTGATCAGCCTATGGAGGATGCAGAGGTACCGATAGCTGAGGAAAATCTTGGACTTAGGCAGACACCTCAGGATATTATTAGGCAACTCTGAGCATATATTAGAGACTTGAGATTATAGAGGGCCACATTGGAGATTCAGCTAAGAGAGTTTGAGAGGCAGCATTTAGAGTGGGAGGCAAACATGAGATGGTTGCAAGTTGAGGTCATTCATCAGACTGCATGGGCTTCTTACTATGTCTCGACATATTATGTGACTATACTTGCTACACAGAGAGTGCCTACTTACTCTCAGTATATGGTTGCTTTTGAGGTAGCTAGAGCACTGCGGGCTAATCCACCGCCAGATGCACCTGCCCCACCACCACCAGATGCGGAGGAGCAGGTAGAAAGTTGATCTTCCTTAGTATTCTCATTGTTTTTTCATTTTGTCCATATACATTGATCTGTTCTAATAGCTCACATGAGCTCATTCTTTTGTATATTATTCCATTAGTGCACCCTTGACTATTCTGAGGTTTATGATATATATATGAGATCAATTTTTGGGTTATGACTTCATATGTACTTATAATTTTGTTTATGATGATTATATCATGTGATGAAAATATTTGAAATGCTTTGATTAGTGTAGAATGTATGGATTATGCAATGCAATGTTTTCTTTCAAATGTATGGAATATGCAATGCGGTTGATTATGGATTATGGGAATGTATGATTTGTTTTATGCTTTATGGATGCACATGTATGTAATGCAATGGATGTAATGGAATGATTATGATATGTAATGTAAATGCAATGATACACATGATATATTTTGCAGGTATTGATGAAGACAAGTACTCGGTCATTTGTCAAAAAGGATGTCTAACCCAAGATAGTGACTGCTTGTTGATCTATGAAGAGACCTTCGTGTGAGATTCAGTCTTTGTGTCATGTTTAGTGTTAAAGAATCATTTTAAGCATCAAGCTGATTTGGAAATCATGATATAAATGTAATTATGCAAAGTGTAAAGTGGCATGCAAAATGAAATGCAAACCTAGGACCTAGGACTTAGTCACTGATCATGTGTTGGCCATTTTCATCACTGAATATTTTATTAGGTAACTAGATAAATCAATACAATATCCACTAGTTAGAAAACTATGAACATATGAATATTGATTTTTACGTCAAAATTCAGTACAATGCCCACTGGTTAGACAACCATGGACATATGAATATTGATTTTTTTGTCAGAATCTCAGATTAAATATAAGCACCAAGGCATAAATGCCAGGATGACCTTAATATCATGTCCATTTTAATATAGAAATTTGTATAAGCATCAGAACATAAACATTGTGATGACCTGAATACTCCTTGCAGATAAACACACCAAGCAATCGAGAGATCATTCTAAATTTGTCATGAATTACCCACAGTGACCCTTTATTGTTCACATCCTTGGGTAAGATTGTGTTTCACAGTAGGAGTAAGAACTGACTCAAAAAGAAAAGAGTTAGATCAAACTTCCTTGAAGCATCTGAGTATCGATGGTCGAGGTACACATGGCCATCCAATACATGATGGAGGCACCTATAGTGGACACCAATTCAATCCATAATTTCCAAAGTTATTAGATGTTCACTCAAAGTAGAAAACAAAGAAAAGATTATGCCCCCAGTCATCACTCTCTAAATCCTATGAAGGACATCATTGAAGAGCTCAAGGGTATATAATATGCAAAAATCTCAATGTGAATCAATAAGCATACAAGGAGAAAAAAACAATGAAGAAAAGATTATTTTCAGTTTTTTGTTGATGTTCGTTTGTGTTTAATTGCAAAATCCTTTCTGGTAAGGAGACAGACACACTGACTTGGATGCAGCTTCAAAGGACCTTGACTGGATGTGACTCGTCTGAGGTATACTAGAGACCATAGGATATGAAATTGATTTCCCCCAAGTTTTAAACATTGATAGGATACATATGCTTTTGTTGATTGGTGTACAGACTGACTTTATTGAAAATAGGATGCAAAAACAAACTGAAAGATATGTATAAACTAAATTAGGACTAAAAGCTTGGAAAGACCAAGATTGCACTGATAGATGGAGCATTTTTTAACAAGTGGCACTCATTTTCTAGGTTTTCACCATCTTGGTAGAGATTCTATTTTTTCTACCAAGGCGCCTATTTCTAGGTTTTCACCAAGGCACTTTTTTCTTTTTCTAATTTTTATTTTTTTGTATTTTTTCATTTTTATTTTTTTTTTGTGAATCATCAAAGTGCCTATTGCTAGGTTTTCACCAAGATGTTCATTTTTTCAAGACTTTTTCTAATTTTTATGATTTTTTCAAGACATTTTACCATAGACTAAATGCCTTTAGGCGTAGAATTTATTTAGATGGAGAATATTGATTGGTTCCCGGAGCTGTTCTCCTTCATTCGTTGAGAGTTGATAGGCTCTAGAGCCAAAAGTAGAAGTGATAACAAAGGGACCCATCCAGTTGGGTTCAAACTTCCCCTTGCATTCTCTATGTGATTGATTTTTAGGATTCTCTCTCAAGACTAGATCACCAACCTGAAATTCTCTGTGTCTGACTTTCTTGTTGTAGTCTCTATACATTCATTTATGATACACTCTGAGATTATCATATGCTTCTTGTCTGCACTCATATAGTAGTTCAAGTTCTTGTAACCTAGACACTCTATAGTCATCATCAATTACTAGACCATGCACTATGATTCCTAGTGATGGGATTTCAACCTCAATAAGTAGTACCGCTTCAGACCCATAAACTAAAGTGAATGGTGTAGCCCTAGTGGGTATTCTGATACTTTTTCTATAGGCCCAAAGAGCTGGATTGATCATGAGATGCTAGTCTCTTCCTTTTTTATTAACTGTTTGATGCAAGATTTTAAATAGATTCTTGTTTGATGCCTCTGCTTGTCCATTCCCCTGAGGATAGTATATGGATGACCAATGTTGTGTTATCTTGAATTTTGAGCATAAGGAATCTAGGTCGTTGTTCTTGAATTGGCCACCATTATCTATGACTATAGAATGTGGAATATCATACCGACATACGATGTAGTTTAGAATGAACATAAAGATTTGCTTGTCAGTTTCTTGAGTCAAAGGGATTGCTTCTACCCACTTTGTGAAATATTTTGTAGCTATAATGATATGGGTATGTCCATTAGAAGAATGTGGATAAATAGCACCTATCAGATCAAATTCCCATTGTTGAAAAGGCCATTGTGTAGTGAAGGGAATTAGAGCTCTCCCTGGTGCATGAATTAAGTTACCATATACTTGTCACTTTTGACAATTCTTAGCGTATTTGATAGCCTCTTTTTCCATTTCAAGCCAATAGTACCCAGCCCTAATAATTTTTTGAGTGAGTGTTCAACCATTGGAATGTGATCCACATATACCATCATGGACTTCCTCTAATTCACTTGAGACTCTTCACATACTAAACACCTAAGAAGTGTACCATCTAGACTCTGTTTATACATATCATTACTAATGATGACATACCGGGATGCATTTCAGATAATGTATCATTTCTCATGGTGGTTGAAGGAATCAGGGATGATTTGGTCTTTAAGGTAGGAGTATAGGTTTTTGTATCTAGAAGAATCATAACCAACAACAGTGCAGATCATGCGAGTTTCAGGGGAATCATATGTAGGAAATGATAATGCTTCCACCAGGAACTCATAACGTAGCTCATGTTCAAGTTGTTGTAGTAGATATGATAGTGTTTCCATAGCATCAGCAGCCTTGTTCTCCATTCTAGGAATCTATTCAAACGTGATAGATATGAAATATTTCTTTAAGTCATCTACCATGCATTTGTATGGAACAAGTTTCTCATCTTTTGTTTGGTACACATCATTGACTTGGTGTATGACTAGCTGTGAATCTCCATGAATGTGCAACTCTATTACTCACCACTTAATTGTTATCTTCATGCCATTAAGTAAAGCTTCATATTCAGCAATATTGTTTGTGCAAGGAAATTTTATTTTGAAAGCCTTAGGTATTGAGTAACCTTGTGGTGTTATGAATAATATGCCTGCTCCAGATCCATACTGTGTGTAAGATCCATCAAAGAAAAGACACCAAGTCCTAGAAGATATGTGCATGATGGATGATCAGGAAATTCCATCTATAATGGTGTATCATCAAACATTGGTGCTTCAACCAACTGATCTGCAATAACTTGGCCTTTAATATATTTTCTTTCAACATATTCTATGTCAAATTCACTCAATAGCATCACCCATTTAGCTAGCCTACCTATGAGGCTAGCTTTGCTTAGTAGGTACTTTATTGGATCAATCTTAGCTATTAGTTGTGTAGTATGAGCTAACATGTAGTGTCTTGGTTTCTGTGATGGAAAGATCACATATAGATAAGCTTTCTCAATCATTGAATAGTTCTTCTCATATGCTACCAAAGTTCTATTGATGTAGTAAATAGCTCTTTCCTTCTTGTTTTCATCATATTGTGCTAGTAATGCCCCTAATGATGTATCTGGTGAGGAGACATATAGGATCAATGGCTTCCCTTGAATAGGAGGCATCAAAATAGGAAGATTTGATAGATATTTCTTGATATGATTGAAATTCTTTTCACATTCCTCATTTCATGCAAAAGTTACACCCTTATGTAATGTCTTTATGAAAGGTTGTGATATGTCTGCTAGTTGAGATATGAATGGTGGGCACCAAAAATGTGTGTGTGAATTTTGTACCTAGCTGGAGACACAACACTTCAATAAAACATTAGAGGTTAGCAAATCAAGAAATCTGCAAATAAGGACAATATAGCTAACCAGATGATTTACTACCTTCTAGTAGGTGCGAGTATGGTATTCTCAAATTCAGGCCGAGATCAGTGACAATGTAACACCTAAACGAAGGATTTAATGCTAAAAGATGGATGACAGATGAATGCAAATTAATCTATTTTTTTGGATTTTGTGTGCAATAAGATGAAAAACTGATATGAAACTAGTCTAGAATTGATTGAAATGATATGCAGATTGATCTAACAATGATATGCTATGATATGAAAATGAATGAATGCTATGATCAAAACAATAACAAAAATCTCATAATCGCCTGTTCGTAAGAGCTTGATTCTTTAGATGCAAATTCGCCAAAGTTCAAGTATGAAAATTCACAGGGGGGAAGATGAAGGACTGAACCTTAATTATATAGAAATCCATGGCTTGAGGATGCATTGAAAAAAGCCATAAATCACTCTTGATAAACTCAGGTTGATTTTTGAGTTAACAAGAAATTAGGAAAAGATCAACTCATAAAATCATGCAAAAGCAGCTTTTTAACTTGAAATAGAGTTTAGTTCACCTTTTCAACTCACAATCACATGTTGATCTTAGAAATTTAACAAATTGAAATCGATAATTGATTTAAAGTTGACTACTTTTCTGATTGTGCATGATTTAATATGAATTAATTTTAAAATAAAGTGATTTATTCTCAACTTAACTAATTTTGAGTTAAAATAACTGATTTATGGGTTAATCAATTATTAAATAAAACTTTTATTCCAAACTATATCATTAAATATTGACAACTGGATTTAATCAATTAAATAAGAATTTAATCAATTATTCATAGGATTTTTTATTTATTGTCAAAATTAAATAATATTAATTAGGAATAAAAGCAATTAAATCCAATTAAATGATTAAGTGGTAGAATTAAATTAATTAATCAAATATTGAACATATTCAATTAATTAACTTTAGGATAAATAATGACATTTATCGCCAAATAATATTCAATTAAAGATAATTAGGATAATTAAGAATATTCAAGGAATATTCCCCAATGCAGAATTAGGATAAAATCAATTAGGGTTTTGATAAACTGATGTGAAAATGTGCCTTAGGTTAGGACTTTGATGTCAATTTCATTTGATTTGTTGATGTAGGAGGTCAATGAACCTATAGCCCATTTTTTGGGTATTACACTTAGTTCCTCTCAAATCCAATCCAATCAATCATCTAGGCTTAGTCCTCTTAATCCAATATAAATCCTAGTCCAAGTTGCTCCTAATTCATCAATTCATTTTCTCCTCTCATCATTTTACATTAATCTTTCAACATCCTTCAATCCAACCTAAGGTCACTCGTCCATGGTACTAATCTGATCTTAATCCAAGATAAGAAAAGAATATATCACCATGGATAATGATCAAGAAATTGTTTACCAAGAAGACTTTAATGATGACAAAAAACCACATATCAAATCTGACATGGTCACACCTGAAAGTGTTAATCCAGATCCAAGAGCCAAATATTTCTTTAATGATCCTAACAATTTGATCCTAGTGGAAGATTTAATCCAAGCCAACAGCTCTAATATCTTCTTGAACCTTATACAAAGAGGTGTCACGCTCCCCAAAAATTTCAATGAAACCTTTCTCAAGAATAATCTGATTCAAACTAACAAAGGCAAGGTCATTCCTATTATGTCTTCAACATGTGATAACATAAATCGACCTTCCCGTGATATGCTTGAACATTTTTTATAGCTTATAAGCAAGCCCAACTCCAATGAAAATGACAATGTCAATGGAGTGAACAATAATGACTTAAATGGAGATCACGAACCTGATCATCAACCAAGATCACCAGGATGACATTCTACTTTAATTTTCTCCAAGCCTAATGGAGTCTTGAAAAATTAAAATTATTCACATATGAACAACACTAACCAAATTCCTAGTAGACACAACATGAATCCTCTACCTCTTGGAGGACATAATACATCATTGAGAGGAGGAACTAATCAAGTTCATACATTCATCAACAATAATCCTCCTCAATTGGTGCAACAAATCAATGAGCTTAAGAGCATGATGATGACTATGAAAAAAGGTAGGAAGAAGGAATTCTCTATCAAAAATATATTTCCTTATCCATTAGATAAATCAATCAGTGTTCAACCATTACCCGCCAATTTTGATATTCATAAATTTTATAAATACAAGGGAGAATCATGCCATGGACAACATGTCAAGGAATTCTATGTAGTATCTCAAGAAGTTGCCCACGGTGATAATTTCCTTCAAAGACTCTTCACACAAAGTCTTAGTAGACTTGCACTTGAGTGGCTACTAAATCTTGCTCCTGGTTTTATATCAAATTTTAATGATATTGCTAAGGAATTTTTTGCACAATACTCTTACAACATCGAACACCAAGCATCACTTAGTGACTTATGCAACATGAAACAAATAAATGGGGAAACCTTTTCTATCTTTCTTCAGAGATGGTGACATCTTTCAAACTAAATGCGTTGGAAAATTCTAGATTCACATCTTCTTGATATCTTCACTAAGAATCTGATTATAGAAATTTCATTACAAATGAAAATGGCTGCCCCAGACTCATTTGAGGCACTCGTTAAAAATGGAAAATCTATTGAAGATGGACTTTTGATGAAAGGAGTCATTAAACAGTATCCCTCTAATTCATCTAACAACACTAATGATAAACCTAAGTTATGGTCCAAGAACAAGGGTGTTGTTAATGATGGAGTGATAGATTCTAAAAATGTCCAAAATGTTCAAGCATCCAACAACAACAATCAAGGAAATCATAATAATAATGATCAAAATAACCGCAATCAAAACAATAACCAGAATAATCAAAGTAATCAAACCAATCAAAATAACCAAAATTAAGGATTTGGTTATTGTGGTTCCCTATTCTCGTGCTACAATGGTAACAACAACAAAAATAATAGACAACAACAATGAAGGCAATTCACACATCTAGCAGACTCCCTTGATGTCATCTTTCAATGTTTAGTCAATCAAGGGATGATGGTCTATCCAAACACAAGGCCTTTTGATGACAATCAACCATAACCAAACTGGTTTAAGGAGAATGAATACTGCCATTATCATCGTATTAATGGGCATGAAATCAAGAAATGCATGAAAGTTTTCCATTTTGTTCAAAATCTGATTGACGATGGAAAAATTGAGGTCAAAGGTCAAAATTCCTCTACCTCCAATGCCCAATTAAAAATTTATTCTAAGCCTTTTCCATAACACAATTAAAATGGTTCCTCATCATCCAAAGTTTTTTCTTATGATTACACTAAAAACAAGATCTCATGAGATGAATGCACTTGTGGTAGCCTAGAAGAAATTGATGTATGTGTTTTTGACTCACTGTGTGGCCACCTCGAACAATTTGAAGCTCATGTGAACACCATGACTCTAAAGAGTGTTGATTGCAATGTCACCACTCATCATCCTCGAGTGACCATACAAGCTGCTATGAATCCACATGTTACAGATCCACCTGTTGCACCATTAATATCTACATGGCCTACATTGTGTTATGACCTACTTTCCTAGTTAAAGAAGACTACTACAAAGATATCCATCCTAGAGCTTCTCCATACATCCCCTATCCACAAATAGGTCCTTGAAAATTCCCTAACTAAGTCTCGTGTTCCTAAAAATATTGATGTATCCCAATTCCAAGCCATGATCAAAAACTTAGTTGACCAACAATACCTAGTGTTTACTGGAAAATATTTCCAAGGTCTTGATCCCCATCACAATAAACCCTTGTATATCCAATTCACCATCCATAATACCTGAATCACAAGAGTCCTCATAGACAATGGATCTGGTCTAAATTTGTGTGCTTTAAGTATGATCTGCAACATCAGTCTTTTTGAAGACCTTATTGATGTAAATAAGAGAATCACAATAAAAGAATATGACAACATAGAAAGGGTAATTAAAGGTCTAATTTCACTCCCCTTACAAGTGGACCCATCCCTTATTTAAATAGTATGTCAAGTGCTCGACCTATATCTACCCTATAATATCCTTTTGGGTATACCATGGATACATTTCTATCTCAGGTTCCCATCCACATTTCATTAGTGTTTAAAATTTCCACATCATGGAGCCAAAATAAAATCATTGGAGATCATGAACCCTTCCAATATTGCAAAAGGATGGAAGGTAAGAAATCAAATTAATGTCCTTTGAATGAGTATGTCCATCATGTTAAACAAGAAACTCTTGTCTATCCCACTTCTTCTAAAGATAAAGAAAAGATGTCTAACCAAGACAAAGGAAAGGAAAAGGTTACTGAGTCTTAAAAGAAGGTTAGATTAAAAGATCAAGGTATGGGGGAATATAAATTTGAAAATTCTATGTGTATTGGTCAGCTCCCCCTCTCCCCTAAGTCTTGTGGTAAACCTTCACAAATCTTCCCTAAGGGAGATAAAGAAACCATGCAATGCAAGTAGACAACATTCAAACATTGGGGATCTCTTTCAAATGAACACAAGGAACATAATGTCCTATCCTAGCTATTTGAGGATGAAGAAGATAAACCTACAGATATCCCTAAGGGCAAATATGTTAATTTCACTCCTATTGTTGAAATCATGGAATATCATGGCACTAGCCTTGGAGAAAAAGAGGAAGGAAAACTATCATCAAATCAACTAGATATCCCTATGGAAAAGGATTAGGCTCCATAGAAACTAAGAAAAAAATTTCCAAGGACTATTGTGTGGTTGAATCTAATTCAAACACTGAGGAAGAGTTCTTCAAAATCCCTTTCCAATACATTGAAGATGATCTTGATACCCATGTCCTTCATATCATAAAATTTGGCCTATCCTCATCTGACCTTCCCCTTACAAATCCTGAGCTAATCAATTGGGACCAACAAGATTCACCACCTACCTTAGACATATGCAATTCAGATGAGGCAGTTCTAGCACTCTTTGGACTAAATAATCTCCAAGAAAATGAGTGTCAGATCTACTACAATGAGCAAGCCTACTTCAGTAGCCAAGTCGATTCCCTTAGTCGCAAAAGTGAAGAAGTTAAAATCAAAAAAAAAAGATAAAACATCCTTGGGTGAAAACCTTTCTAAGGTACCCCTAGATGAAAAAAAAGATAAAATAAAGGATGTCTCCTCTAGTGAAAACCTTTTTGAGGTGCCAGATGAGGGGGAAGTTGAATTTTCTTTTATGTCATTTCTGTCAGAAAAATACTGTATTCTCATAGAAGATACTATAGAAGTCAATCTTGGTACTGAAGAGGATCCAAAGATCACCTACATTTCAGCTTCCCTTGATGAGAAATAAAAAGGAGCCATGACTACATTTTTGAAGAAGGTAAAAATCAAATTTTCATGGACTTACAAAGATATTCCTGGATTATATACTAATTTGGTTGTACATCATCTTGTTTTAGATCCAAAGATCAAACTTGTAAAGAAAAAATTACACAAGATGCATCCACAAGTGGCACTCTTAGTCAAAGATGAACTAAAAAACATACTCAAAGTAGACTTCATCAAATCCATAGGTTATCCTAAGTGGGTCTCAAACATTGTACCAATAGGTAAACCCTCTAGGGGCATCTGAAGCTGTACTAATTTTAGAGACCTTAATCTCGCCTATCCTAAGGATGATTTTCTACTTCCTAATATTGAAATCATAGTGGATTTGACTGTTGGGCATGAGATCTTGTCCCTCATGGATGGCTTTTCTAGATACAATCAGATTTGCATAGAAGTGGAGGAACAACATAAAATTTCATTCACCACACCTTAGGGTACGTTCAATTACCAAGTCATTCCCTTCAGTCTCAAAAATGCAAGTGCAACCTATCAGAGAGCCATGAAAACCATCTTCCATGACCTCCTTCATGTGATTATGGAATATTATGTGGATGATATCTGAGGCAAGTCCAAGACACAAGAATCACACATTTCTATCCTTACCACAATCTTTGAGAGATTAGAAAAGTACAAGGTTTGGTTAAATCCCAAGAAATGTGTCTTTGGTGTGGAATCGGGAAAATTGTTAGGCTACATTGTCTCTCACAGAGGAATAGAAGTGGATCCTAAGAAGGTGAAATCCATTTTGTAGATTCCACCTCCTAAGACCTTGAAACAACTACGGATCTTACAAGGGAGACTTCATTCCATTCGAATAGTTGTGTCACAATTGGAAAACAAAGTGGATCCTTTATCCCACCTGCTTAGAAAGGGTAGAAAATTCATTTTGGATTGTTTGTGTCAAAAGGTCTTTGAACAACTCAAGGAATATGTAGCTAATCCACCAGTGTTGGTCCTACCTATTCTAGGTCAGCCTTTGATCCTCTACATTTCAGCAACTACAGTAGCACTGGGTGCACTCCTAGCATAGCTAGATGACAATGGAAAAGACTGTGCCATATACTATCTTAGTAGAACTTTAGTAGGTTATTATCTCAACTATACGTTTATTGAGATAGCTTTCCTAGTTGTATTATTTTGCACATAGAAGATATTAAATTATATGCTTAATCATAAGGTACAGTTTATAGAAAATATTGACCCAGTTAAGTATTTGTTATCTAAAGCCACTCTGATAGGATGCGTAGCAAAATGGGTCATGATACTCAGTGATTTTGACATTGTGTACACTAAGCACAAGGCAATCAAAGGACAAGAAATCATCGATCAACTTGCAGAGGCTCCTATTCCAGGAGATCATCCTGTTGTCACAAATTATCTTGATGAAACCATCATGACTATCACCTCTAGCATTCAGTGGAAGATTTACTTTTATGGATCCTTCACTCAAAAAGGATTAGGGGCAAGTATTCTATTTATCACACCACAAGGGGATTTCATCCCTAAATCATATAAATTGATATTTTCCTATACAAACAACATAGCACAATATGAGGCCTTGGTCATAGGGCTTCGCCAAGCTGTTAGATGGAAGATAACAAGCTTTCTTATTTTTGGTAACTCTCAGTTGGTTATTAAATAATTTACAAATGAGTATTAGACAAAGGATGATAATTTGTTTCCTTACTTTTACCTAGTTAAAGATCTCAAGTAACATTTTATAGATATCCTTTTCCAGCAGATCCCTAGAGAAAACAATAAAGCATTAGATGCTATGGCTACCATTTCTTCCTTGATATCCATGACAAAGATGATTACATGATGAAAATTTCTTGTTGATAATCTAGTGGTCCCTTCCTATGACCAGTCAAATTTTGAGATGGTGTGTGAGTCCTGAATCACCATGGTATTAAGAAAACCTTGTCTATCTTCATGATAAGACCATTCCTCTCAACCTTACACCTAACCAATAGAAAACCTTCATTTGTTGCACATATCATTACACAATCCTTGGAGACACCCTATTTTGGAAACATTTTCATGGAACTCTTCTTCGATGTCTAAATTTGGAGGAAGCACACACTACCTTGGAAGAGGTACATCAAGGAATTTTTGGAGTCAATTCTAGCAGCCTTACTTTAGCAAAGACATTTCTATGCATCGAATACTACTAGCCAACAATGGAGTAGGATTCATATCACATTGTAAAGAAAGGTGTTCCCTGTTAGTTGCATGGTGATTCAATACACACTCCTTCTTAATCCCTCCAATCCACCATCACACCTTAGCCTTTCTCCCACTGGGGCTTTGACGTTGTGGGCCATATATCTCCTAACTCTTCCAATGGCCATAAGTATATCCTAGCCACCACTGAGTACTTTACCAAATGGGTTGAAGCAATCTCTCTTACCTACACTACCAGTAATAAAATCTCCAAGTTTATCCTGAATTATATTATTTGTCGCTATGACCTCCCAAAAGATCTCTATACGAATAATGGAACGCCCTTCAAGAATAAGGATTTCACTGACCTTTGTAATAAATTTGGTATTACCCAACATTTCTCCTCCAATTACTTCACGCAGGGCAACAGTCAAGCTGAGGCTATGAGTAAAACCATATTAAAAATCCTCAAGAAGCCTGTCGATAATGCTGGTCGTCATTGGCACCTACAACTTAACCCTTCCCTTTGGGCCTACTACACATCCATCTATACTCCCACTATTGCAACTCTATTTTCCATTTCTTATGGTTTTGAGGATGTCCTTCCCATCAAAATTGAGCTCCCTTCCCTTAGGATTTCTCTCAAAAACTTGATATCGTAAAAAGAATACAGAGTTGTCCTCTCGCAAGACCTGCAACTCCTTGATGAAAGACACCTCAATGCCCTCAACCACCTCCACATGTATCAAAATCTCTTGCACTTAAAATTCAACAAGAAGATCAAGCCTCATGATTTTGAGGTGGGTGATTTGGTCCTATAGCACAACATGAAGAACCTCCAGAGTTGAGAAAAGAAAGGCAAGTTCAAACCCAATTGGTTGGGTCTATTTTTTGTTACTGCCAAGGTTGGTTATGGGGCATATCATATTGCAACACCTGAGGGAGATCCACTCCCTAATCCTATGAATATTCTACATCTAAAGTTCTTTTATGCGTAGGTTAGCATTCAGTTCCTGTAAAGTGTTTATTCCATAGAAAATCCTAAAAATTAAAAAAAAAAGTCTTGAGAAAATCCTAAACAATCAAAAAATAAAAAAAAATACATAAAGTCCTAAAAAAATCCTAAACATCAAAAAAGCATAAAAATCATAAACATTAGAAAAAGTTCCTGAAAAACTGATTGTCTTAGTGAAAACCAAGTAAATAGACACTTTAATCAAAATTAGAGAGAGAGAGAGAGAGAGTAATCAATAAAAATCATCCAATAGTGAAAACTTGGCAAACAAGAACTCTGGGCAAGTACCATGGTGAAAACCTATTTAAGGCACCATGTGTAACATATTTGGATCCATGCAAAATTCCAGCAAGTTGAGCTTAACGCCATGACACTGACATTTTTCCAAACACAGTGACCACAAAAGTGCTTATCTGAATCAGCATTAAGATCAAGTTTCTAATTTATGATGAACTACAACTGATTCAGAACCAGAAAGAAGAATTTCTAATTCAAGATTACTGAGGAGTTGATGATTAGATATGCAAGATGATTAAATCAGTATTATGTTGTCATTGATGTCAACTAGCTTGACAGTACTTATCTTATAAGTTACTATACCGACACATCTAAAGGAAGGTGAAAGAGATGAAGAACAGAAATATCTACATGAGGAAGATGTATATGAAAGATGAAGATAAGCAATACACTGAGTAACTTGTTGATGAATCTATGACTTGATGGAATTGACTTTATTATGTTGCATTCATCTATGATGAAGAATAGAGCTGAAAGACACAAAGCAGTGTTGTCAGTAAATAAAGCATTTTAGTATACACTGACAAAGTGTAGTGTATACCAAGTGCAGTATTAATTGAGCTTGTGTTCACCGACACATTTCTTTGTTAACTAAGAAAACATAAAGGAATTAAATGATCAGTTTAGCCGATAAAGTGATGAGCTATAAAATGTATGAAATTGAGGTAACAGATAATGTTTGTTATGAAGATTGATGACTAACATAAATCAAAAAGGGATCTAATGGAGTAGATTGAAACATGTTACTGACACGTCAGTCGAGGGAGCTTAAAGTGGCAAAATCTATGAATATGATTAAGCGGAAAAATCTGATGGAGGAAAAGAAAATGATTTACTTGTCTATATAAGAGACATTGGTTTCATTATGAAATGCATGCCGGAAGAAGAAGATACTGTAGAATAATCACGTGGAGAAGTTTTTCTAATCATACTAGTTAATAAGAACCGAGCTACAGAACAGTTATCGAGCTACAGAGAGTTATTACCGATGGACAGTAAGTTGATACAGTATTGAATTTGAAGTGTTATATTGGTCAAAAATATTCGAATGAACTGAACATTGATCTGTAAACTACAAACTGAAGTTGCATTTAGGTAGATCACCTACTGTTACACATTTAACCATTGTACACAGTTAAATCTCTTAATCGAGTGGACTATGAAAGTCTTTTGATGTTTCATTCATAGAGTGAACATTGTTATCCTGTCAACCCCAGAGTGACTATTGGTTGAATGATAACTTTTGGTCTAAAATCCTCTAACAAGGTCACACCTAACAATGTGTTTGTAAACATTTAACAGGGTTGGGTCTTCACGACCTGACTTTAGAAGAGTGAACAATTTTGGGTTGCTAGTCCCAGGTTGTTTTTCCGTTTACAGGGTTTCCATGTTAAATCTCTTGTGTTATGTGTTGATTGTGATATTCATTTGTGATCATACTTTTCATATTACATGTTAGATTTAATCGATAATTAATATAGAGTTTAGATTGTCAATCGGTAAATACACAAACAGTGGAAGTATTTCATGTTTACCAACTTGCAAAATTAGTAGAATTGTTTTGGATTATACATTTTGAATTGGGACACTGGATAATTGATTCACCCCCCTCTCAATTATTCTAACAATTAGTATCAGAGATGTGGTTTCTTAGAACAGAGTTTTAAGGACTTTAGCAAAAAGGTCTCAAGATGTATAAGAGGGAAGTGCCAAAGCTGAACAAAGATAACTTCGCAGTATGGAAAAGCCGGATGAAGTTGCACATATCTGGAATTGGGAATTCTGCACTAGAACTAATGGAGAATGGCTACATTGAACCGACACCAAGTCCCCTGACTCTTGATCAACTGAAGGATAGGCATGAACACAATATTACTATGATGGAACTTGTTGCTGCCTGTACTAATGCTGAATTTAATGACATCAAGGAATGTGATACTGCTAAGAAGATGTGGGACAAACTGACTCTAATATACAGTGGAGATGCGAATGTCAAGAGAGCCAGAGCAGAAAGCCTAAGAGGTCAATTTGATGATATGAAGATGAAAGAAGGTGAGAATATTGTGCAATACACAAACAGACTAAAAGAGGTAGTACATGCTATTAGAGCATCTGGCAGAGCTATTAATGATGAAACAGTGATAAGAAAGATTCTCAAAACTTTGCTACTAGTTTATGCAATCAGGATCTCTGCAATTCATGAAACAAGGGCTACATCTAACCTCATCCTTGACACTCTGATCGGTAAGCTTACAACATTTGAATTGAATAACTTTGAAAAAAGTGTTGTACCTTCTGTTGAATCTGCTTTCATGTTCTCTTTGAAGATTGGTAAGTCTAGTAGCAAGATTGATAAGAACAATGACAGTGACAGTAATACCGATGATGAACTTGATGAGCTTGAAGCTCTTATGGCTAGAAGATTGCCCAAAGGCAAGGGAAGATATAGAGGCAAGTTACCTCTAGCTTGTTTTAATTGTAAAGAAGTTGGCCACATTGTTGCTAGATGTCCAAATAAGAAAGATGATGATAGATCCAAAGACTGATCTGAAGGAAGCTATGGGAGAAGATTCAATAGAGGCTACTGACACAACAACAGAGACAACCGAGATAGCTATGAAAAAGGGAAAAAGTTATGTTACATAGACGAGGAATTTGAATTTGAATCTAGCACTGATGATGATGTAGAAGTAGTATTTGTTGCTATGAAGGATGATTCAGAAGAAGAAGAGAAACATGAGGAGATATCACTGATCTCTAAAGTAAGCAAAAATGATACATGGATCATAGACAATGGCTACACACATCATATGACTGGTGATATAGAGAAATTTGATCTAATTGATGAATATGATGTGGATCTATTAGAATGGGAAATTATGCACCTTGTATGGTAAGAGGTAAAGGTTCACTGATGATTAATGATAGAATAAAATGTGAGAATTCATACTAGGTAGATGGACTGAATTACAATTTGATAAGTGTGGCACAGCTGAACAACTCAGGTCACCAACTTTCTTTTGAGAGCAAAAAGGTAAGAATATATGATGATGGAGGAAGACTTGTTGGAACCGGTACACAATCCAGAGGTAATCTATTTTATCTTTATATTGATCAATCTTCCTATTTATTAATGAAAGATGAAGATGCATGGTTGTGTCATAAGAGGTTATGTCATGTGAATTTTGATAGCATGGTCAAAATTAGTAAGAAGAAAAGAGTTAGAGGATTGCCTAACTTGTCAAAACTGGATCATGCTATGTGTCATGAATGTCAGAAAGGTAAGATGACTAAGTCCAGTTTTAAAAGAAACTACTAATCAACAAAGAAGATACTTGAATTGGTTCATACCAACCTATGTGGTCCTATGAGAACTCAGAGCTATTATGGTGATAGATACTTTATTCTTTTTGTTGATGACTACACTAGACTGATGACTGTTATGTTTCTGAAAGAGAAATCTGAAGCTTTTAAGTTATTTAAATGGTATAAGGCTAAGGTATAAAAAGAGACTGGAAAAGAAATCAAATGCTTAAGATCTAATAGAGGAGGTGAATTTATCTCTGATGAATTTACTAATTTCTGTAATGAGAATGGTATTAAGAGATAGCTCTCTACACCGAGAACACCTCAGTAGAATGGGATTGCTGAAAGAAGGAATAGGTCAATCATTGACTGTGCTAGAACACTAATGCTACAAAAGAATGTTGCTCAGACATATTGGAGGGAAGCTATCAGCACAGCTGTATATGTGCTTAACCGAGTACAACTAAAGAAGGACACCAACCGGACACCTTATGAGCTATGGTTTGGACACAAACCTACTGTAAGTTATTTCAAAATTTTTGGAAGAAAATGTTTTATTCTGAAGGATGAGAAAAATGGGAAATTTTATTCTAAAGGTGATGAAGGAATATTCTTAGGATATTCTACTAAGAGTAAAGCATACAAATGTTTGAATAAGGTTACAAATAAGATGATTGAAAGTACTAATGTTCATGTTAATGAGTATGATGACATAAACATAGAAGAAAGAAAGGAACTAGAAGACTATGGTAGATTCACTTACATTGAACTTCCTGACTATCTACCGAAGTCACAACCTATGATAACTGGTCAGCAAGAAAATAACCTTGAGGAATAGGAAAGGGAAACCGATGAACAAGATGGTGCTACCGAGCAAGAAAATGAACCTGAACAGGATGAGCAAGAAAGAAAAAACTGAGTACTGGCTAGTTTTGTTAGAAGACATCATCTTGAGACAAAAATTATTGGAAACAAACAAGCTGGAATGCAGACTAGAAGCAAAACAAGATAAGGTACATGTTTAGTTTATGAATTTGAACCAAAGAATGTGAAAGTTTCATTAGAAAATGAAGAATGGGTTAATACAATGAAGGAGGAAATAGAACAAATAGAGAAAAACAAAACTTGGTCCTTAGTACCCTGACCTAAAGATAAGAATGTTATCGGTACTAAATGGATTTTCATAAACAAAATGAATGAAAATGGTGAAGTAACAAGAAATAAAGCAAGATTGGTATGCAAGGGATATGCATAGGAAGAAGGCATTGATTATGGTGAAACATTTGTACCTGTTGCCAGATTGGAAGGAGTTAGAATGTTACTTGCATATGCTGCACACAAGAAATTTAAGGTTTATCAAATGGATGTGAAATTAGCATTTTTGAATGGTATACTTGAAGAAAAGGTCTACATAGAATAACTTGGAGGATTTGTTGATCCAAACAACAGAAACATGGTATGTAGATTACACAAAGCTTTATATGGTTTAAAGCAAGCACTGAGAGCATGGTATGAAAGACTGCATACTTACTTGTTAAGTATTGGATTTGTAAGAACCAATGAGAACAACAATTTGTACATGAAAGGTGATACTGATGACACTATTATCATTGCTGAAATTTTTGTTGATGATATTATTTTTGGAGGTCAAGATCATATATGTAAATCTTTTGCTGATGACATGAGGAATGAGTTTGAAATGTCTATGTTCGGAGAGATTAAGTTCTTACTCAGATTACAAGTGATACAACAGAGTGATGGAATATTCATCACACAGTCTAAGTACATAAAGGAAGTCTTGAAGACATTTGGCATGGAAGATGCTAAACTTGTAGGAACACCAATGGCTACTGAAAGTAAATTGACAAAGGAAGATGAAACTATAGAGGTAAATGAGACACTTTACCGATCCATGATTGGTAAGCTAATGTATGTAGTTCATAGTAGACCAGATATAGCACATGTTGTGGGAATTGTTGCTAGATATTCTACTAATCCTAGAGAATCACACATGATTGCTACTAAAAGAATCTTAAGATATCTAAAAAAGACAAAGGATTATGGACTATGGTATCCTAAGGAAGGTAAGTTTGAGCTGAAAGTTTACACCGATGCTGATTGGGCTGGAAATGTGGATGATAGAAAAAGTACCACCAGAGGAGCATTTTTCTTTGGTGAAAGACTTGTAACCTAGATAAGTAAAAAGTAGGCTTGTATTTCTCAATCTATAGCTAAAGCAAAATATGTTGCTGCTGCCACTAATTGCTCAAACATTGCATATATCAAACAAGTGTTGGAAGGAAGGAATGAGGTAATCACTGACCCGGTGATCATATACTATGACAACACAAGTGCAATTAATATCTCAAAGAATCCTGTGATGCACTCAAAGAAAAAGCATATATCAATTAAGTATCACTACTTAAGAGAACAAGTGCAAGAGAAGCAAGTAAAGTTGGAATTTGTTACATCTAAAGAATAGCTTGCAGACATTTTTACAAAGCCTCTACTGAAGGACACTTTTGAATATTTGAGGACTAGACTTGGGGTCCGTCCCCTGTCTATCAGTCACTAATGTGATCTAGATGTTGCATCAGCCTAATCTTATCAGAAGATCATCCATGTTGATGCAGCATAGTTCACACTTTGAATTTTGTTCAAGGTGTTGATTAAGTTTGAAGAGTTGAAATAGATTGGGATATCAGTATACTAATATACAGAGGAAGTATTGGACACCAGTGAGTTATTTAGCTATTACAAAGCTGATTATTTATTTGTTTCTTTGGCATTGTTGTCAAAGGGAGAGATAAATAATATGAAAAGAAAGGGATATTTGCACCGATGATAACTATCGAAGGGAGAGATGATCTAAAAGGAACTTGAGAACTGAAAAGGTTATATCTACAGAATGACAAAGCTATATTTTATAATGTTGTTTTAGTAACGTAGTGATTAAACATATTAAGCTAGGGAGAGCTTACACTACACAACATTTGATCACAAAGTTGTAGAATACATGTTTGGTATGTGTATGGTACATTTCATATTACTTGAGTTGCCATCAATGCCAAAGGGAGAGATTGATGAACTACAACTGATTCAGAACGAGAAAGAAGAATTTGTAATTCAAGATTACTGAGGAGTTGATGATTAGATATGCAAGATGATTAAATCAGTATTATTTTGTCATTGATGTCAACTAGCTTAACAGTACTTATCTTGTAAGTTACTATACCGACACATCTAAAGGAAGGTGAAAGAGATGAAGAACAGAAATATCTACATGAGGAAGATGTATATGATAGATGAGGATAAGGAATACATTGAGTAACTTGTTGACGAGTCTATGACTTGATGGAATTGACTTTATTATGTTACATTCATCTATGATGAAGAATAAAGCTGAAAGACACAAAGCAGTGTTGTTAGTAAATAAAGCATTTCAGTATACACTGATGAAGTGTAGTGTATACCGAGCACAGTATTAACCAAGCTTGTGTTTACCAACACATTTCTTTGTTAACCGAGCAAGACAAAAAGGAATTAAATGATCAGTTTAGCCGATAAAGTGATGAGTTGTAAAATGTATGAAATCAAGGTAACAGATAATGTTTTTTATGAAGATCGACGGCTAACATAAATCAAAAAGGGATCTAATGGAGTAGATTGAAATGTGTTACTGACACATCAGCTGAGGGAGCTTAAAGTGGAAAAATCTATGAATATGATTAAGCAGAAAAATCTGATGGAGGAAAAGAAAATGATTTACTTGTCTATATAAGAGACATTGGTTTCTTTATGAAACACATGCCGGAAGAAGAAGATACTATAGAATAATCACATGGAGAAGTTTTTCTGATCATACTGGTTAATAAGAACTGAGCTGCAGAACAGTTACCGAGCTACAGAGAGTTATTACCAATGGATAGTAAGTTGATACAGTATTGAATCTGAAGTGTTATATTGGTCAGAAATATTTGAATGAACTGAACATTGATCTGTAAACTGCAAACTGAAGTTGTATTTAGGCAGATCACCTACTGTTACACATTTAACCATTGTACACAATTAAATCTCTTAACCGAGTGGACTATGAAAGTCTTTTGATGTTTCATTCATAGAGTGAACATTGTTATCCTGTCAACCCCAGAGTGACTATTGGTTGGATGATAACTTCTAGTCTAAAATCCTCTAACAAGGTCACACCTAACAATGTGTTTGTAAACCTTTAATAGGGTTGGGTCTTCACCGACCTCACTTCAAAAGAGTCAACAATTTTGGGTTGCCGGTCTCAGGTGGTTTTTCCCTTTACAGGGTTTCCACATTAAATCTCTTATGTTATGTGTTGATTGTGATATTTTTTTGTGATCATACTTTGCATATTACATGTTAGATTTAATCGATAATTAATATAGAGTTTAGATTGTCAATCGGTAAATACACAAACAGTGGAAGTATTTCATGTTTACCGACTTGTAGAATTAGTAGAATTGTTTTGGATTATACATTTTGAATTGGGACACTGGATAACTGATTCACCCCCTCTCAATTATTCTAATAATTTATTATTCCTTTCACATATAATGTCAATGAATATCCATCTTTATCAATCAATCAATCATTTCCTTGCGAGGTGTGTCCTTCCTTGGTTGGCTCAAATCAAATTCATCAATCCAATCGTATTCATGGCAAGAACTATGGACTGAATGAATCCTCAATCACAAGGCCTTCTTTGTTGATTTTATCTTTTTGTACTAGTGGATCCTACTCATGATTGCCTTGATCTCTCATATCTTGGTATATGGTGACTAGTGAAATTTGATACATGTGTCATTTGTGGTATGATCTTTTTTTTATACCTTACGATCATTCTTGTTCATGTTTAAGTTGTGATTATGCATATCAAACTGGGGGAAATGGGTTAGCACATTTGCATCCTTTCATGGACTTGGGTGTGACCATATCTCTCTAATAAGCACATTTCATTGGTTTCATCATGACTATGAAATCTACATTTATGTTCCTAAAGCTATCTAGTGTGTTTAAGAATCTAGTCCACGCAAAGGAACCATGTCATTTGCACTTATATAACACATGATGCATACCTCCTTCTGCAAGATTAAACTAGCGTTTTCTCTCTGACATAAACATAATATAATCCCACAAAATTCATTTAGATAGGATGCATTTTAGTTAAGGTCATATTACATTTTACTCTTGGAAAAATTCATGTTTATTCCCCCCTCCCTATGGATAGTTGAAAGATCCTAACGGTTATGATTGGCACACCTATCCTAGTTTGACTCATCATTCATTGCATTCACTTAGGTTATTTCATTAGTTGCATTCTTAAATTGGTGATAAATTTAAGTATTGACTTCAAATTTGATGTAATTTCATCACCTAATCTTAATCATTTTGATGTATTTTAGGTTCATTTTGCATAGTATTATTGCATTTATTATCATTCATTATTCATTATTTTCCCTCAATCATAGCATTAATTATTATTACATGTTACATTAATCATATCATATTTATTTTCATTTATTATCTATTAATCATTATCTTTTATTAATCATAGCATTAATCATTTCTTATCTATTATCTTTCATTAATCATTACATTTTATCCATCACATTAATCATTATCTTACATTTGCATATTACATTAATCCATTTTCATAAACACATTAATCATTTTTTATCCATATAATTAATCATTTTTATCATGTATATACATCTCATTAATCCATACATAAAATCACATATAAATATTATACATCCATAACCATAAATAAACCATCACATGTACATATATATGCATCACAACTATGTCAAAGTCCTCATATAATCATCTCCATATTGCATCACACATGTTAGTTCATAAATTCATCATACATTCACATATGCATATAGAAATAAAAAACACACACATCACATAGGACCATCAAATCATGTATATATATATATATATATATATATATATATATATATATATATATATATATATATATATATATATATATATATATATATATATATATATATATATATATATATATATATATATATATATATATATATATATATATCAAGTGTCCAAATCAGTACATCAGAGTCCATATAAATGTATACATCAAAATGTTGTTATACACGTCATACTCAAAGCAATACATGTCATGTGTGTCAAAAATGGTTGTAATGGATCATGAAGCTAGCCATGTGGATGGCCTAGCCCCACCTGTCCCATCTCCCCTCTATCTCAAAGAGGTCTCATATCTACTAAGGCCTATGAGCCCCTTCCATCTGTAGTATGAGAGAATGATCTCTCACTGTACACTGCAACCCTCTAACCCTCAAGAATGGTCTCATAGTATAACCGACTGTAGTACTCCATCTCTCGAATGGCTCTTCTCTCCCATCTGTGGGCATAAAAATTCTCATGCACCATCTTCATCACCCCTAGACTAGTCACAGTCTGTAAAGAGATCTATCTATGACCTGTGTACTCCTCAATCCTGCATTGATAAGTGCCCCTCTCCTAAATGACCCCATGTACCTCTTCCTCAGGTCATTCATATAATAATATCATTTTGAACCACCTATCTAATTCTCCATGATGGTAAACTTACCACTATCAACCTAGGCATGCAGCTTGTTTAGAGAACTCTGAGCACTATCTTCTCATCCTCACTCCTCTACCAATAGTCCTTGTACTCTTTCTATCTCTTTCTATAAGCTAATATTTGATGTCTAGGTAGTAGCTAAGAGTCTTTGTATACTCCCCACCTCTATCTGTAGGTTATCTTGCTCTATGACTAATGTGTCATGCACCTCATCTGCTATATATCCCATAGGTGGTCCTTGTACCTTTTTTAGGGCTAGAGGTGGTCCCTTTCCTTGTACCTAGGATAGATGTGGTCTATGTACCTATACTTGTGGTATTGTTAGGAATAATAGTCCACAAGACAACTGAGAAGGGGAGTGAATTAGTTGTATGATAGAATATTAAACTTTAAACTTTGAATAGCAGCAATATCAAATCTAATGAGCATAATGAATGTCAACACAATAACACAATATTTTAGTCTCGGGGAAACCTTGTTAAAGGTAATAAACCTCGGTGGGAATTAGCACCCACAAATAATGTACTAAGAGTATAGTATCCTTGTTAGAAGATTTAGCTATGTTAGGAGCTTATTGAAACATTATAATACATAGTCCTTGTTAGAGGATAGACCCTAATAGGAGTCAAGAAATGAAAGGGGGCTCACTATCCAAAGAAGGTTAAATCCACCTTCACAACTCGCTATTTGCAACAAGTGTATATGAAGAAATACACAATCTTTTGAACTGTTCGACAACAACTATCCTTGCTTGATCAATTCCAATGAAGTTCACCAGTAATCCTCTGCTCTACATCCAACAGACACAATATCACATCTTTCACAATCTTCTTTTCATTACATATGTTCTCACCATATCTTTTCCAAAGAAAAGATCTTACATATATACCCTATTACATTCTACATGATCAGGTTGGCTAATTAGGCTTTCCTAATTACATAAACTCTTGCTAAGATACACATGATACCTAAAAAAAGTATACAATGATTCCATTACAACAATTAAGGACCGACATCCTTAATTTACTTTTGACAAACAAAATGCATGCTACACCTTTGAAGTTGACTCCCAAATAATTCTTCTCCGGATCACACACCACAGCTGATGTCATCTAGCATTTTGTACCTTGCACTGACCAAAAAAAAATCTTTCAGTGCCTTTTCTTTCATCTCTTAATCTCACATACACCTAATCCATATCTTTTGTAAGATATACTAGAAACATAGAGACTCACTCTATCAGCTTCCACTGTCATTGTCCAGTAACCAGTCTTCACCAAAACATTTGTAACTCATCCAATATGCAACATTGCATGATGTGATCTTGGATATAAGATCACTATAGCTTCATGTACTCTCATCTATCTTCACACATTTTGAAACATCTGTACAGTGTCTATACACTGTCATAATCAACATGTACTCTTCACAGAAACATATGTTGACATTAGTGACAAACCACAAATGACAACAGTATGAATGTCCATTTAGTAATGTAGTGATTAAACATATAAAATGTATCAATCACCACCCTATGCATTAGCAATATCCAACAATCTCCCCCTTTGGCATCGATGTCAAAATATGGGAAAATCATCCCAAAGTTATATCATCCAAAGTTCTCCAACCAAATAGTATTCTCATAGTATTCCTTCATACAATCTCCCCATACAGTAGGGATTTTCTCATAGAAACACTCCCTCATTGAAAAAAATTGAAAAGGGTTCCATGATTCATCAACTATCCTTCAACACCTTCCTTCCATGATCACTCCCCCTGAGGAGTAGATCCCTACATCCAGTCCAGAATATGATAAGGCTTTGAAAACCTATGGACTGATGCATCCCTGCATCATTTAATTCTGACTAGGAGGGGCCTGAAACCCAAGCATACCTCTGAGATATTCAAAGGTATATTTTGGCAATGGCTTTGTGAAGATGTCTACAATCTATTCATTTGTACTAATCTACTCAACTTTATTTCCTTATGTGCCACCTTGTCTCTCAAGAAGTGATATTTGATAGAAATATGTTTAGTTTTAAAGTGCATCAATGGATTCTTTGACATATTCATTGTACTGGTGTTATCACAATGGATAACCACAAGCTCATCAGAAGTTATTCCAATGTCTTTCAATATTTTCTTCATCCAAATGATTTGAGTGCAATGTATAGCAGCAACAACATACTCTGATTCAACAGTAGATTGAACTATACAATCTTGCTTCTTACTTAACCATGAAACCAACTTTTTCCCAAGGAAAAATGCACCACCACTAGTACTCGTTATGTCATCAATTTTTCCTACCCAATCAGCATCAGTATAAGCATGAAGTTCAAAGCTATTACTTCTATCATACCATAAACCATAGTCTATTATTCCTTTCAGATATCTCAATATCCTTTTAATAGCATCTAGGTGTGTCTCTTTGGGTTCCGCCTAATATCTAGCCACAATACCAATAGCATTAGCAATATCTGCTCTGGTGTGAGTTAGATATTGTAATCCTCCAACCATTGATCTGTACTTGGTCTGAAAAACACACTTTGATTCATCATCAACTGTCATCTTATTACCAATCACCATGGGTGTACCAACTGGTTTACAGTCTTCCATTCCAAACTTTTTCAATATATCTTTAATATATTTAGTCTAAGAAATAAAAATTCCATCTTTACTCTGATTTATTTGCAGTCCAAGAAAGAATTTCATTTTTCCAATCATGGACATCTCAAATTCATTTTCCATCTCTTTAGAAAATTTCTCACATAGATCATCATTACCTCCAAAGATAATATCATCAACAAAGACTTCTATTATCAAAACTCCATCTTCACTAGTTCTTAAATACAAATTATTGTCAGCATTACCTTTTCTAAATCCAAGCCAAAGTAGGTATTTGTCTAACCTTGCACACCAAGCCCTTGGAGCTTGCCTCAGCCCATACAGTGTCTTCTTCAACTTGCATACCATGTCTCCATCTTCACATAAAGTAAATCCATCAGGTTGTTCTATATACACTTCTTCTTCAAGATCCTCATTCAAGAATGTAGATTTCACATCCATCTGATACACCTTGAAGTTCTTATGTGTAGCATAAGCCAAGAATAGTCTCACAACTTCTATTTTAGCAATGGGAGAAAATGTCTCTTCAAAGTCTATGCCTTCTTGTTGTGAATAACCTTTACATACCAATGTTGCTTTATTTCTTACAACAACCCCTTCTTCATTCATTTTGTTTCTGAAAACCCATTTAGTTCCTATTACATTTTTGTTCTTAGGTTTAGGAACCAATTCCCAAGTGTTGTTCTTATTTATCTGATCTAATTCTTCCTTCATAGCATTTATCCAGAATTCATCTCTACAAGCTTCATCAATAGTCTTTGGTTCAACTTGTGAAATCAAACAAATTTCTTCTCTAGCCTTTGATCTAGTCATTACACCTTGATTATTATTACCAATAATTTGATTTTCAGGATGATTATTCTTTGCATACCTTGGATTTTTAGGAACCTCAGTAGCCTAATTTATGTCATCACAAGTCTAATTTTCGCATTCAACCTCAACAATTTCTTCTTCTTTTGTAGCAACAGCCTCTTTGATCTATGTATTCTAATTACAGTCATGCATTCTCTCTTGTATCTGAAACCTTTCATCTATCTTTACATTGTGACTTTCAATCATCTTCCTCAATCTAAGATTGAAACACTTGTAAGCCTTGCTCTTAGTAGAGTAACCAAGGAAAATTCCTTCATCACTTCTAGCATCAAACTTCCCTATCTCATCATCTCTCTTGATATAGCACTTGTTGGTGCCCAAAAATGATGGATCACTTTTGGCCAACTGACAGGTACACACTGATACCTCTACAATTTTGGCTTAATCAAACCAAGGCTGGTAAGCCTAAATTCACTTTAAACTATCAAATTCTCTATGTCACACAACTGCTTACATAAATAAACAAAGTTCCTCCCAAGGTGGTGAATGATCCTTGGAGGAAAGCAACAAATCCTCTAATAATCTCTACTCTATAAATCTTGACTAAAGTGGATTAAACTAAGGACTCAAAAGTAATGTTTTTGAAATAATGATTGTATAATCTACAAACCACAAAGTATGAACCAAATGATAATTTCCAAATTATAGTTAGATCAGTGCCTTCTAAATAATTGGGCTATAGAGTCATAAAACTTTCAATCCTACGTACGATCAGAGATGGTTTTAAAAACTTGTTTTAATAAGACAAGACCATCACTTCATAGGCTCCCACTTGACTTATAATTCAAATCAATCTATATAGCTAATCTTATCAAATTTAACTCAAATTAAGAGACCGATAAAAACAAGAGAAGATACACAAATCTTTCAATTGATTTTTAAACTATATAAATTAATTTTGGATTATGATACTCAAGGAATTTAACACAATAAAACACTCTATAAAATATAATATCCGAAAGACTAATTGAAAACATATAACTTATAACCACAAATAAAAAAGAAGAGCACTTATCTTTATTAATGTTGAAAAAATAGTGCATGAGAGTTCATATTGCAGTTGTGATCAAATTCTATTCTATGAAAATCTTAATTGTGTTGTCTTCTCTCTTTACATTTTACATTATGTATATATATGTGTTTGAGTGGATTTCACACCTCTTTAGGGTGAAAAGACACAACCTTATTACAAATTATTTTGAAAAAATAATAAACTAACTAAAAAATAACTACCTAACTTTTGGATTTGGGTTTGGTCAAAAAACAAAAACACCTCATGGAAAGCTAATATTTTTATTGAAGATAGGAAATTTGATTTCCCGAACTGGGTCATTTTTAAATTTTTAAAATTCGACCATCTTCATCCTTTGTCAGCATCATCTTTGCAACAGGTTGAAATTCCAGCATTTTCTGAAGGCTTTGGTCACAGAATTTTGACTGTTCCTGTCACAAAGCTTCCTTCCTTAATCTCTCAACTTTTTAATTGAAAATAAATATAATTTTTTCATGTAATCCATCATTAATTATTTTTCATGGAGTTTAAGAGGCCATCTTTTAGGGTTTTATCACTATATAGAACTCCAAATTTTGCCCAAAATTTAGAGCTCCAACAACACTTACTACCAAATATTCTAAAATATTTTATAGTAGGAGTATGATTAAACCATAATTCATAAGGAGTCTTACTTGTACCTTCTCTAATTTGAATTTTGTTCTATGTGTACACTGTTGTCCCAACAACCTCTCTCCAATGCAAATGAGATATATTACCTTCAAGGAACATTGTCCTAGCAGCATCAAGTATAGTCATGTTTCTTTTCTCTACTATCCCATTCTGTTGTGGAGTCCTAGGAGCAGATGTTTGTCTCTATATTCCATGCTCTTCACAGTATGAATTGAATAGGTCTAAATTAAACTCTCCACCTTTGTCTGACCTCAAACATTTTATCTTTAAACTTGTTTCATTCTCTACTTTTGCTCTGAATATCTTGAATTTATCAAATGCCTCTGATTTCTCTTTCAAATAAGTAACCCACATCATTTTAGAAAAGTCATCAACAAAAAGTATAAAATACCTTTCACCATAGTATGATTTTGTCCTTGTAGGTCCACATAGGTTTCTATGTACCAAATCCAACTTTCCCTTTGATGTATATTCTTTTCTTTTATAACTGCTTCTAGTCTATTTTCCCATGACACATTATTTGCATATAGTGTTATATGGTTTCACAATATTCAATAGATCTCTTACTGCATTAGTCAAACTTGCCTTCATAATGTTATCAAAATTAACATGACAAAATGTTTTGTGCCATAACCAACTGTCATCTACCTTCACAACAAAACAAGAGGCTCCAAATGTATTTAATTCAAATACATTACCTCTAGATTTAGTATGAGTTGCAATTAGCTTTCCTTCCTTACTTCTTATAAAACATTTACCATTACTGAACTATAATTGAAACTCTTTGTCCATCAACTATCCAACACTCAACAAGTTATGCTTAAGTCCATCAACAAGTAGTACATTATCAGTATTAGTATTTCCATCCAGAGTAATAGATCCTACTCCTATGATAGGTTTAGGAAGATTATCTCCAAACCTTACAACACCACCATCATACTTTACTAACTTAACAAACTTATTTTTGTCTCCAGTTATATGATGTGAACAACCACTATCTATAATACATTTAGTTTTCTTATCAACATGTGACACTAAAGCCTTTTCCTCATGTACTGGTTCAACTCTAATAGAAACCAATCCAATCTCATCATAATCTAAATCATCATCATCATCATAAATACCTTCACTAGCTTAATAACATTCCTTATCCTTCTTAGACTTGAAAAACTTAGGCTTGTACTTAGGAACTCTTGTAGGACATCTAGATGCAAAATGACCAACCTTATTGCATGAAAAATATTTCAAAGGTAATTTGCCTTCAAATTTACACTTACCTCTATTTTCTCTTCTACCAATCAGTACAACAAGTTCATCCATCTTTCTTTCTTCATCCATTATTTGTTCCCATTCCTCACAATATTCTCCAAGCTCTTCTTTCATGTTCTCACTGTTGGTGCTCAGAGGTGTAGACACTAACTTCTTGTGTGTAGATGCCTTAAATGCAGATTCAACTTTAGGTAAAAATTCTCCTATTTCCACCACTTCAAAAGTAGTTAGCTTTGCAATCAATATCTCTCTGCTAAAGTTTGGAGTCAGAGGTATAGTCTCTTGAATAGATAGAGCCTTAAACTTGTAAGGAGTCAACGATCTAAGGATCTTTGTGTAATACCCCAAAATTGGCACCTTGTAATTCTAATCCATTTTGGTGCATTCCTTCGAATTTCTACAGCATCAAAGTCCTATTGTACTAGGCAATTCTGTCTCTTAATTGACTTTATTCGACTTGGTGTCAAATGCAAAAAAATCCTAAATTTGCATTAATCATACACTATATTTAATTTCTAAATATTTGACATTTATTGGCTAAATAATCCGTATGATTAATTAATTTGATTCTAAAGTCCTAGTGCTTTTAATTAAATTAATTCCACCCCCTTTAGCTAATACACATCAAAGGAATTAAATATTATTTGGTTATTTAAATGGATTACTCTCATTTGGATTTAATAATTCAAATAATTTGAAAAGCCACCCATGTGGAAATAATTCATTTACTTAATTAAATAATATCTCCAATTTGTCTCACCTTCCTCCATGGAGATGAAGAGTCAGTCGTTGCTTTCCAAGAAATTCTTCATCCTTCACCCAGGCTCTTCTATATTATGAACCTTTTTTTCCTCATTTGAGGGAGGCAATTTTTAGAGTACCAAAACTATAGAGAATTGTTCTCTCAATTTTCTCATGCTTTCAAGCTTTTTATTGCATATTTAGAATAATTTCCATTTCTAGTATAATTGCATTCTCATCTTTAATATAGTTTTCTTATTAAGTTCTTAGTTTAAATCTCATTGAATTTCAAGCTTCTTAGATTAAAATTTGCATTCTCATTCTTAGATTAAATTTGCATTCTCATATTTATTTCAAGTTTATAGCTTAATTTGCACTATCATTTCTAGCTTAAATTCAATTGCATTCATGCTCAGCTTTGAAAATCCTCCATTTTAGTGATTGGTCTAAGGTTGTTGGGCTCTCTAACCTGAGAGTAATTCAAACACCCCACCTAAATAGGAGGTGATAGGTCGATTCAATCGATATTACGAAGTGAATAATTCATATTCATTGTCATAATTTGTTCATTGAGAAAAGACTATGTCATGTCTATGGCTGAATTAGAGGTCAACATTCAGACATAAACATTTTGGCACCCACCGTGGGACAGAAAATTGATTTCTAGCCTCATTAATCTTGAACTTTTTTTGAAAATTTTGCACTCTATCGTATGTTTGTACATCACTGTGTATGGATTCTCAAATGAGATTTCTCACTATGTCACGCGAAGTTGTGCTTTCATTAGAACTTTCTCATGTGAAAAAGCACAATCTCGTGTAGGGTCCTGCACTTTCTCGCACGCAGCGTTGCACTTCCTCGCGCGAGTCTTGCCATCAGTGTTCTGTAAAATTTCTAGTTTCTGTGTTTCCTGTTGCAGATTTCTAACGTTTGTTGTTTGTTGTGATTTTTTATATCTCTATTTTTTCTTACAGCATAACAGTGGGCTACAGGATGCTTGACCAAGACATAAAACTTGCTAACGGTTTGCTTGCAGGACGGTTGTCGAAGACTATTTTAAAATATTGTGCTTGTTTACTATTTTTAATCACATAGTATAACTAGGGCCTTGTTAAAATTTCTTAAGGGTCTTGATAGCAGGATAGGGTAATAGGCTCTTCATTACATGGAAGTGATGCCCATGGATGAATCTGAGACCTAGATTTTACTAGCATGATAGATACCTAGGGAAGCAAGGAAAGGTAGCCAATCTTTGGCATGTCTACTTGTTAGGGGATTATGCTCTTCTCTCTTTAAGAGAACCAAAAACCCAAAATCTTGTGGATTGGTTGAAGAGAAACTAGCTCAGTGATGAATATGTTTGATGTGTTTGAGTAAGGTGAAGAGGTAGAGAAGTATGCTCTTCTCTCTTTGAGAGAATCAAAAAATCTGACCCTTGGATCTAAGCCAAAGTCTGTGTCACCTTTACAAGGCCTACCGGAAGTTGAACCTTTGGGAATGACCCAAGTGAGTACACACCTATCACTGGTGATTCCACCTCACTATAATAAAGAAATCTTTGTTGAGTCTAAAGACTCCAAATCCATGTTAACTTATTTCTCTTGATTTTGACTATCATCTTGAGAAAGCCATGTCTGTTGTACTGAGCAGCGCTGCTCCTAGCCATTCTTGCAGGGGTGTATGACTTTCAGGTGTCAGTGTGGCTGTGAGGCCTCAACCCTGTATCGAGGGCATCAAAGGTTAGTGTGAATGAAAGACCACTAAACACTTTCTTAGTTATTTTCCTACCTGGATCACCTCTGAAAGGAGACATAATCTTTGCACAAGGAGGGGGAAGAATCTCTCCCCTAGATTCTCACCATAGGCATGCACCTAGACTTTTGAAGGTAGTATATGACACTAGCCCCTACTTCAAGGTAACCTTTGAACATATATTATTGAGTCCTTGGAAACACCAAAAACATGGATGCCCTATAGGGGGTGACATAGCTGTGTGAGGTGAACACATGCACATAAGTTGTGAGGCATAGATTTTGTATTCTCTACCATTTTCTTTGTAGGGATAACTAAGTGATTGTTTCAAGTCTTAAACTATCCATCATGATTAAACAAATACTCCCATGATTCTGCCAAGTTGCTTTGTCCTTGGTAGAACTATTTGTGACTACTTCTTGAGTCACTATTGCTTGATCTAAAACTTCATGCTTGTAAATGATTGCTTGCAATATTCAAACTGAGATTGCTGATTCAAACTGTCCTAAAACTATCTGAGAATTGGAAATTTTGTCAGAGAATAGTCCACACTGTGTCTTGAAATCTAACTTTTATCTCAAAAATTATGTCGATCTGTCAAACCCTGGTCTTTTCCCGCGCAATATTTCAGAACATGTGCATTTCCTCACGTGAGACTTCATTTTCTTGTGCACAGTTTGGTATTTCCTCGCGTGAACCAGCACTTCCTCGCACAAGACTGTACCCTAATTTCCAAAATAGAAAGCTATTTCCTGTTGACTGGTCAAATTTTTACCTAATCTAATTTTTGCCTGGGGTCTGTCTACCTATTCTCCTATTGTCCACTTCTTGAAACTGAGTGTCTCAGGTTGAGAACTGACCAATTACTTCTTAAACTCATATTTTCTCTCTATTATTTGCCCTATCTTATTATGCTTTTGTACCTTGCCATGTGATAGTCACATCTCAGTTGTTCTAGCCATACTCTTGATGATTCGTGCTAGGTGCATTTCACATCTTGGTTGTTCTAGCCTTACTCTCCTTTTCACTATCCTAGAGACTAATTTATGAGCATAATCCTAAGTTCCCTCTCATCACTTAATTTTTGCTATGCCTATTACAACTAGAAGAGGCAACACATTCCCCATCTGTGGTATCAGACAAGGTAGAGGTAGATCTCGTAATCAAGGAAGAGGTCATTTCGAACCCATTATCTAACCTAAGTGTCAAGAGGGATCCTCATGTTCCTCCTCACTGGAAATCTTAAGAGAAAGTTTCCCTCAATCTTCATCTCCTATTAGTTGACCTAGCATCAGATGTTCATTCTGTTTAAACCTCAGTCCGAATCGAAATCCAATATTTGAAGAGCTTTACAACTTATTGTTTCCAAACAATCTTAACCCATTGTGGGAATACCAGCAAGAATCTGAAGGGTCACTTTCTATAATTAATCATATTGATCCTTCTAAACCTATTGACCCTTTTGATCCTATCTTCATGACCTCTCAGAAACCAGTGTTCCAACAGTGTTAGAATCCCTTGTTTCAAAGACAACCTAAATTATTTTTTCGAGAACAACATAACCCACTATTCCAAGATTAATGAAACTCTAAAAGGCTACTTTCTTGGGTCAATCCTATTGAAGATATCAATTCAATCAACCCTTTTGAACCTACTAATCATATCGAATCTATTGCCACTCATGTTGAATTTGTGCATACTACAAAATCCCACATTGACAAGATGGGAGGCCCATTTGACTTCCAAGAGGGAAAATACAACAAAACTCATGAGAAATCTCAAAACAACCAGCATCTTGGTCAATCTTGAAATGATCAACGTTATGATCAATCCCAAAATGATCAGAATCAGCACCAATCCTGAAACAAATCTCAAGGCCACCAGCAACCATATCATAATCACCCTCCTCCAAATGACCAAAATCAAGATCAAGCCCCAAGCATCTATGAGATTCTTGGTAATGACAATGAAGTAATAACCCAAAATGACATAGATGTTGTGAAATCCAACAAGATTCTTATCAAGATGATGGAGATCCTCCTTTTAGAAGAGAAGGAGAAATACTTTCTTGAGTTAGCCAAACAAGGGGCCAAATTACCCCTAGACTACCAAGTTGAGACGCTTGTGGCCAAAGAAGAAGAAACTGAGACCGCTAAGTTGCAAATGATGATTTGAGACATGCAAAATTAAATTAGCCAACTTACGAAGGATAAGGATAAACCAGTATAACATTTCACAATGGAAAGCATATGTCCTTTCCCCTTCGATAAGAGTCTTCACATGCCACCTTTTTCCAAAGGTGTAGAGCTACCTAAATATGACAAATAATTGGGTACTACTAATCCCCAGGATCACTTGAGGGAGTTTGGTGCTCTATCTATGGAATTTATACATGATCATACTTATCTTATGCACCTCTTTCCTCGTAGTTTGGGTGGGTCAGCTATGGAGTGGTTTTCTCAGTTACCTGCTGGAATCAAGTCTTTTGACGAGATTGCTAATCTCTTTATCTAGCATTATTCCCACAATATCTAGCATCCAGTCAATATCCAAGATCTTTGTAATCTGAAACAGTGACAAGGGGATCCTTTCTTAGCATTTCTCTAGAGATGGAGACAACTATGTACAAAATATCCTCGCAAACTACCCGAGTCTGAAATGCTCAACATCTTTTTGGACAATCTTGTCCCAAATTTTGGATATCAAGTACAATTACAAGGTCCCCTAACCTTCGATAACATGATTAAGCAAGCTGTGAAAATAGAAGCATTTATGATCAAGAAAGGAGAGTTGACTTTGAAAAAGGATAACAAACAAGGGTCTTCCTCCTTAAACAAAGATAAAGGGAAGTTTTTCAACAAGAATAGAGATGTTGTGAATGATGGAGTGGTTGACAATGTGACCCCAAAACCTTTAAAGTCTATTTTTAATCTTACCTCTAGTATATAGGTGGTCAAAGCCACTGAGAAGGCTGCAACAAACACTCAACCATCTTCAAGATTTTCTAGAAACAAGCCTTGGGCCTCTCAACCCAAGCATGAGCTCACTTCCTTAGGAGAACCCCTTGATGTGGTTTACAAGACTCTTGTGTAAAACCAAATACTCACTCCCTTGGAAAAGCATCTCTATGATCCGCAACCATGACCTCATTGGTGGAACAACAACGCATACTATGATTATCACCAAAACAAGGGTCATAAAACTTCTAATTGTCTCCAACTGCACCATAAGGTCCAAGATTTGATTGACAATGGTGACATTATTGTGGACAACCATAACAAGAATTTAGATCACCAGGCATTCAAAGATCCCTTTCCTTCTCATGAGAAGGGTGAATCTTCCAAGACTAAGAATACCAATGCCAAGATTAACTATGTGTACACTACCAATGACACTGTCATCAACATGATTGAACCTGTTGAGGTTGAGTATTGTGATGTGATTACTATCAAGGGGAGAAAATATTCTCCTAAGCCTAAGACTCCATTTGTCTTGTGAGGCCCCTGGTTTCATTCTTCCAAACTTGAATTGTCTCAGGATTGCACAAATGTTGTTACTCTCTCTCTCGTGCGAAAATCACCATTAAGGGTCTTGACCCTTCTACATTCACTCCAAAGAAATCGATGGATAAAAATGTTGTTGGCCCTACCAACAAAAATTCAAAATTGGTCCCTATGCCTAGTGCAACTAATTATAGCATTCTACACTAGCTACAATGTACCAACACTCAAATCACTATCTTTGAGATGTTGAAGATCTCACCTGCTCATAGGCAGATTCTAGATAAAGCCCTCACCAAGGCAAATGTCCCAAAAGATTTGGATCTAGATCAGTTTCAATCCATGGTGGGTCACTTGACCTCACCGCATTATTTGTCTTTCTTTGAAGAAGATGACCATTCGTTGATCCATCCGCACAATGCTCCTTTTCATATAGAAGTCATGATAGGTCCAAAGCATGTCTATAGCATCCTTATTGACAATGGTGTTGGCCTTAAAATTTACTCTGCTAAGTTGCTTACTCAATTATGCTATGATGAAGATTGCATAGATGCCTACAATAAAATCACTTTCAAGGCATATGATGAAGAAGAAATAAAATATAAAGGTTTGGTTGTGCTACCAATCCAGGTTGGGCCTATTGAAAGAGATGTCATTTTTCAAGTTCTAGATATTCCTCTTTCATATGATATACTGTCTGGTAGACCATGGATCCATGAAATGTAGGTGGTTCCATATACATATCACCAATGTATCAATTTCATGTTCCATGGAGCAGAAGTGACAATACTTGCCAATACCAACTATTCTTGCAACACACTCACACAATCTGTAGATAGTCTTGTCCCAACTAATAGGGAGTCTACTGAATTCTATGATGCCAAACTCAAAGAAATGGAATAGACTCTAAGGCTTAAGGATACAGGCATGGGAGGGTATCAAATTGAACATGTGTTATCATTAGCAGCTCTACCTCCATCTCCGTGTTCCTACGGGAGACCCTCTAAGAACAACAAACCTTCTTCTTGTTCTCCCCAAATAGTCTATGATGGTGCCTTTGTCAAGGCCACAACACCACTAGAAGATGAGGATTAGGAAAGAGCTATTATAGCTTGTCTTTACAAAGGGAAGGATACATCTGAACAAATCACTCTTGCTCATGACTTAGAACAAGAACCATATAGTGAAGCCTTTAAAATCATGAAGTGCTTTGGTTACAAAGGAAGTGGCCCTATAGGGGTGAATGATAATGGCTTGCTCAAACCAATTGAAGCCACATGTCATCAAACCAAGGACACCACAGGTCTAGGCTTTAATAAAATCTTGTTTCATTTAGGGATTAACAAGTTTGTACCAGATCCAAAACCAGAACCAAAATTTTGGCCAAAATCTGAAGACACTACCATAGTTGCAAATCCAGAGGATAGCCCTGATGAGGATATCTTTCCCTATCCCATTCCTCCAGATCTTGTTGTATTATTTAAAGAACTAGATGATCCTATTATACCTATCCATATGGTAGAGACTAATAGTGATTCTGATGACACCGCTTCAGTACATCTACTCACATATGACCAATGGAGAGAATTGAAAACTGACAATCCTAGTTTTCAAGGTGAACAATACATATCGTTAGCTTTCCAAGAACAGTATGAATGAGATCAACTCCAACAAACCATCAATACTACAAGAGATGAAGATGAGTCAGATGGTATGGCAAGTGTTGATGGAATTCCCATATCAAGCATCACTGATTCACATGAGTATGAGTTTGATTCTTTGTCTGATGCAAATTTTCATAAAGATATAGATGTTGTTCATGTGTATGAAAACCTCTTTGAAGTAGGTGAAGGGTCTAGTGTTAGGACAACTGAGTGTGATTCCACTAATGCTAACATTCCCTCTACTTCCACTATGAGGACTCGAGAGGAATCGAACACACCTTTGGATGAGATTGCTCTAGGTCTTGACTTACTCATCCACACTTTCAATGGCTATACTATGAATGCACTTGAACCTGCCACTTCTCTCTCACTCCAAAATCCTGAACTCATTGACTTGAACTCTCCCTATCCATCTAGCAAAGTCCTTATGTTCCAGAATGACTACACTCTTTCTTGTTATCTTAATGTTGTTGAACCTGTAATGTTCTCCACCAGTGAAGATAGTATCAACATGACTAAAGCTGATATCAAGTATCTTAGTCATAAAATTAAAAGAAAAAAGAATAGGTTCTCTAATGGTGAAAACCACATTGTGGCAGTGTCAGAGTTGAAAAAAGTAAAAATAAAAGACGTATCTGAGGGTGAAAACCTCTCTGAGGCACCCAAGGATGAGATACTTGATACACTTCCCAATCATTTTCAATAAATATCATCAATGCTAATTAAGCCAACCCAACCAGTGAACTTGGGTACGAAAGCTACACCACAAATTATTCATTTGGCACAATCTTTATCTACAGAAGAGAAAGAAGAGTTCACCAGTTTCTTTTGAAGCAAGAAAATCAATTTTGCATGGACTTACTCTAATATGCCTGGGTTGGATCCCAATCTAATCATGCATCATCTGTCTATTGCACCAGGCATTAAGCCTATCAAAAAAAAGCTTCGAAAGATGCATCCACATGTGGAACTTTTAGTCAAAGCAGAGTTAGAAAAACTTCTCAAAGTTGGTTTCATTAGAGCTATTGACTATGCAGAGTGGATCTCTAATATTATTCTAGTTACAAAGCATGGTAAATCTATCTGCATGTCCACAGGCTTCAGAGACCTAAATAAAGCATGTCCTAAAGATGATTTTCCATTACCCAATATTGACATGATAGTGGACATGATAGCTAGCTACCAAATGTACTCTCTAATGGATGGATTTTCTGGTTATAATCAAATAAAAATTGTGCTAAAAGACCAAGAAAAGATAGCCTTCACATGTGCTTGGGGAACATTCTATTGGAATGTCATGCCCTTTGGACTTAAGAATGCCAGAGCTACATATCAAAGGGTTGTCACCATGATCTTTCATGATATGATGCACAAAACAATGGAAGACTGTGTAGATGACACTTTGGCTAAAATCATGCAGCAGAAAACACATCTTGCAGATCTAGGTCCTATACTAGATCGAATGGAACAATTCAGTCTAAGGCTCAACCCAAAAAAGTGTGCATTTGGTGTCACTTCTAGCAAGCTGTTGGATTATATCATATCTGCTAAAGGTATAGAGGTAGATCCTGAGAAAGTTCAAGCTATCATGGAAATGGCTCCACCAAAGAACATCAATCAAATGAGAGGACTTCAAGGTAGACTACAATCCATTCAGAACTTCATTGCACAATTGGCCAAAAATTCACAACCATTCACCAAAACTCTACATAAAGGTGTGACTTATGAGTGGAACAAAGAATGTGACAAAAGGCTCACTCAAATCAAACAATATCTTGCAAATCCACCAATCTTGATGCCTCCTATTCATGGGAAGCCACTCATCCTTTATATTTCAGCTACAAACACATCTTTGGGTGCTCTGTTGGCTCAAGAAGACCAAAATAACAAGGAAAGAGCCATTTATTACATCAGCAGAACTTTGGTCTCTTATGAAATGAACTATTCAGTCATTGAAAAGGCTTGTCTAGCAATGGTGTTTGCTTCATAGAAACTACAGCACTATATGCTTTCTTAGACTACAAGACTCATTACTAAAATTGATCCATTAAAGTACTTACTCAGTAAAGCTTCCCTCATAGGAAGACTGGCAAAATGGGTCATGATACTCAGTGAGTTTGACATTGAGTATGTAGAGAGGAAGGCCATTAAAGGACAAGTGGTTGCAGATCAGTTGGTAGAAGCTCCTCCCAAGGATCATCAGCCCTTGAAAATTGAGTTTCCAGATGAATCCATAATGCTTCTTACACATCAAACATGGAACATGTTCTTCGATGGATCTTTCACCCAGCAAGGGTCAGGTGCTAGAATACTATTTGTCACACCACAGAGATACTCTTTACCAAAGGCTTATAAAATGTTGTTTCCTTGCACAAATAACATCACTAAATATGAAGCCCTCATCAATGGTATGAAGATAGCCATTGAATGGTGTGTGGATGAACTTAAGGTCTTTGGAGACTCATAATTGGTCATCAATCAGGTTAATGATATCTATCAAACTAAAGATGAAAATTTGGTGCCTTATAAATGAATGGTTGATGATCTAAAAAAGGACTTTGCACATATTACCTTCCAATGGATTCCAAGAGTAGATAATAAAGCTTTTGATGCCATGGCTACCCTTGCCTCAATGGTGCAGATGCTAGAAAATGACTTCAGACATGAATTCCTGGTGGAGACATTACGCTACCCAGCCTACAATATCCCTAAATCTAGGATGATTTGTTTAGTCATTAGACATGATTCATCCTGCTACCATCATATCTACTCCTACCTCTAGGACCCAATTATCCCAGACAATTATACTTGGAATGAAAAACATCACCTAATCTACAGTGCTTCATGCTATGCCATTGTAGCTAACGACTTGTATAGGGAAGGTCTAGATGATACCCTCCTTAGGTGTCTAGAACTTGACAAGTCCAAACATGCATTAGCTGAGGTGCATGAAGGCATCTATGGTTCTCATTTGAGTGGCCTGACATTAGCTCATAAACTTATTAGAGCTAGTTACTATTGGCCAGATATGGAAAAATAAGCTATACAAAATGCCAAATCTTGCAAACAGTGTCAGCTTCACGGTAATCTGATTCACACTCCCGCCAAGGAGCTCATGGCCTTCATCAGTTTCTAGTCATTTCAACAATGGACCTTTGACTTGGTGAGTCAGATCCATCCTTCTTCCTCAAGAGGGAACAACTTCATTATCATAGCTATAGACTATTTTACTAAGTGGGTCAAGGCAATGCCTCTAACCATAGCTGATGGAAAATTTGTATCAAGGTTCATACTGAATTACATCATCTATAGATATGGTGTACCCTCCTCAATAATCACTGAAAATGGGGGTAGTTTAAGAAAAAGGATATAAAGGAGTTATATAATAAGTTAAGAATCATTTAGCATTGGTCCTCTATCTATTATCCCTAGGGTAATGGATAGGCAGAAGCTTCCAACAAGACAATCCTCAAGATCCTGCATAGAACAGCTCACAAATCTGGTAGAGATTGGCACCTCTAGATTAATCTAGCTTTATGGGCCTATAGAACAAGCATTTGAACTCCAACAGGTGCCATGCCCTTTTCCTTAGTTTATGGCATAGATGTTGCGTTGCCAATTAAGGTCGAGATTCCCACATTGTGAGTCTCTCTAAAGGGCCTCATTACTGATGAAGACATTAGAATATCTTGGCTACAAGAGCTAGAGTTACTAGATGAACATCGACAAGTGGTGTTCAATCATCTAAGAGTATACCAGAAAAGAATGTCTAAGAGCTACAATAAGAAATTTAGACCAAGGGAATTCCAAGTGGGTGATCTTGTCATGAGAGAGAACCCCAAAAATCAATAGCAATGGATCCAAAAAGGAAAGTTTGAACCAAATTGGCTTGGTATGTACATCATCACTGCAGCATTTGGGTCTGGTTCTTACCAAATCTCTACTACTGAAGGAGAATAGCTCAAAGAGCCTATCAACACTCTGCACCTAAAGTGGTTCTATAGCTGAGACATTTTATGTGTGCTCATGTACATACTCTATTCTAAAAAAATCCTAAAAATTGTAAAATGTCCTAAAAAATGATCATCTTAGTGAAAACTTGGTAAACAGATGCTTTCATGTATCTATTATCTTGGTGAAAACCTAGTAAACAGGAGCCTTGATAATAATAATAATAAATTGAAAATACAAAAATACAAAAAAAATTAAAAATACAAAAAAATCAAAAAGAGAAAAGTACAAAAAAAAAATTGAAAAAGAAAAAATGTGCCATTGATGAAAACCTGGCAAACAGGCGTCATGGTAGCAAAAATAGAATCTCTGCAAAGATGGTGAAAACCTAGTAAACAGGCACCTCTTGTTCCCCAGTGTTATACCTTTTGCAGCACTGCTTGGCTCAATACACTTTCTCCTTGCTTTAGTTTGATTTCTCGCCTTTCCTGCTTTAGTTTGTTTCCTGCTTTAGTTTTCTAGCTCATGCATTCACTCTCAGCTATCTTCGAGATTATGCTCGACTCTACATGGATTGAAACTGGTCACACTTGGGGGCTCCTTCCTAGTCTAGGGGGCATTGTCCTATCATTTTCAAAGGATTTTCCTTGCATTAGTCACCAGTGGTTCTCACTGTGTTTTCCTATTGATGCCTAGCTATCATTGAGATTTCTCTCCTTGAGAATCTCTCATGTATCAGTCACCAGTGGTTCTCACTATGTCTTCCTACTGATACCTAGCTATCACTTGGATCTCTCTTCTTGAGGATCCCTCATACATCAGTCACCAGTGGTTCTCACTATGTCTTCCTATTGATGTTTCATTTGCTCTCAGATCTCTCTCCTTGAGGATCTCTTGTATCAATCACCAGTGGTTCTCATTGTGTCTTCCTACTAATACTTCGTTAGTACTCTGATTTCTCCTTGAGACTATCTCTCACCTTAGTCACCAGTTGTTCTCACTGTGTCTGTCTATTTTCATCATCTTGTTGAGACTTCTTGCGCTATATACTTTTGATCCAACATCAATCCGCTTAAACTAAAACTGAAAACTAGATTTGAAACTCTCTAAAGTGTGTTGAGCTCTTCTTTTGTGTTTTTGTCTTTTCACTTTATCATTCCTCCTTGAGCAACTCTAAGATGTCTCTCTTGACCGAGAGAAGCAAAGACTAGGGGCATGATCTTCATGAACTACAACTGATTTAGAACCAGAATGAAGAATCTGTAATTTGAGATTACTGAAGAGTTGATGATTAGATATGCAAGATGATTAAATTAGTATTATGTTGTCATTGATATCAACTAGCTTGACAATACTTATCTTGTAAGTTACTATACCGACACATCTAAAGGAAGGTGAAAGAGATGAAGAATAGAAATATCTACATGAGGAAGATGTATATGACAGATGAGGATAAGGAATACACTGAGTAACTTGTTGATGAATCTATGACTTGATGGAATGACTTTATTATGTTGCATTCATCTATGATGAAGAATAGAGCTGAAAGACACAAAGCAGTGTTGTTGGTAAATAAAGCATTTTAGTATACACCGATGAAGTGTAGTGTATACCGAGCACAGTATTAACCGAGCTTGTGTTCACCGACCCATTTCTTTGTTAACCGAGAAAAATAGAAAGGAATTAAATGATCAGTTTAGCTGATAAAGTGATTAGCTGTAAAGTGTATGAAATTGAGGTAATAGATAATGTTTGTTATGAAGATTGATGGCTAACATAAATCAAAAGAGATCTAATGGAGCAGATTGAAATGTGTTACTAACACATCAGCTGAGGGAGCTTAAAGTGGAAAATTCTATGAATATGATTAAGCGGCAAAATCTAATGGAGGAAAAGAAAATGATTGACTCATCTATATAAGAGACATTGGTTTCATTATGAAAAATATGTCAGAAGAAGAAGATACTGCAAAATTATCATGTGGAGAAGTTTTCATGCATTATGATCATACTGGTTAATAAGAACCAAATTGTAGAACAGTTACTAAACTACAGAGAGTTATTACCAATGGATAGTAAGTTGATATAGTATTGAATCTGAAGTGTTATATTGATCAGAAATATTTGAATGAGCTAAACATTGATCTGTAAACTGCAAACTAAAGTTGTATTTAGGTAGATCATCTACAATTACATATTTAACCATTTTACACAGTCAAATCTCTTAACCGAGTGGACTATGAAAGTCTTTTGATGTTTCATTCATAGAGTGAACATTGTTATCCTATCAACCCCAGAGTGACCACTGGTTGGATGATAACTTCTGGTCTAAAATCCTCTAACAGGGTCACACCTAATAGTGTGTTTGTAACCTTTAACAGGGTTGGGTCTTCACCGACCTCACTTCAAAAGAGTGAAAAATTTTGGGTTGCCGATCCCAGGTGGTTTTTCCCTTCACAGGGTTTCCACGTTAAAATCTCTTAGATTATGTGTTTATTGTGATATTTATTTGTTATCATACTTTGCATATTACATGCTAGATTTAATCAGTAATTATTATAAAGTTTAGATTGACAATCGGTAAATACACAGATAGTGAAAGTATTATATGTTTACCGAGTAGCAAAAGTAGTAGAATTGTTTTGGATTATACATTTTGAATTGGGACACTGGATAACTGATTCACCCCCCTCTCAGTTATTCTAATAGATCTTTCCTTTGCTTTCTATTTTGTTGGTTTAGTTCCAATGATCCAATGAATCTACATAAGAGGGGTGTCCACTATGAGAGCCTTCATCACATTTTAAATGGTCATGTGTACCTCAACTCCTTTTATATGGAAACTTTGGTGAGTTTGGTTCTTCTCCTTGTTTGTTTGAGTGACTTCTTTCTTCTACAAGTGAAATTGCAAATGCTCGTCCTACAAAGTGAACGTAAGGGTCACTATTAGCACCTTGATATGTTGGAAATTTGGCTGAGGTATGTACATAGATGTTGTCATTATGGCAACATATGTTCCCTATGAAGAGTGCATAAGCTGGAAAGTAAGTATGGAAGATCGCAGACTAAAATTGTCTAAGTATGAAACAATGATTTTGATAGAGCACCCGATATAGTTTGTTTTGGTGATGTTCACTGGAGCATGATCAGAGTTTTTGCAATTGAACATAGACTCTATGGTGTCTAAGGATACCCCATCTCAGTGCACAAAAGAGTATAGATAGTACAGACAAAGTTATGAATATTTTACCGATGACAAAGTACAGTCGACAGTGCAGTTTTGAAGACAGAACTAGTAAATGAATTAAGGGATTATTTACCTTGTCAAAATAATGACTTAATATTATAAAGAGATGACATCCTAGATTTCTACTCTTGGATAAAGATATGCAAGTTGACAAGAGAAAGATATTATGTTTGTATCTTGTATAAATAAAGATGTACCAAGCATACTTGAAATGTAACATGTAATATATGTAAATTGTGATAGCAGCGAAAGTTGTTGATGCAAAGTTGTAAGCAGTACTATATTGTAATCAGTAAACATTTGTATTACTTGTTTGGGTAGTGAGCTCATCTGGTAATTAGGTTTTGTATCTACAACTCCTAACAGGGTTGAGGCTTCTAATAAGGCCTATAGTCCCTTAATTAGGACTGATACACTATATGATTGTAACAAGCTCCTAACAGGGTCAACATCCTTAACCGAATATCTTTTGATTAGTGGATATTTGTGGGTACCACCCCCACCAGGGTTTTCCCTTGGCTAGGGTTTCCTCAAGAACATATCATGTGTTATGAGTTCTTTACATTTACTGTTGTGTATGATATTTAGTTTCTTATGCTTTGTATGCATTAAAGTAATCTGTTATATCCATAAGTGGGCAAAAGTAAAAGTTTTTGAAATACTAATTCACCCCCCCCTCTCAGTATTTTCTACTTCTAACATGATATGCTTATCATTGACTTAGCAAAAGGTGGAACTCTCACATGTCTAGCATGTCTGTATGCAAGCAACATTTAGTTCATTCTAGTAACTATGCTTTGATGCTTATGTTAACTTGCTAAGTCAAAAGGAATAGTTATTCAGGTCATTCTGGCTTCTTGTACCTTAATGCTTACACCTCATTCTGACAAATCTAAGACTAATGTCATATTCATATTCTCATGATTGAAATGTTAGTGAGGGTTGTATGGAATCTTGTGAGCATCCTCTACTAAAAACTCTATGATGATAATCTAATGAGCCCAACAACCAAGTCCTAGGGTTTGCATTTAGCTTAGGCTTGCATTTTCATTCTAGGCTTGCATAGCAACAATGGTTTGATGCTCTCTTCATTGTCTTCTCTTAGATTCATTCACCGAGGGTTCTCATCTTCAATCCCAGGTTCATCTTGGCTACACAAGTGTCTGATCCTCACTCCCAATCTTCAAATATTCTTTTGGTTAGTACCTGTCATATATTGTGACATCCTACATGAGATGATTAGTACCATATCTATTGCATATCCATTACATTTCCATTTTCATCCATAAACTCATGTGCATACATTCTACATCTACATATTCATATACATGTGCATCCATTATAAGCATAAATAAAATCATACATTGCATTTATTCATCTACCATCTCTCATTGCATTTCACATTGCATACTGATGTATAAAATAAAACATGTGCATATTCATTTGCATATACATAAAGGAATCATGTGCATCTCATATCTATTCATCTAATCACATAGGAAACATCTCATAATGCATAAACAAATCTAAAGCCAAAATTTGAGCTCATATATATATATATATATATATATATATATATATATATATATATATATATATATATATATATATATATATATATATATATATATATATATATATATATATATATATATATATATATATATATATATATATATACACAATCAAAAGAATGGTGCTACTCGAGAATAGTATATCAAAAATGAGGCAATACATTGATATATCATCATATGTCCTAGACCTAGCTCTACCCACTGCCACTTGGTGGAGGTGGAGGTGGTGGTCCCTATGGAAATGCGTATGGTGGTGCCTACAGTGGTTCCTATGGTGGTGCCTGTGGAGGTTATCCCTGTGGAACTGCCTGTTCCCTAGCGTACTCTGAAAATGGCAGAACCTGCTCCGCTAAATCTGGCACTACCCTACCATATGTTGCATAATAATATGCTACCTATGCAGCCTCATATCTAGCCTTTAGCTACACTCTAGCCAGTGCCTCCTATAGCCCTCTGACCTCTCAATCCCTCTTGGCCACTTAGGTCTCCCGCACAATGACCTGTGTATTAAAGTCATCTCTCTCCCACTTTACCTATCAGATCCTCTCTCGGCTCTTCCGTAGAGCCTCATATAGCTATGTAACCTACCCTCCCGTAGGTGGATCTTGCATAGCCTGATCTTGCATGTATGTATCATCACCTTGTGCCCTCTCTTCAGGAGGTGGTTGCTGAGATGTATCTTTGGTCTTCTTCCTAGTAGACCTATCCTAGGTCCCGCTGCCACCAGTGCCTGCATTTGACCCCATCTATCTTGAAGGAATGGGAGTCTGCCCAGTCCTTGGTCTCAATACCCTATGCTATTTTTGATGAGCATCATGTTGCTATGTAGGTTTTTGTCAAGAAACCTATTGTTGTGGTATCTGTTGTTGTGCCTACTATTGTTGCGCAGGCTGCTGCTGAACTCGTTGGCCCATGCCAGCCAGATCTGTGAACCTAGGGTATGGGTGTGCCAAAATGTAATCCCTATATGTAGGCATCATCCCTGCATTAGTCACACCTGCTAAATAATCCCACCAAGCTAGTGGTATTTAGGCATTAATCATACATCTTCCCTGGTCTAATCTTGGCTACTAGCCCTTCTTCATCTCATCAACAAATTGGGCATAGGTATAATACTCCTGGGAGACATCCTATGGTCTCCCAAACTGTCATAAGACCTATGTGAGATAGAAGCACTCAATGATAGAAATGGTATGCCTAATTAGAGGACATGAAAAGAACATGTGTGGGAGCTCATGCCTGGCATTATCCCAAACCTCGGTCACTACCCATGGCTGTCAAATCACTGCACCATGTCGTCTAGCTGCCCTCACCACTGCTCTATCTTACCCATTGCTAGTTGAGTCATGGGACCTGCATACCTATAGATATATAGTTCTAAGGGCTACTGAGTATCATGGAAAATTGGCCTACATATAGGGAGGTGCTCCCAGGCCCATATCTGAAGAACGAAAACACCTGCAGCCATGGTCTGTGCACTCTAATACATGATCTCATGCATCTCATGGTACATTTGTGTGAGCATGCACTCACCCCATCCAAACCTCACAGCTGGCCTATCTAGCATATGTTGTAGCATACATCCCCATCCACACTCTAGACCATGATGTCCTATGTCTGGCATTAGGTAACAACTCAAAAATACTACTAGAACCACCACCAACATGTGCCCTACTCCATATCATCCAATTAGCTCATCCCATGAGATGGCCCGACCCATCACTAAATCATCCTGAAAGATGGCCCTCAGTGCCAGTGTGCCCGCTCTTGGCTGAATATCATACTCCACACAAACCCCGTAGAATGGTATCCTTAGAATCTTGTATATGTCCTCAGGGGTGACTATTGTCTCCCCTACCAGCAAGTGGAAGGTGTTCATCTCCGAGTGGAAATGCTCAACCAGTGCACCTAATAGATTGTGATTCACTCAAATGTCAGGTAAATCACACAAATAAGATAATCCTAGCCCATCTATGTGGGCACCCTCGGCATCGCTCAACCTCTCCACAAGCTCACCTATGACTGGGTGGTGAGACTAGAATGCAATATCTGGGTAGTCAACCTACAAAGAAATTCATGATATTTGATCAGTATCTCGACCATGATGATTTTCAAAGAAATAACAAGTGAGGCTATGCATCTATCCTAAACATGACTCTTGGATTCTCCAATTGGATGATTTTATGAAAACTTGGATGAAGACTCTACAAAGTTGTAGCAAATTCCCACATGGGGAAACTCTTCTCCCACACGAGATTTCTCTATCGCGTGAGACAGGATCTCTGCTCGCATGAGAGTTCATCGCTAGGGATGAAGTCTCACGTAGCATCATCATGCATCTCACATGAACTTGCGGAGGGGCCCCACGTGAGGAAGCCCTCTCTAGGTGAAACTTTGTGTGAGGGGTGACTGAGGTCGGTGCAAGGAAACTATTTCCTCACATGAAGATTAGCGAACTAAGACTAAAAAAGCATTATAATCTAACCTAAATGACCTAAAAAAGTGTTAAAATTTGAAATGCAAGATGGTTGCTCGACTACTTACAAGTGCGTCATACTCCGGTGGCTGGTTATGTCATCAAGAGTGCTCAAATTGATGTGAATGTACTGGCACGTTCTCCATCTCTCTCAGAGATCTCAAATTTGTTAAAGACAAAAGTGAATAATGAATTGAAAATGACCCCTCCAGACCTTATATACCTTTTTGACCTAATTTTCAAAAGTGCTTTGTTTTGTATGAAAAATTCACCCTTGGCTAAATCAACCATTATGAATCCATTTTTGGGATCGAAATCAAAATCTGACACTCCTAGATAGCTTGAAATCACATTTTAAATTTATGGGACCATTAGGATTGGATGCTTGTGCAGTCAACCTTCTGGTGACATTTTGTTGCCAGAATCTTATCTCATCATCATTTTCTCAAGATCTTCAATGTTTTCATCAAAATTCAACTCTAGTCAACCTTGGTCAAACTTGGTCAATGGGACTTTTGAATCACTCCTGTAGCTTCTCAATCCTTTCCTAATCTATTCTGAGTTCCTCTCGGTCTCTGATTTTGTCTCTATCTACAACCTTTTGTTGCCAATCATCTTTCTGACGTGTCATCTTTTAATTTCTCTCCCGAGGGGGTAGGATGATTGCATCATTGAATCTCATTGAATAAATTCTCAAATCAGTCTAATTTGAATCAAAATTCCCCATCACTTGAGATATCTCATCACTAGGGGCATCTTTGTGTCTCGCATCTTGTCATCTTGTCATCGATCTTTTAGGTATCTGAGAAATCTAAATCGGATCCTCGAGGATCAAGCTTCATTCTAGAGATGGTTCTTGAAATCTCATTAGGTATTGGGGAAATCTAACCCTAATTCTTGAAAGTCAAGCTTCATTCTAGAGATGGCTCTCAAAATCTCTTTTTGACCATTATCTGGGCAATCTAACCTGGGTCTCAGAGGACTAAGCTTCATTCTAGAGATAGTCCTAAATCTACATCAATTATCATTTAATCAATAGGTATTAGGGAAATCTAACCCTAATTCCTAAAGATTGAGCCTCGTTCTGGGGACAATCTTCCTTCAAAGTGGTAATCTGACTGATGCCTTTGCAATCTAACTTAGGCTTTGGAGAATCAAGCTTTGTTCTGGAGATGGTTCTGAAACTTGATCTGACTGGTGTCTTGGCAATCTAACCTTGACTTCTGAGGGTTAAACTTTGTTCTGGAGATAATCCTAAAACCTCATCATTTTGTCACATCGGACTATTCTTTGAATCAATGAGCTACTCGCACATCAATTCAAAGAGGGGAAAAATGTAATACCCCAAAATTGCCTCCTTGTAATTCTAATCAATTTTGGTGCATTCCTTCGAATTTATACATCATCAAAGTCCTATTTTACTAGGCAATTTTGTCTCCTAATTTACTTTATTCGACTTGGTGTCAAATGCAAAAAAACCCTAAATTTGCATTAATCATACACTATATTTAATTTCTAAATATTTGACATTTATTGGCTAAATAATCCCTACAATTAATTAATTTAATTCTAAAGTCCTAGTGCTTTTAATTAAATTAATTCCACCCCCTTTAGCTAATACACATCAAAGGAATTAAATATTATTTGGTTATTTAAATGGATTAATCTCATTTGGATTTAATAATTCAAATAATTTGAAAAGCCACCCATGTGGAAATAATTCATTTACTTAATTAAATAATATCTTCAATTTGTCTCACCTTCCTCCATGGAGATGAAGAGTCAGTTGTTTCTTTCCAAGAAAATCTTCATCCTTCACCCGGGCTCTTCTATATTATGAACCTCTTTTTCCTCATTTGAGGGAGGCAATTTTTAGAGTACCAAAACTATAGTGAATTGTTGTCTCAATTTTCTCATGCTTTCAAGCTTTTCATTGCATATTTAGAATAATTTTCATTTCTAGTATAATTGCATTCTCATCTTTAATATAGTTTTCTTATTAAGTTCTTATTTTAAATCTCATTACATTTCAAGCTTAGATTAAAATTTGCATTCTCATTCTTAGATTAAATTTGCATTCTCATAATTATTTCAAGTTTATAGCTTAATTTGCACTATCATTTCTATCTTAAATTCAATTGCATTCATGCTCAGCTTTGAAAATCCTCCATTTTAGTGATTGGTCTATGGTTGTTGGGCTCTCGAACCTGAAAGTAATTCAAACACCCCACCTAAATAGGAGGCGATAGTTCAATTCAATCAATATTGTGAAGTGAATAATTTGTATTCATTATCACAATTCGTTCATTGAGAAAAGACTATGTTGTGTCTATGGCTGAATTAGAGGTCAACATTCAGACATAAACACTTTGCAACAACTTCTTCTTCATCATAAGTGCCTCCATAGTTCCTGATTCCAACCAAAACTTCTGTAACCCTTTGAACATAAGCCCTAATTATTTCATCATCATTCATTTGTAGCTTCTCCATCCTTGTTTTCTAGTTCTGTAACTTTTCTTGCTTGGTATACTTGTCTCCTTCATACAGTGCTTCTAATCTTTGCCAAATCTGGTGTGTGGAATCAAAGTCTTTAACTTCAATAAATTTTCATTCAGAGAGTGCATTTATCAATTCTTCTCTTGTAACCATGTTGTGAGAGAATACCTTCTTCTCATCATCAGAAGTTGATGGCAGGTCATTCTCAATCTTTATAGTCATTGTATTCTTTGTGATCAACCAATAGTCAATGCCCAAACATAGCAAATGATTTCGCATCTTGTTCTTCCAAATTTCAATGTTTTCAAGATCAAATTTTGGATCATCCTTCCTATAGAATGCCATCTCCAAGATCATCTCAAGTTGTTAAGCTTTATAACAGTCCACAATACAACTGCGAGGGGGGGTGAATCAATTTTATGATAGAATATTTAACTTTAAACTTTGAATAGCAGCAATATCAGATCTAATGAAAACAATGAATGCCAACACAATAACATAATATTTTGGTCTTGGGGAAACCATGTTAAAGGTAAAAACCCCAATGAGAATTAGCACCCACAAATAATGTACTAAGAGTATAGTATCCTTGTTAGAAGATTTAGCTCTGTTAGGAGCTTATTGAAACATTACAGTACACAGTCCTTGTTAGAGGACAGACCATGTTAGCTGTCAAGAAATGAAAGGGGCTCACTGCCAAAAGAAGGTTAAATCCACCTTCAAAATTCATTGTTCGCAATAAGTGTATATGAAGAAATACACAATCTTTTGAACTGTCTAATAGCAACTATCCTTGCTTGATCAATTCCAATGAATTTCACCAATAATCCTCTACTCTACAACTAGCAAACACAAGCTCACAGCTTTCACAATCTTCTTTTCATTACATATATTCTCACCATATCTTTTCCAAAGAAAAGATCTTACATATATACCCTATTACATTCTACATGGTCAAGTCGGCCAATTAAGCTTTCCTAATTACATAAACTCTTGCTAAGATACACACAGTACCTAAAACAAGTATACAATGATTCCATTACAACAATTAAGGATCAACATCCTTAATTTATATTTTCTAAACAAAATGCATGCTACATCTCTGAAGTCGGCTCCCAAATAAGTCTCCTCCAGATCACATGCCACAGCTGACATCATCCATCATTTCATACCTTATGTTGACCAATGAACATCCTTCAATGCCTTGTCTTTCATCTCTTAATCTTGCATACACCTAATCTATATCTTCTATAAGATATACCAAAAACATAAAAACTCACTCTATCAGCTTCCACTGTCACTGTCCAATAACCAGTCTTCACCAAAGTATTTGTAACTCATCCAATATGAAACATTACATGATATGATCTTGGATATAAGATCACTATAGATTCCTCTACTCTCATCTATCTTCACACATTTTGAAACATCCGTACAGTGTCATAATCAGCCTATAATCTTCACAGAAACATATGTTGACATCAGTGACAAACCACAAATGACAATAGTATGAATGCCCATTCGGTAACATAGTGATTAAACATATAAAATGTATCAATCACCACCCTATGCATTAGCAATATCCAACAAGTATCACTAGAGGGGATTTTTCTATTGGTACCTATACAACCCCTTGGCATCATGGTGCTACCACCCTCAGATTCCCCCTACCCCCTCCTCCTCTCTCTCCTCCTCCATCTCCCCCATCCTCCCTATGATCATCTCCATCCACTCTAACTTCATCCCTTCCCCCAATTGGCTTCTCATCTTTCAAAACTTCTCTAGGCATTGTCAATCTAATTGACATGTGTACCACCCACCACTGAGCATACATCAGTGTAACTCCAACATCTTGGACTAAGTCTTGTCCTTGCTTCCATGGAACTGTCACCATCCTAACCATGATTCTCTGGCCCTCCTCAAGTCCACTCCAATACCCCATAAGCTCCCTACCTCCCAGGTTACCAATGGATGTAGAAATAAATCTAGCACGACATCCTACACCCATCCAAACTATCAAGATACCCTAGATTGCATATATTGATCTATCATGTATGATGTCTTTCCTATGAGCCAACAGTCTATAGGTCAAAACCTGAGATAGTAGAAGTCCTCCCATCCATCCTCAGTGTAATCCTATTTTTGAACCATCTGGTGGCCTCAAGTCTCACACCTTACATATGGTGTCCATTCAAAGCTATGCATCTCATCCAACCGTCATCACCAGTGACCGATGGAATATGTAGACTCATACCATATAGGTGGCCTATATTGATAGGCATATGGCTCATAGGCTTCATGGGTCTCATGCAGTCTGATGGGGCATATCATAGTGATGTTCTCCCATGCCCATACTAGTAGTAAAGTCACCCTTCTCCCAAACACTGGCCTCTCCGATAGGTGCACATATGAAAATCATAGCAGAGCTACCCAATGATGGTATACCCCTAGTAGTATCTCTCTCCCTCGACCTCTAGCATCACACTGAGAACTCATGACCATCCCAGAGGAAATCCGTGACCTACCAGATCAGGCATCAATCTACCTCTTACTAACCCTAGGTATAATGTGACCCGCCTCAACAGTGGTCATGCCGCCATCGCCAATCTCTAGGGAAACCATTGTCTCATGGCTAGCAACTAATTTTTTCACCACCTAAATGTTTCCTCAGCACATGGATCTATGCCCTCCTATATGTACTTTAGGATCAGCCCCTATATCAGAATGTGGTATATCCTCCAGATGTTAAGAAGTGTGATGGTCACCTCTCCTATAGGCAAGTGAAATCTTGAGGTTGGATTGTGTCACCTCTCGATCAGTGTGGTCATAAGCGCATTATGTGCTCTCAACTATGGCCATAGGTGTACATGCTCCAAGCCGCATAGTGTGACATGTCCCCACTCGACTGGTGTCAACTAGTCTACTAGGCTCATAGTGTCTAGCCAGCTCTATCTCAATCAAAATGTTGACTCCACCTCTTGCATTCATCCAATTCATGATTTTTAGTCCTTGCTAAGTAGTTTGGGGCATCCTCTACCCCTTCCTCATCATTTTTTTTCCTCCCTGGTGTCCTACCCTATATCTTTTGGGTCAATCGATGGAGATGTCAATTCTCCTATGAAAACATCGATCGGTGCTTACACTGACTTGCGAAGATGCTAATTTAGGATTGGTCCCTTCACATCTTCCTTGGTCAACCTAGTTGACCACATCCACTCTGATGGCCCATTTGAGCTATTAAATGCCCCTAACTAAGCAATTAATGCACTTAAAATGTATTGACAAAGCTTGTTTGGGGTACTTACTGATGGTGCTATGTTCACGGCCCACTGGTGTGTCTGAATGCACTCTCTAAGCTGCATTGGATCTCGTGGGTCATCCATCTCACTCTCTCTTCTCTTTGTCTTTTTACTTAGTACGGGTGCAAATGACATCTTCTAGGGCCCTCGTGGACTATTTATAGGCCCCTTGGGCCCTATTTTTCACCCCGGACCCCATATTTTTTACCCTTTTTTTTCTTGATTCCCTCATAAGTCATGCAATTGTCCCTTTTCTCTTCTCTTCTGCCTCTTTTCAAGAAAATTACCCATAAAATTTAGTTTTTTGTATTATTTTCTCAAGGGGGCACTCCTTCACCCTCTTGGCCTTAGGACCTTTTGTTCTCTCTGGGGCATCTTATTTTTATTTTCTTTGATGTGACACCATTCTCGACACTACATAAAAGAGGGGCAAAATGTAGATGCTTAAAATCATCCCTTAACATTATGATTATTTAATTATTATTTTTATATTCCTCTACCTATTTAATTAAATTTATTTAATTACAATTGGTTCATTATTTTATAGCATTTAAATCTAATTTAAATACCCTCTCCTTAAGTGTATTAAATTTTATTTAATATGTTTCCCTCATTTAAACCCCTTTTAAATAAATTTTAATATTTTTAATTTCCCTCACATTCTATTATTCTCCTTAAACCATGATTAGTCTAATTTCAAATTATATTAATCCTAAATCTAGACCTAGATCCTACCCTACTCACATCACTCTCAACAAATAGACCTACTTGTTAATTAACTAGGGTTAATTAAGCTAATTTTTGGATTCCTACACCTATTAGTCCTAATTATTTACTCACGCGTGTGAATAAATTTCTAAAAATTGTCTTTTCAAAAATTGCCTAAACAAGGCTTCTTACAATTTTTGATGACACGTCTTACACCTTTCAAAAGTGTGAAAATAGATTTTTTTATTACACTTCTCTTACACACACTTACACATGTGTACTTGAAGTACACATTGACCCATCACATCTCAAGTTGCTCACACATGTGTGAGAAAACTTGAACTCTTGCATGGCTTATGTGTCCCTCATGTGGCACCTATGTGGATGCCACATGTGATCCACCTCACCCCAGCCCTCCAAAATCATATAAATAGGAGTCTTGCCAAGAGTAATGGATCCATTCATTTTCATTTATAGTTACCATGCTAGTTTCTTGATTGCATTTAGTGATTTTTATCTAACTTGTTTGGTAGTTGTTTGCATTCATGGTAGATAGTTTGCATTTAGTTTCTAATTCTCATATCCATATTGAATTCTTGAGACTAGTTCTTTATACCTAGTTCTTGAGTTCATTCAATACCATCTTCATTTAGTTTACATTTACTATCTCGCATTCATCATTTCATTGTAATCAAAGTGGGATTCATATATTATGTTTGGAGAGCACACCCATAACCACCTCTAAGATCTTAAATCAAGCAAGTCTTGGGTGCACTTTCTTCATGCTCATCAAAGGTTATGGTGGAAGCCATTTCTTTGGTTTTTCAAGATTATAATAATGTTAGCTTAATATTGAATATATTTTTTATCCCTAACATTTTCATGTTTGATCTTTTTTCCTATAGGTAGGTTTTCATCACATACAATTTCTCTAGCAGATCTGACGAAGGGAAGAAAGGATGTAGAAGAAGGTAAAGATGTGGATAAGGAGGCCTATAATTAGTTTGAATGTAGTAATTCTAAATTTTTACCAAGAGATTTTGAGAATAAAAATACCAATGGATTAGAAGAAGGGGAGTTTCAGAAAGATGTGGTGGAGGTCCCTATCTCTTTGTTACCCTCAAGGGTCCTAGATTCTCTTTCTGTTGATTTTTCTTTGCAAGATGGCCAGCCTTGTAATATTTTGGGGCAATCTGAGTTGCCCAATTTGAATATCAGGGAGGGGGTGGTTCCTAGACTGGGGAAATGCACCAAAATGAAAGATGGGGAGATTTATAGATTTTGATGGATTTTCTGAAAAATCAAGAAGATGACAAGGAAGGTGATGGGTGGTCAATGGTAGGTAATAGGAAAAATAAATCTGGTCATCCAATAAGTTTAAACAAGAAGGGTGGGGATATGAAATCCTTTGTGCCATCAGGACCAAAAGTGGGGACAAATCAAAATCCCCTTCCCTGAATCAAATTGATGTTGTCACTAGGAGCAAGCCAAAGGTGGATGTTGGTTCTCCCAAGTCCTTTGTTGGTATATCGACAAATAAAGTTGCAAGGGAGAAGGAGGGCATGAAGAACATCATGGATGGTAAGAGACTTACCATGTTGGAGGTTTTCTCCTCTGGTAACAAATGAAAATTATATCTTGGAACATTTGGGGTCTGAACAGATCCCATAAACAAGATGTACTTAGAAATATTTATAGAGACCACAGACCTAATATTTTTTCAATTCAAGAAACCAAAATTAGTAAAGAGAAAGTTGAAGGTTTGAGATTTTTTAAATGTACTATCATAGTTTGTAGTGACTTTGATGGGGCTTCAGGGGGTACGGTTGTTTTTTGGAACCCCAAGAATATTAAAGGTGAAGTTTTGTATATAGGAGATAACTTCATAAACATTAAATTTTTTAATAATAAGGATCGGTTTGAGTGGGTCTTAATGAATATTTATGCCCCAAATAATAAGACTGTGAGGGTGTATTTTTGGAAGAAAATTTCTTCTATCAAACCTCAATTATAGAAGGAATGTTGGATGGTTATAGGGGACTTTAATTCCCCTCTCAAATATTCTTAGAAGGTTGGGGGTTCTTGGGTTTAGATCGAGGGCATGCTTGATCTTTTGAATTTTATTAATCATAGTTCCTTAATTGATGTTGATCTATAAGGATCAAATTTACATCGAGTAATAGAAGAGTTGGTCAAGACCTCATTCAAGTGAGGCTTGACAGAGTGATCCTCTCAGGCGGATGGTTCTCTAAATACTTTTTCTCCCTAGGGGTTATCCCTAGAATTGGCTCTGACCATTCCCCTTTGTCTTTTTTGGCTGACACCATTGACAGGAAAATCAATTTCCCATTTAGGTTCAAAAATTTGTGGCTATCCCATCTATGATTTGAATATTTTATTAGAAAGTGGTGGAATATAGAGGTTGATGGTACTTTTATGTTTAGAGTGGTCATAAAATTGAGAAATATTAAGAACCAAATCAAGAGGTGGAATCGGGAAGTTTTTCAAGACATTTTTTTAAATAAAAATTCCATCAAGAGGGACTTAGAGGAGATCCATAAAAAAATCCAAAAAGAAGGAAATAAACCTAATAATATGAAGAAGGAGAAGGAAATTTTGGTCATATATCATGATATCATTGCAAAGGAAGAGACTTATTGGAGACAACAATATTGTGTTCTCTGGTTAAATGCAATAGATAATAATATCAGGTTCTTTCACCTTTCACCTATGAAACATAAATCTTATGATACAATTTTTTTATTCAATCAAAGAGAGGTTGTCTCAAGAGAGATGAAGATATTAGAGATTACGTGGTGAGGTATTTCTCATCTCATTTATCTACAAAGACTCAATTAAATGATGAGGATCAGAGAAAACTTATGGGTACCATCCCACCGCTTATCTATGAAGATCAAAATAAAGTCATTGTTACTATCCCTTCAAAGATGCAAATCAAGTGGGCATTTTTTTCATTTGAAGGTGAGAAATCCCCTGGTCCTAATGGTTTCCCCATCTTTTGATTTTAGTTCTTCTGGCATATTGTTCATAAGGATGTGGCCAGTGTTTTCAAGGAATTATTTGGTGCCACAAATCTTCTCATGGAATTTAATGCTACCTTTATAATCCTTATCCCAAAATTTCTTGGATAAGATTCATTGGACAAGTTTAGACATGTCAGTTTATGTAATTCCTTTTATAAGATTATTTTGAAAGTTCTTACTTCTAGAATCATATCTCTTCTCCCTAACTTGATATCCCCTCTATAAAATGGGTTTGTGTCAGACAGACAAATTTTAGATTCCATCATTATTGTTCATGAGATTGTTTATTCCCTTTCCTCCTCTAAAAAAGAAGTCTTCCTTATGAAATTGGATTTTTCAAAGGCTTACAATAGGGTTGATTGGTCCCTTCTTTTGAATATGTTGGAGGATTTTTGTTTTGATGTGAAGGTTACATGCTTAATTTTTCATCTCATTTCCACCTCTTCTTCTATTGTTATTGTGAATGGGATCCATTCCCATTTCTTCTCTCCTTCAAGGGGTTTCAAGCAAGGGGATCCTATATCTTCTATTTTGTTCAAAATTATGGCAAAAATATTTGGAAGGTACATTCAACCTTTATCTTGGAGGGGCTTAATCTAGGATCTTAGACCCTCTTCCTCAGATCCTAGGTGCACTCATGAATATTTTATGGATGACATTATTATGATGGGAGTGGCTATTATTTCCAATTCTAATGATAGACAATCTCAATAAAAGGGGATTTATTATTCCTAATAGATGTGTCTTGTGTTTGGAAGATGAGGAAAATGCCCTCCATATGTTCCTTCATTGTGCATATACTAGGAAGGTTTGGGGAATCATCCTTAATAGATGGAATATTTATTGGATCTTCCCAAATCCCATAAAGTATTTTGTGGAGAAATGGACTTGCCCCTCTTCCAATCATGGCATTGGTGTTCTTTGGGAACTTCTTTCTCTGCACACTATTTGGGGCATCTAGAAAGAAAAGAACATAGGGTCTTTAGAGATCATTTTTTTGGCCCTTCGGTGGTGGATGAGAAAATCATGAGGGCTACAGTCCAAAATATTCATCTTTTGGAACCTAGACTTAAAGGTAAGCCTACTATAATTACCTATAAATAATACAGTGATTTGTAAAGGAGGTGGGATATAAAAATGAATATCGACATCATTGGAAGAGAAAAAAGGAGAATTTATGAAGGTCTTTCTTGACTTACCCCCCCTAGTGGTTGGGTTAAAATTAATTTTTATGGGGTGGCTAAAGGGAATTCTAGGTTGGTAGGATGTGGGGGAGTGGTTAGAAATGAGGATGGCTATGTTATCTTTGCAATGGCACTTCCCTTTGGATACCAAGACACCATTATGTAGAGGCCATGAGATCCCTTCAAGGCCTAATCCTTGCACAAAATGTAAATGTGGATCAAGTGTGGATAAAGGGTGACTCAAACAACAGTGCTAAATGTTTAAAGGGGGACAATATGGCTTCTTGGTTTATAGATAACATAATCAAATATTGTAAGAAAATCATAAATATCTTCCAAAGGTTTTATATTTCCCAGGTCTATATGGAATATAATATGACTATTAACTCCCTTTCTAATTTAGGGGTTCAAAGCAATCACAAAGTTGTTTGGCATGGGGAAGTTCAAATTAATAATGATTTGAGGAATGTGGTAGATTACGAAGGATTTAATAGAAAAAAATGCAATATCCAAAGTACATATGATGGAAGTGTCATGTAATATATTTAACTTCATTAAAGGGCTCTAGGACAGGATTTCAGTCCTTGTAATTATTACTCCCCTCTGTTGGCATGCTTTCTAGGTGTTGAAAATTTTTTATCATAGAAGTTTTTGTCTCTATTGCATTGAAATTTTTTGCATCGCTTGCATGGTCAAGATGGGAGGTAACTTGAAGAGGTTCAAACTAGCGACCTACGAGAATATTTGGAGAGACTCTGAAGTGTGGAATAAGTTGGATAAGGTGGTTTAACCCCCTTCTTAGAGAAAATTGAAGGCTTTGATAGGAATGTCACTGATATTTTTGTTGAAGATTGTGACAACATAGCACATAGGTTGGAAGGTAAGAAGTTTGTGATCACTTAAGTAGTTATTGTGGAGGAAATCGGTCTCTCTACCAAGGGAAAGAAATATTTTTAGGATTGGAAGGTTTCAAACCTTGCATTGCATAAATTCCCTAAAAATGATAAGGAGAGGGAAGCTTTCTTCAAGTCAAAAAAGAGTAATACCTATTACAACCCCAGTCATTTGAAGCCCTTCTGGCAACACAAGGCCAAATTTTTTATGGAGTTTTTCACTATTGATGGTAGATTTACGACGCTCCACAAGTATCATTTTGTATTTCTAAACCATTTTAGATAAAAATATCATGTGTCCTTCCCTTTCTATTTTTTATCATCATTGAATGCTAGCATTTATGATCATAATAAGAAGCCCTCTAAAGTGGTCCTCCACTAGGGTTTAATTTGAATTCTGGTATAAGTTTTTTAGGGCCGAGAATGTATAAAATTCCAAATTTTTTATTAAGGATAAGAGTGAGGAACCTTCCTCTTTTGAAAAATGAGTATAATAGTGATGTGGAGTCTAAGTTTTTGGTCAAGAAAGGAAGTTCCAAAAATAAAATTAAGTCCTCTGCTACCAAGAAGACTAAGCCGCCCCCAAAAGGAATTGTTTTTGGTGAGGAGGGAAACAACATGGAAGACATGAGAAAGCTTCTCCTCCTAATAAGAACTTAACCCTAAAGAAAGTATAGGTTGATTTTGGTGAGGAACGTGAGCACACTTAGGATAGTGAAAATGTTGAGGAATCCTCTCAGATAAAAGGGTTCCCTATGGATGGCCCTTCTCAAGCAAGGTTTTTGATTAAGCCTAGGAAGGATGTTATAGGGAATAAGCCTATTGTTTTAAAGAAGCCTATTAAAATTGGTGTTTCCCCTGGTGAAGTTTCTTTTGGATCACCGTTGGTGGCTAAGATCACTTTCAGCCCTTCTAGTGGTGTTCCTTATAAAAACTTTTAGGGGGTTCATCGGAGGGAAGAGGAGATGGATATGCATATTTCATTGATTAAAGACTATACCTGTAAACAAATTCATGATGTTCCTATATCTCTATCCTATTCACATGGTGATGGTGAGAAGAGAGGTTCTACTAGGGTGGTGTATGGGAATTTTTGGTCTACTGAGTTCAAAGATAAATAGGATCCTCCCTTTGGAGTTCTCCAAGTTGTTAAAGATTTGTCCCTGAATATTTTCCTGGTGAATAGGTGGGTTTTCTATGAGATCAAAAGTCTGAATCTGAAGCAAAGGGATCTGCATGATAATCTTGAAAACCTACATCAAGTTTCTTTTGAACAAGGAGGGGTTAAAGATGTATTATGGATGGCGGAGGATAAAAGGTTGGTTATGGACTCAGTTGAGACTGAGGAGTCAACTATAAGGGTGATAGAGGAAAATTTTGAGACCCTCTCAAGGATATAGGATAAAATGGATGTCGTGTTGAAGAAGATTCTTGAGCATAGCTACAATATTATGCAAACATCTACTGATAATATGGTTGTACTAATTGGTAAGCTCAAGAATCCCAGCTAGGAGGAGAGATAAATCATTAAGGAAGATGATAAGGATGTGATCACTTAGGGTATTTTAGGTCCTAGAAAAAGGACTAGGGAAAGCCAAACCCTCAAGGATTTGGTTTGATTTTTTCTATATTTTATCTATGTGTCTCTTTCACTTTTGGGATTTGTGCTATCCTTGTTCTCTCGATTTTGTCTTTTTAGTATTCTCTTCTTTGTGTTGGCTTTTACTGGTATGTAGTTTTTTAGATGTTGGATTTTGGTATCTGCCAATTTAATTTTGTGGCTGGGCATAATGTCTTATCTATTTAATATCTGATTGTCAAAGGGTTTTAGGGTCCCTTCAAACCCTACTTTTCCCTTAGTCAAAAAAAATCAATCTAAATATTTCACACCAAATATTCAATCACTCCTCAATGCCCTACATTTAAATTTTACATAAACACACTACAACATACATTTTATCACAAAAATACAAACTAAACTAAAATATTTATATGCATTTCAAAAAATAGGCATTCACTAAATGTAAATTAACTATACAACTAACATTCGTTGAACTTCCCACCTCTACCCTCTCTTTTGGGGGCTAGCTCTAGTCTTGGGGATCCCTCTACTATTATCATTGGGAAACATTATACTACCCCCCTACTTGGGTTGGAGGTTTTTGTTTTTCCTCCTGGTGTTAGTGGTTTTGATCCAAAGGCTGACAAGGGAGGGGTTCCCCCCCAAAATCTACTGCTATTGGTGGAAGGAGCTACACTCATACTACCAAATTTTTTGCTACCATCCCTTCAAAGGTGCAATATTGTTCCAAGACCTCGTCGATGGTGGTTTATGACCCTGAAGTGGTGGGCAATGTGGATTTCTATCAAAGTCATGGGTTCGTTGGGAGATTTGCAAGCCTTTGGCCCTCCCTTTTGAATCTGCATTGTTGCGTAACCAACTCTTAGAGACCATTAGTCTCAAGTGACATTAATATCTACCCTTTCTCTAAGGGGTTTTTTATTTCTTCATTTTATTCTTTTGAATATCATGATTTGTTTTTGAAGGAGTTGTGGGTTTGGGGGGAATCAGTCCCTTTCTGTCAAACCCTAGATAGTTTCATTCAACCCTCTTACTAAACCACTCAATGTGTGTTCAATGTGGGTTCACCTTCTAGATATACCACTCCATTTCTGGGAGATGTCTTTCTTTGAGGCCATTGGGAACTCCCTTGGTCATTTCCTAAAGGTAGATGAAGCTATAGCTACTATGGGTCATTTTACTTTTTCTCGTATTTTGGTTGATATAGATGTCTCACAACTGCTTCCATGGGATGTGGTACTCATGATTGGGGAAAGTCCATGGATTCAAGTGCTTTCCCTCCTATTTTCATCTTTTCTTCTTTACTAGGCACATGGCTACTAGTTATGCTCTTCTATACCAAAAAGGTGCTTCTACTTGGTGGAAGGATGCAAGTAATGATCATTTTATAGTTCATGCTTGTGATTGTCTTTTGTATTCCTCCTCTAAGGATTCATAAGATGATAACAAAGATGAAACCCCTACGAAAGACCTTGATGACGCCCATTTTGCAGATAGAGGTCAGGATTCTACTAATAATCTAAGTCTTTCTCCTACTGCAACTCTTTTTGTTGTCCCTAATTCCACTAGTTCAATTTCCTCTAGGCATGAGGACCTTTCTCCACCCTCTACTTCTTCTCTTCATCAAGTCTCTTTTGATGTTGCTTAGCTTCCACAACACTATGGTCGCTATGTTTACAGCTAATGAAGTGGAGTCTCCTTCATTGGGGAGCCTAAGGATAGTATCACTTAGACAATTGTCTAATGGCATAGGAAGAACTCTCACTCTTCTTTTATTATAGTGTAACTTTGGCCCTTTCATTTTGGGATAAATCCTTTGTGCTTTATGTTTTGTGCTTCTTAACCTTTTTTTTTTTTTGGGTATGGGCTAATTGATGGTCTAAATTCTCACCTTCAAGCCTTGAACTTGTAAGGTTCATACCCCTTTTTAGGTTGCTTAATTAATCAAAAAATGACACTTTGCATCTTTTGTTTTAATAACATAGTGTTAGAAATAATTATATTAATAATAATAATAATGGTGTTGGTAAATTAATGGAGTGATAATGTGAATATATTAATATCAATAATAATGTTATTTTGTCAATTTAATGATAATGTAGAGTCCATTAACAATAAGTAATGACATTGATATGGTAATGAGAATAATAAAGTTAACATTTAAAGGTTAGTAATGTTGTTAATCGTATAAAAGGAAAGATAATAGAGTATTTATAAGAGTAGCACTAATACTATACTCTGAGTTAATATTGGAATCATCAACATTAAGATGGTAGGGTGTGCATGCTTATAACTTTAAAAAAATAATGATCTCATTGATGCTTTTGTGATGATAGATAATGTAATAAAATTTAACTTTAAAAAAAATAAGAAAGATAAGTACTTGGTAGATCTAGGAATAGTGACTAATAACAACGATTATCATGAGATCTCATTGAAAAAATTGTTAGCTTAAGATAACAACCTTGACTCTACTTGTAATCATTAATAGTGGTGAAACACCATTGTTGTTATAATTACTAATAAGGATATTATTTATAACATTATTAATATCATAAATATTATTGACATAACAATTATAAAATTGTCTAGGTTATAAATGATAATAATTGTAACATTGTCAATAGCATTATAATACCGATGACATATCTATAACACCATTAATATCATAACTAACAATGGGTTGGTAGGTTACCTAAGTAATTTAGTCATCCAGTAATCGTAATCATAACATGTACATACATGCTATATATATATATATATATATATATATATATATATATATATATATATATATATATATATATATATATATATATATATATATATATATATATATATATATATATATATATATATATATATATATATATATATATATATATATATATATATATATATATATATATATATATATATATATATATATATATATATATATATATATATATATATATATATATATATATATATATATACATGCTATATTTATGTATATATATACATATACACACACACACAGATATATGTATGTATGCATAAATATATATATATATATATATATATATATATATATATACATATTTATGCATACATACATATATCTGTGTGTGTGTGTATATGTATATATATACATAAATATGTATATGTGTATACACACACACACACACACATATATATATATATATATATATGTATGTATGTATGTATGTATGTATGTATATGTGTATATATACATACATACATACATATATGTGTGTGTGTGTGTGTGTGTGTTTACACACACACAAATATATATATATATATATATATATATATATATATATATATATATATATATATATATATATATATATATATATTGTATGTGATGAAAAACTATCTGTTAGGAGCAAGCTCAAACATGTAAATGTTACGAATAAACAAGATATATAATATTAATCTAACATTTTATATGAGCTTGTAAAATCAAAACAAAGGCTTCCACCACAACCTCTGATTAGCATGAAGCAAATGCACCCAAGACTTGCTTTATTTAAGCTCTTAGAGAGTGTTGTAGGTGTGCTCTCCCAACACAATAAATCTAAATCCCACTTTGATGGAAAATAAATGATGAATGCAATGAACTAATGTGCAAGCTAGGTGAAAATGGTATTGAATGAACTCAAGAACTAGTTATAAATAACTAGCCTCAAGCAGTCAATATGAATGAAAGAAGTAGATATAAACTAAATGCAACTATCTACCATGAATGCAAACAACTACCAAACATGTTAGATAAAAATCACTACATAAAACTAGCATAATAACTCTAAATGGAAAATGATGGATGATTTAATCTTGTAAAGGCTCCTATTTATAGGATTTTGGAGGGTTGGGGTGAGGTGGATCACATGTGGCATCCACATGGGTGCCACATAAGGGAAACATAAGTCATACAAGAGTTTAAGTTTTCTCAAACATGTGTGAGAAACTTAAGATGTGATGGGTCAATGTGTACTTCAAGTACACATGTGTAAGTGTGTGTAAGAGAAAAAGTCTATTTTCATACTTTTGGAAGGTGTAAGAAGTGTCATAAAAATTTGTAAGAAGCCCTGTTTAGGAAATTTTTAGCAATTTTAGAAAAGGCAATTTTTGGAAACTTGCTCACACACATGTGAACAAATAATTAGGACTAATGGGTGTAGGAATCCAAAAATTATCCTAATTAACCTTAGTTAATTAGCAAGTAGGTCTATTTTTTGAGAGTTATGTGAGTAGGGTAGGATCTAGGTCTAGAATTAGAATTAAACTAATCAAAAATTAGATTAATCAAGGTTTAGAAGAATAATAGAATGTGAGGGGAATTAAATAAATTAAAATTTATTTAAAAGGGGATTAAATGGTATTTAAATTCAATTTAAATACTATAGAATAATGAGCCAAATTTAATTAAATAAATTTAATTAAATAGGTAGAAGGATATAACAAAAATAATTAAATATTTATAATGTTTAAGGGATGATTTTAAGCATCTACATTTTGCCCCTCTGTGATGTAGCGTCAAAAATGGTGTTTCGTCAAAGAAAATAAAAATAAGATGCCTCAAAGGGAACAAAAGGACCTAAGGTTGGGACTGTGAAAGGGTGCCCCCTCGAGAAAATAATACAAAAAATTAAATTTTTGATTAATTTTCTCAAAAAGAGGTAGAAGAGAAGACAAAATGAACAATTGCATGACTTATGAGGGAATCGGGAAAGAATGGGGGAAAAAAGAGGTCCACGAAGAAAAAAGGGGCCCAAGAGGCCAATAAATAGTCCACGAGGGCCTTAGAAGAAGTTATTTGCACCCTCAACGAGCAAAAAGATGAAGTGACAAGAGAGCGAGATGGTTGACCCACGAGACCACATACAGCTTGGAGAGGATGTTTGGACATACCAACGGGCCGCAGAAGCAGGACCACTAGTGAGTACCCCAAACAATCTTGTCAATTTATTTTTTAAGTGCATTTATTGCATTTTGAGGGCATTTAATAGCTCAAAAGAGTCACCAAGGAAGAGACGACAATCAATGGATCATCTTCTACACAAATGATGATCGACCAATCATCATCTACAGGGATGACTAGGAGGGGGTATAGACGACATTTCAAATGTCATCTATGAGGACACAGTCAATAGGGTTGACCAAGAATGTGCGAAGGGACACACCCTAAATGGGTGTTTCCACAGATCGATGTAGGCACCGATCGGCATCTACGTGGGTGAATTGGCATCTTTGTTGATTAACCCAAAGAATGTGGGATAGGGCACCGGAGAGGAAAAATAAAGGACGGAGAAGGGGTAGAGGATGCCCCAAACTACATATCAAGGATTGACAAGGGTGAATTGGATGAATGCAAGAGATGGAGCTAGCATTTCGATTAAGGGAGACTTGGATGGATATCATGAGCTTAGCCAATCAATTGACACCAACGGAGGTGGGGCAGGTCACATTATGTGGCTTTGAGCATATTCAATTGTGGCCACAATTGAGAGAGCATATGCGTTGATGACCACACTGATCAAGAGGTGGAATAGCCCAACCTCAAGTTTCCATTTGTCTATAAGAGAGGTGACAATCACACTCCTTAACATTTGGTGGATATACCACATTCCCATCTAGGGGCTCATCCCAGAGTACATACAGGAGGGGGTAGAGCTCTATGCAGAGGCATTATTAGAGCAGGAATATGATCAGTTGCTGACCACAAGATAGTAATTTTCATGGAGACTAGAGATGGTGGCACGACCATGATTGAGGTGAGTCAATTATACTTGGAAAGATTGGTCAGAGGTAGATTGATGCCTGACTTGGTGAGACATGGATTTCTACTAGGGTTGTTGTGAGTGCTTAGTGTGATGTTGGAAGATGAGGGAGAGAGGTACTACTAAAGATACACCATCTTGGGGTAGTTTTATTATGATCTACACATGTGCACCTACAGGAGAGGTTAGACTTTAGGAGCAGGTGTGACACTATTGTTAGTATGGGTGTGGGACCACATTTTCATTGTACACCAAATCAGACTACATGAGACTTATGCAGCCTATGAGCCATATGCATATAGGTACCAACCCCCAATCTGGTATGAGTCAATAGATCCCATCAAGCATTATTGATGGTGGTTAGATGAGATGCAGATTATTGATTGGACCTCATATGCAGTGTGTGAGACCTGGGGCCACCAGGTAGGATAGCAGCAAGGGTATATTGAGGATAGATGTGAGGATTTTTACTATTTGGGTTTTGTGTAGACAAATTGTTGGCTGATAAGGAAGCCAATTTACATGATAGCCTAGTAAATTCCATCTAGGGTAGCACAATAGTTTGGATAAGTATAGGATGATGTACCAAATTCCTTCTTGCACCCCTTAGTTACATGGGAGGTGGGAACTTTGTGGGGTATTGGAGTAGATTTGAGTGAAGGGAGGGCATCCTAGTTAGGGATGGTAGTTGTTCCATGGTAGTAGATTCAGGACTTGGTCCAAGGTGTAGGAGTGACACCTTCCTATGCACAGTGGTGGGTGATACATAGGTTGATCAGACTAACAATGTCAAGAGTAGTGGTAGAAAATGAGAAACTAGCATGGGGAGTAGATGGGGTTGGAGCAGATGGACATGATGGGGGAGATGGATGTGAGGGTGGAGGAGGAGATAGAGGCCACCTGAGGGTAGCAAAACCATAGAGTCAAGGGATTGTGTAGGTACCAGCAAGTGGAACCCCACTAGTGATCTCATAGGTAGAGGTACCACCACTAGCTCAGGGACAGGGACAGGGACATGGACCATATCTAGCCCCAACATAGTTACAGGGACAACCACAAGCTCATGGATAGGGATAGGGACCACCACTAGGATATATAGCATAGGAGGTGCATAAACAATTGTCACAGAGTGGGACAGTCTATAAATAGAGGTGGGGAGGGTACAGGGTCTCTTAGCTATTGTCCAGGCATCAAAGCTCATCTTATAGGAAGAGATAGCGAGAGTATAGGGATTACTAGTAGGGGAGTGAGCATGAGAAGATAGTGGTCAGAGTCCTCTAGATAGGTTGCAGGCCTGGGTTGGTAGTGGTGATTTTACCATCATGGAGACTTAGACAGGTGGGGTAGCATGGGAGCAACAGATGGATGACCTGAAGGTAGAGTTGTAGGGGGTGACCCAGGATAGGGACATGTATTAGCGTAGAGTTGAGGAGTATATATGATAGTGAGAGATCTCTTTATAGGCTGCAATAGGTTTAGGGTTGATGCAGGTGGTGCAAGAGACATTTTCTACCCATAAATGGGAGACCAGAGCCATCCGAGAGATGGAGTGCTACCGTCAACTATATTATGAGGTCATTCCTGAGGGTTAGATGTTTGCGGTGTACAATGAGATATCAATCTCACATACCATAGGTGGAGGGGGCTCATAGGCCTCAATAGGGATAAGACCTCCTTGGGATAGAGGGGGAGATGGGACAAGAGGAGAAGGGCCATCCAAACGGCTAGCTTCATGATCCATTTCATCTAGTTTTGACACATGTGACAAGTATTTTGAGTACTATATATGTACAGTGGCATTTTGATGTATACATGTATGGACTGGGACACTGATGTACTATTTTTCACACTTATATATATGATTTTGATGGTCCTATTTGATGAGTATGCTTTTTATTTCTATATATGATGGGTTATTTATGGTTATGGATAATATTTATATGTGATTTTATGTATTGATTTATGGGATGTATATACATAATGAAAATGATTAATACTATGGATAACAAATGGTTAATTTGATTATGGATTTGTAATGATTAATGTAATATACAAGTGTGAGATAATGATTAATTTGATGGATAAAATGAAAGATAATGATTAATGTTATGAGTAATAAAAACATAATGATAATGGATAATAAATGTAATGTGTAACAATGATTAATGATATGACTAATGAATAATGGATACTAAATGTATAGAAAATGATAATAAATGTAATAATGAGTAATATTATGCAAAATGAACCTAAAGTGTAGCTAAATATTTAGGATTAGGTGATTACATTACATCGAATATGAAATCAATACTTAAACTCATCACCAATGCAAATAACCTAAGTGAATGCAATGAATGAGGACACAAACTAGGACAAGTGTGTCAATCATAACCATTAGGACCATTTGGCTAGCCATAGGGAGGGGGAAATAAACAGGAATCTTTCCAAGAGTAAAATGCAGTATGACCTAAAATACATCCTATCTACATGACTTTCATGGGATTATATTGTGTTTATGTCAGAGAGCACACCCTAGTTTAATCTTGTAGAAGGAGTTATCCATCATGTGTTATAAAAGCACATATGACATGGCTATTTTGGGTGGACTAGACTCTCAAACACTTTAGATATCTTTAGAAACATAGATGTAGATTTCATATTCATGATGGAACCAATGATATATGCATATTGGAGAGGTCTGGGCACACCCAAGTGCATAAAAGGATGTAAATGTGCTTACCTATTTCCCCCAATAAGAGATGCATAATCATAACTTAGATATGAATAAAAATGCTCGTAAAGTATCCACAAATGACACATGCATCAAGCTTCACTAGTCACCATATACCAAGATATGTGAGATTGAGGCAATCATGACTAGGATCTAATGACACAAAAAGATAAAATAAACAAATAAGGCCTCCTAACCAAGTAGTCATTTGGTCCACAGTTCTTTCCATGAACGAGATTGGATTAATAAATTTGATTTGAGCTGACTGAGGAAGGATGCATCCTTCAAGGTGAAGATTGATTGAACTGAGAAAGATGGATATTCACTGGAAATATATGTGAAAGGAACAATAACTCAAAGATTTGATCACGATGTTGAGTTTGATAAGAACTTTGCAGTCACTATGTGTGGTAAAAGCTCAATGTGATGGGGTTAAACTCAACTTTTTGGGAATTTGCTTGAATCTTTATTGTGATATGGAGTGAAGATATTGAAACTAGACAAGGATGAGAATGAGAGTGTACTACATGGGCGAGGGAAAGGTGATGAAGGACATGGATAGGAAAAAGAAAATAGATCCAAATCTGCTACACGTGGTGCCTAAAATAGATTTTCACCATGGTACTTGTCCAGAGTGCTTGTTTGCCAAGTTTTCACTACTGGACATTTTTTTATTGATTATTCTCTCTCTATTTTTCTTTCTTTAAAAAAAAAATTTATCAAAGTGCCTATTTACCAAGTTTTCACTAAGAAAATGATTTTTTCAAGAACTTTTTCTATTGTTTAGGATTTTTCTACTTTTTTTATTTTTAGGAATTTTTAAGGACTTTTTCTTATTTTTAGGATTTTTATGGAATAAACATTGTACAGAATATGAATGTTGACTATGCATAGAAGCGCTTCAAATGCAGAATATTTACAAGATCAGGGAGTGGATCTCCCTCGAGTGTTGCTATTTGATAGGCCCCAGAACCGAACTTGGTAGTAACAATGAATAGACCCAACCAATTGGGTTCAAATTTTCCTTTCTTTTCTCAACTCTGGAGATTCTTTATGTTGTGCTACAAGACCAAGTCACCAATGTAAAACTCATGGGGCTTGATCTTATTTTTGAACTATAAGCACAGGCAATTTTGATACACATGGAGGTGGTTGAGGACATTGATGTGTCTCTCATCGAGGAGTTGTAGCTCTTGTAAGTGGGAAACTTTGTATTCTTCTTTAGACATTAGGTTCTTGAGAGAAATCATGAGGGAAGGGAGCTCAATTTTTATGGGAAGGACGGCCTCAGAAACATAGACAAGGGAGAATGGATTTGCACCAGTGGGAGTACGGATGGAGGTGTGGTAGTCCTAGAGGGGAGGATTAAGTTGCAGGTGCCAATCACGGCTAGCATCATCGATAGTTTTCTTAAGGATTTTCACTATGGTTTTATTTGTAGCCTTAACTTGACCATTTCCCTATGAGAAGTACTTGGATGAGAAATGTTGGGTAATGCCAAGTTTCTTACAAAGGTCAAAGACATCCTTATTATTTAAGGATGTTCTATTATTAGTATGGAGGTCTTTTGGGATGTCATAGTGAAAAATGATATAATTCAAAATGAATTTGGAAAATTTTTTACCGGTAGTGTAGGTGAGGGGATTGCTTCAACCCATTTGGTAAAGTATTTATTGGCGGCTAGGATATATTTTTGGCCACTGACAAAATTAGGGAATATCTAGCCTACAAGATCAAAACCCCAATGGGATAAAGGTCCTAGTGTGATGGTGGGTTGGAGGGATTGAGTGGACATGTGTATCAAATTGTCGAGCTACTGACAAGGAACACATTTCTTTACATAGTGATAAGCATCATGCTCCATTGTCAGCTAGTAGTATCCAGTAAACAACAACTTATTTTCTAAGGTAAGGCCACTAGAATTGTTAGGATAATAAGTAGAAAATGCAAATATTAACAAACAGGAGAGAACACAATAACATAGAATTTAACATGGTTCACCCAATCCTTGGGCTACGTCCACCAATAGCGAGTCCAATATCTTTATTATTATCCAGCGATTACAATCTGAAGCCTGCAACTCAATACCACCTCAGGAAGCTACAATAATCCCTCATACAATCAATCTCAAACCCTAAGCCCTTTTACAAGTATTTTTGACATAACAAAATTAGGGAAAAAATACTCCAACTAATAGAAAAATAGATGGCTACCCCTTGACCCCATCAAGGGCTCTGCCCCTTGACCCTGCCGGGGGCACTGCCCCAGGACCCTACAAGGGGCTCTGCCCCTTGACCCCATACAAAAGTCTGATTAGGCTCCACATACATAACAAGAATAGGCTCCACATATTCCTTTATGTACCTCTTCAAAGTTTGTGTGTGCTTCCACTGAATTCAAACATCAAATAAGAGTTCCATCAAAGTATTTTCAAAATAAGGTGTCTCCAAGGATTGTGTTACAGGATGTACGGAGGATGAAGGTTTTTTGTTGGTTGGGAATAAGGGTGAGAGGAATGGTCTTATCATGAATATAGGCTAGGATTTCTTGATACTAGGATGATTCATGACTAATAATCTCACACACCATCTCAAAATCTGGCTGATCATAGGCAAGAAACATGAGATTATCAAAAAGAAATTTTCATTGTGTACTTGTCTCTAGCATGGATATTAAGGAAGAAATAGTAGCCATAGCATGAGCTTCTTTATTATTTTCTCTAGGGATTTACTATAAAATGATATCTACAAAATGTTTCTTGATATCTTCAACCAGGTGATGGTAAGGAAACAACTTATCATCCTTTGTCTGATACTCATCAATTACTTGCTTCATAACAAGTTGAGAGTCACCAAAATCAAGAAAACTTGTGATCTTCCATCTGACAGCTTGGCACTACCCTATGACCAAGGCCTCATATTGTGCTATGTTTTTTGTACAGGAAAATGTTAACTTGTATGATTTAGGTATGAAATCCCCTTGTGGTGTAACAATTAGAATACCCACCCCTGATCCTTTCTGAGTGAAAGATCCATCAAAGTAGATCTTTCACTGAATTCTAGGGGTGGTGTTCATGATGGTTTCATCAAGAAAATTTGTGACAATAGAATGATTTCCTAGAATAGGATCTTCTGCAAGTTTATCATTAATTTCTTATCCATTGATTGTCTTGTGTTCTATGTACATAATATCAAATTCACTAAGTATCATAACCCATTTTGTTGTGTGGCCTATCAGAGTGGCTTTAGATAAAAAATACTTAAGTGGGTCAATCTTTTCTATCAAATGTACCTTATGATTGAGCATCTAGTGATGTAGCTTTTGTGTGAAAAAAAAATACAGATAGACAAGCTCTCTTAATAGCCATATAGTTGGGCTCATAACCTACTAAATTTTTGCTAAGATAGTATATGGCACACTCTTTTCCATTGTCATCTAGTTGCGCTAGGAGAGCACCCAATGCTACTATAGTTACTAAAATGTAGAGGATCAAGGGTCGACTAGGAATAGGCAAGACCAACACTAGTGGATTAGCTAGATATTCATTAAGTTTTTCAAAGGCCTTTTGACACAAACAATCCCAAATGAACTTGATATCCTTTGTAAGATGGACTGAAGTCTTCCTTGTAAGCTCCACATTTGTTTTAGAGTCTTAGGAGGTGTCATCTTCAAAATGGCTTTCACCTTCTTAGGATCCACCTTGATTCCTCTGTGAGAGACGATGTAGCCTAAAAATGTGTCTGATTATACATCGAAGACACATTTCTTGGGATTTAGCCGAACCTTGTACTTCTTTAATCTATCAAAGATTGTGGTAAGGATGGTGATGTGTGATTCTTGTGTCTTGGACTTTCCTAATATATCATCCACATAATCTTCCATAATCGCATGAAGTAGGTCATGAAAGATAGTTTTCATGGCTCTCTAATAAGTGGCACCTGCATTTTTGACACCGAAGGGTGTGACTTGGTAGTAGAACGTACCCCAAGGTGTAGTGAATGTAGTTTTGTGTTTGTCCTCAACTGCTATAAAAATATGATTATATCCTAAAAATCCATTAATGAGGGATATCATCTTGTGTCCAGTTGTCAAATCCATGATGATGTCAATGTTAGGAAGTGGGAAATCATCCTTAGGACAAGAGAGATTGAGGTCTCTAAAATTAGTACAGATTTGGATGTCCTCAGAGGGTTCTCCTACTAGTACAATGTTAGAGACCCGGTCAGGATAATCTATAGGTCTAATGAATTTTTCTTCGAGCATCTTTTTTAATTCATCTTTGACCAAAAGTTCCACTTGTGGATGCATCTTGCATAATTTTTGGTTTATAGGTTTTCTTTTTGGATCTACAGCAAGATGATGTATAACCAAATCAGTATCTAATCCAGACATATCTTTGTAATTACATGTAAAATTGATGTGTGACTTCTTCAAAAATGTAGTCATGGCTTATCTTTCTTTCTCATCCAGGGAAGTTGCAATGTAGGTAATATTTGGATCTTCTTCAATATCGAGATTGACTTCAACTATATCTTCTATGAGAATAGAATATTTTTCTAGTTGTAATGAAATAAAAGGAAAGTCAACTTCCCCGTCCTCTATCACCTCAAAAAAATTTCCACTAGAGGACACCTCCTTTATTTTATCTTTTTCTTCATCCAAGGGTGCCTTAGAAAGGTTTTCACCCAAGGATGTTTTATCATTTTTTGAATTTTTATCTTCTTCTTCACTAAGGAAGTTGACTTGGCTACCGAGGTAGGCTTTCTCTTTGTAGTGGATCTAATGCTCATTGTCTTGGATATTTCTTAGTCTGAAAAGTGCTATAACTACCTCATCTGAATTACATACATCTAAGGCAAGTGGTAAATCTTGTTGGTCCCAATCGATTAGCTCAAGGTTGGTAAGGGGAAGGTCGAGTGAAGATAGGTTAGATTAGGTGATATGGAGGATACGAGTTTCAAGATCATTTTCAATGTATTGGAAAGGGATTTCAAAGAACTCTTCCTTGGTGTATGAATCAAATTCAACCAAACAATAGTCCTTGAAAAAAAATTCTTAATTTCTATGGAACCCAATCATTTTCCAAGAGGATACCCAATTTCTTTGATGATATTTTTCCTTCCAAATTATTTTTCTCCAAGGTCAGTACCATGATATCCCATGCTCTCAACAATGGGAGTGGCCATAATATATTTCCCCTTAGGGATATCCATAGGTTTATCTTCTTCGTCATCAAATAGCTTGGATAGGACATTATGTTCCATGTGTTCATCTAAAAGAGATCTCCAATGTTCAAATATTGTTTGTTTTCATCTCATGATTTCCTTATCTCCCTTAGGGAATTTTTGAAGGTTTACCATAAGACTTGGGGAAAAGGGGGATTTGACCAATGCACATTGTGTTTTTGAACTTATACTCCCCCATACCTTGATCTGTGAAATGAAACTTATTTTCAGTAACCTTCTCCTAAGTGACTTTTTCCTTGTGGATCATACTAAAAGTGCACAAATTCAAATTGGATCCATTTTATATAACGACTCTTTTGATTTGGGTATTATGGATGGTGACTTCAATATGAAAAGGTTTAATATGATGAGGATCAGGACAGTGGAAATCCTTGTCGGTAAACACTAGGTTTTGTTGGGTGGCTAAGTTTCCAATCATAGCTTGGAACTGGGATGCATTGATATTTTTTGGGACATGGGACTTAGGGTGTTTTCAAGGACCTCTTTGTGAAAAAGGGATGTATGTAGAAGCTCTAGGATGGATATCTTTATAGGGGTCTTTTTCAACTGGGAAAGAAGGTCATAATGCGATGTAGGTCGTTTGGATGTTGACGGTGTAGCAGGAAAATCTATAACAGGTGGATTTGCAGCAGCTTGTATGGTGACTTGAGGACGGAAAGTAGTGACATTGAAATCCACACTTTTTAGAGTCAACATGTTTACATGGGCTTCAGATTATTCTACGTAGCCACATAGTAATTCAAAACTATGAACATCATTTTCTTCTAAATTATCGCAAGTGAGTTCATCTCCTGAGATCTTGTTTGTAGTGTAATCATAGGAAAAGCCTTTGGATGATGAAGTTTTGTTTTTATTATGTTCTAGGAAAGGCTTTGAATACATTTTTAATTGGGCGTTAAAGGTAGAGGCATTTTGACTTTCTACCTCAATTTTTCCATCGTCAATCAAATCTTGAACAAAATAGCAAAATTTCATGCATTTCTTAATTTCATGCCCTTTAATGTGATGATAATCACAGTATTCATTATCCATATACCAGTTTGGTTTTGGTTAATTTTCATCCAAAGGCCTTGTGTTAGGATAGACCATCATCCCTTGATCGACTAAATGTCAAAAAATGGCATCAAGGGTTTCTGCTAGTTGTGTGAATTATCTTTGTTGTTGTGATCTATTGTTTTTTTTGTTGTTGTTGTTATTGCCATTGTAAGGAAAGAATAGGGAACCATGATAAAAAAAAATCCTTGATTCTAATTCTGATTTTGATTGTTTTTATTGGTTTGATTACGTTGATTGTTATTATTATTGTTTTATTGTGGTTATTTTGATCATTTTTATTACAATTGCCTTGATTGTTGTTGTTAGATACTTGAACATTTTGGACATGTTTAGCATTTGTCACTCCATCATTAACAACACCCTTGATCTTGGACCAGAACTTAGGCTTATCATTGGTGTTGTTAGATGAATTAGAGGGATAATGTTTGTTGGTTCCTTCCATCAAAAGACCATCTTTAATAGATTTTCCCTTTTTAATAAGTGCATCAAATGAGTCTGGGGAAACCATTTTCATTTTGAATGACATTTTTGTAACCAGATTCTTAGTGAATATATCAACAAGGTGTGAATCTATAATTTTCCAAGGCATTTGGTTTGCAAGATGTCACCATATTTGAAGGAAACTAAAAAAGGTTTCACCATTTCTTTGATTTGTGTTGCATAGGTCACTAAGTGACGCTTGATGTTCAATATTGAAATATTATTGTTCAAAAAACTTCTCAGAAAGATCATTGAAATCTAATACAAACCCAGGAGAAAGATTCAGTATCCACTCAAGCACAGGTCCACCAAGACTCCAGGGGAAAAGTCTTTGGAGGAAATTATCATTGTGGGAAACTTTTTGAGCTTCTACATGGAATTCCTTGACATGTTGTACAGGGCATGATTCTCCCTTGTATTTGTCAAATTTAGGAATCTCAAAATTGGCGGGCAATGGTTGAACACTTATTGATTTATCAAATGGATAACGACATATCTCTTATAAAGATAATTCCTTATTCCCATATTTTTTCATATTTATCATCATTCTATTAATCTCAATGATTTTTTGCACCAATTCAATAGGATTGTTGTTGACAGTTGTATGGCTTTGATTCACTCCTCCTCCCAATGATGCATGATATCCTCAAAGAGGTGGAGGATTTGTGTTGTGTCTATTGTGGTTGGTGTTATTCGTATGTGAAGATTTTTTATTCTTCAAGACTCCATTAGGCTTTGAGAAGATTGAAGCAGAGCGTCACCCTGATGACCCTTGTTGATGTTTAGGTCTGTGACCTCAATTCAAGTCATTATTGTTCACTCCATTAACATTGATGTTATCATTCGAGTTGGGCCTATTTAGAATTTGTCAACTTTATTCTAGCCTATCCTGAGAAGGATGATTTGTGTTATCATATGTTGAAGGCATAATGGGAACGGCCTTTCCTTTGTTGATTTGAATCAAATTGTTCTTAAGAAAGGTTTCATCAAAAAATTTAGGGAGCTTGACACCCCTTTGAATGAGGTTTAGGAAGATATTAGAAGTGTTGGAATGGATTAGATCTTCCACTAGGCTCAAATTGTTAGGACCATCGAAGAACTCCTTAGCTCGCAGATTTGCACTGACACTTTTAGGTATGACTGTGTCAGATTCCAAATGTGGTTCTTCGTCATCATTGAAGTCTTATTGGTTGACAATTTCTTGATCGTTACCTATGGTGATAGATTCTTGTCTTATCTTGGCTTGAGATCAGATAAGTACCATGCATGAGTGACCTTGGGTTGCATTTGAAGAATGCTTGGAAGATTGATGAAATATGATGAAAGGAGGAAAGTGAATTGATGAATCAAGAGTAACTTGAACTAGGATTTGGATTGGATTAAGAGGATTAAGCCTCAAGAATTGACTAGATTTGATTTGGGATTGATTGGATTAAAGAGAAACTAAGCCTCAAATATTGATTTAATTTAAAGGTTTGGAACAAACCTAGGTGAAACAAGACCTTGTGATTGCGCAAACAAAGGATTGGATTTGATCCAAAATCTTCTCTTATTTGGGTGATAGATTGATGATCCCCAAACAAAATAGGATTGGATTAAAACTACTAGAGAAAGACTCAGTTCTCAAAGTTGCAATGAATTAATGTTTTCTTTTATTAAAGGTTTATGAGACACTATTGGATTTATTTGTTCACCCTATTACTTGATTAAGGTGTGAAAGATGGATTGATTTGATTTTGATTTAAAGTCAAAGGTGTAATACTTAAAAAATGGGCTTCAGTACCATCAACCTCCTACATTGAAAAATTGATTGACATTGACCCTAAAGTCCTAACCTAAGGCACATCTGCATATCAAATTATCAAAACCCTAATTGATCTTATTTCAATTCTGCATCGGGAAATATTCCTAATCTTTCCTAATTATCTCTAATTGAATATTATTTGGCGATAAATGATATTATTTTATTTATTTAAATTCAATTAATTGAATATGTTAAATATTTAATTAATTAAACATTATTCAGCCACTTAATTATTTTAATTATATTTAATTAAATTTATTCTTAATTAATATTATTTATTTGACAATAAATCAAAATTCCTAAAAATAATCGATTGAATATTTATTTAATTGATTAAAATCAAATTGTCAAATTTAATGATTTAATTTTGGATAAAGTTTGATTAAAATAATTGATTGACCCATAAATTAATTATTTAATTGATAAAATTAGTTAAGTTGAGAACAAAGCACATGTAATCTATGCAAAAATTAGAAGATTGGTTGAACTCAAAATTAACTATTGAATTCAGTTTGTTAAACTTTCTAAACTCAACATGTGATTGTGAGTTGAAAAGAAAATTTAAGTGATCTCAACTTCCAATTTTGAGTTAAAAAGCTGGTTTGCATGATTTTACTATATAATTATTTTTTATTTCTTGATAACTCACCAATCAATTCGAGTTGATCAGGGAGTGATTTTTGGCTTTCCATGAGTTCTCAAAACCCTAGATTTTTATATAAACAGGCATCGGTCCTTCACAAATGATCGTTAATTTGGAGAATCATACCATGTGCAATTTGGAGAGCAGAAGTGCTATACTGTCGAATTCTTGAGATTGTGCATCCTTTTGTGATTCATTGCTAACCATTGTTTTCTATTTTTTGCATTCATAGCTAGATTCAATTCAATGATATCATATTTTAGATCAATTTTTCATCTAGATTACATTCTTATTTGCTTTGAAAATTCAAAAACATAGATTAAATTTTGCATCCATTTGCATTCAAATCCTTCATTTAGATGTTGCATTGTCATTGATCTCGGTCAAGATCTGAGAATACCATACTTGCATCTACTAGAAGGTAGTAAATCGCCTAATTAATGATATATTCTTATCACTGCATATTATTCTTGTCATTAATCAATAATGTTTTACTAATGTGTTGTGTCTTATAAAGAGGTACAATTTTTACACACATTTCTGGTGCCCACCGTGGGGCCCGACATCAGGTTTCCATTTTTTTTGTTTTTCCATTTTTCTAAAATTTTAAATTCAAGATTCAAGTTTTGATAATTTTTTCGTACAATCTTGTACGACATTTACAAATTTTTGTATCATAAGCTTTTATGGCATTTTTGAAGTGTCATATCAGCTGCTATATTTTGTCATATCTAACTTGAAGTGTCGTATGGGAACAGGTATATTATCATATGAAATTTCATGCCAGTTTTCAATTATCATATGGGATTGATTTTTGATCAGTTTTTGAGATTTTGATTTGAAATTTTGACTAATGGCTGACCCTAACATTTGTTGTTTCCTAGTGCATGATCATTTTCATAGCCTAACACCTTTTTGCAGGATGAGAGATGAAGACTTGAGCATAAAAACCCATCTTTTGGCCTCTTCTTATCTTTCCTTCTAAGTCATTCTTTTGCAGGAAACCCCCTTTCAGAAAATCACTTTCCAAAGACGCTTGTATCGTCTAAATTTCTGACAAGTGGTTTTGTAGGTTGTCAAATCTTCAATGAGAAAATATTTTGTTTGCTTACTATTTCATTTTCATAGGCACCTAGTTAATTAGGTACGTGTGCCTATTTCCATTAAGGCAGATCTTGAGGGGATTATGCTCTTCTCCTTCTTAGGAGAATTAGAAACCCAGAAGGTATCTTCCTTAGTGCCAGTTTGTGTACTGTCTCTGGATTAATTCTTCTTGACATATTTTGGATAGGGAAAAGGACAAGGTTAGGGGATTATGCTCTTCTCTTTCAAAGAATCAAAAAACCAGATCTTGTGGTCCCCAACCTCACATTTTCTTTAATCCTTTAGAGGGCCTGCCAACAAGGTAAAAAGCTCTCGGGAATGACCCAAGTGGGGACAAGTCTTAAGCCAACTCTTCCACCCCACTATAAAATTTGACACTTCCTTGAGGTTAAAGCCTCAAAATACATAGTTTTGCTTGTTCCTTGGATTATTCCATGAACATGATTTGATTTTATGTAGAGCGGAGCCACTTAAATCTTGCTTGCGAGACTACACTGATCAGATTACTCATAGGGTTAACAGCCTCAATTCTGCTTGCGGGACTATGGGAGACAATTATCAACAAATGCCTTGATTAACAACCTAGTCTAGTTTGCTACCAATCTACCTCCAAAGGATTTGTAGTGCTTATGCAAGGTGAATAGTAATCACCCTAAGACACTCATCATATCGAGCCCTCCTTGACATTTGAACTCAACTAATATGGGCTTCAACATCCATTACGTGTTGTTGGACCTGCATATTCTAAGAATTCATTGAGTGTGTTCCTAAGTCAACAAGCAAGTAATACATCTATTCTCCTAGTTAGGTTAGGGCTAGGTGTGTTTGATTCATTGAGTTAGTTCCCATATGTTTGCAAGACATTTTTTAGACCAAAAACACCAAAAATCTTGAAAAACTAGAAAAATTGAAGCAAAATCCTTTTCTGGTGTAAAATGTCATCCAGACCCTGCAATTGTCATACGATAATTGCATTGCTACTTCAAGTGCCATATCAGAAACCCCCCAAGTGTCGTACGGGAAGCAATACACTGTCATACTAGAGTTGTCAACAATCTTGAGCAGAATTAATCCTCGGTATCAATTGTCATACAAGATTCTGCAAGTTCCATGCCATACCCCATTCTATTTCGTATGAGCCTGGATACTGTCATATGACAGTTTCCTCAAAATTGCTAGAAAATCCAAATTTTGTCAAAAATTTAATCAACCTTCAGTTATTAGCAAGAATCTGTCAAACTAACCACTGTGTAAAGAACATAGCATAGAAATAGCAAAACCATCTTATTTTCCCAAAGTGATCTATTTAGCTCAATTTGTCCTCTAATTGATCAGTCTAAATCATGTCTCATCTTGTGTCAAAAACCTTATCAGAACAACCTCAATTCATCATCTCCAAAATAGCTAAGTGTTATGAATTCATATCCACCATCTTTTGGGCATCTACCCATACAAAGTCAAGTTTTAAGAGCAAGACATATACTTCTGAAAATATTTTGGAATTGGTTCATACTGACCTTTATGGACCTATGGGTGTACAAAGTTATTGTGGTGGTAAGTATTTCATTTTATTTGTTGATGACTATTCTAGAATGATGATTGTAATATTTTTAAAGGAGAAATATGATGCATTTCAGTTGTTTAAGTGGTATTTAGCAAAAGTTGAAAAAGAAATAGGTAGAAGTTTGAAATGTCTAAGATCTGACAGAGGTGGAGAGTTTATATCAAATGAGTTCAATCTGTTCTACAATGATAGAGGAATAAAGAGACAAATGTCTACACCGAGGACACCTCCATAGAATGGTATAGCAAAAAGAAGAAATAGGTCAATTATGGATTGTGCTCGAACATTGATGATAGAGAAGAATGTTGCACAAAAATACTAGAGATAAGTTGTAAGTACAACTGTTTATACCTTGAACCAAGTACAAATCAAAAAATGTACAAATGCTACACCTTTTGAGTTATGGCATTGATATAGACCTAATGTGAAGTATTTTAGAGTCTTTGGGAGTAAATGCTATATACTAAAAGACAATAGGAATGGAAAATTTGATGCAAAAAGTGATCAAGGCATATTCCTAGGATATTCCACTAAGAGAAAAGCTTATAAGTGTTTGAATTCTAACATTAACAAAGTTGTGGAAAGTGCAAATGTTAGAGTTGATGAATATGCAGAAAAGAATGAATTGGAGTGCAAGCAAGAACCTAAAGATTACATATCTTTTGTATACATGGAAGGAGAGGCAAGTAATACACCTGAACCAAATGCAGAGTCACAAATAGGTAATGTTGAGCATCAGGAGCATGTTGTCGAGCAAGAAGAAGAAGAAGCAGATAGTTTACATAATGAACCTGAAGATCCAAAGCAAGGAGAAAGGAAATGTGAACCTACTTTGGCACAGTATGTAAGAAGACATCACAAGCCTGAACAAATCATTGGAGATAAAGAATCTGGAGTCATGACAAGAAGTAGTTTGAAAGATCATACATGCTTACTATGTGAATTTGATCCTAAAATAGTAAAATATGCTTTAGAGAATGATGACTGGATACAAGCCATGAATGAATAAGTAGATAAAATAGAAAATAATAACACCTGGACTCTAGTGCCGAGACCAGAAGACAAGAATGTTATTGGAACAAAATGGATATTCAGAAACAAGCTAAATGAACATGGAGAAGTCGCTAGAAACAAGGCCATATTATTATGTAAGAGGTATGCACAAGAAGAAGGAATTGACTATGGGGAGATATTTTCCCCTATTGCAAGATTAGAAGGAATAAGGACTCTACTTTCATATGCAACTTATAAAGGATTCAAAGTATATCAGATGGATGTCAAATCTACATTTTCGAATGGGATATTAGAAGAAGAAGTATACATTGAACAGCCAGAAGGATTTGTTGACCCAATCAAGAAGAATATGGTTTGCAAGTTGCACAAGGCGTTGTATGGATTGAAATAAGCCCCCAGAGCATGGTATGAGAGACTGCATAATTATTTGATAAAGATTGGATTTGCAAGGACAAATGATAATAGTAATCTATATATGAAGACTGAGAAAGGTAAAGGGATTTTTTTAGCTAAAATATTTGTTGATGATATCATATTTGGAGGACAACATGCCCTATGTCAAAACTTTTCAAATGAGATGCAAGCTGAATTTGAAATGTCTATGTTTGGTGAGATCAAATTCTTTGTTGATTTGCAAGTTTATTAGATGAAGAAAGGTATGATGGAGGAAATCATTGAGTTGGTTGTTATTTTCTTTCATAACACAAGTGTTATTAATATATCAAAGAATCCAGTGATGCACACTAAGACTAAGTGTATTGCTATCAAGTATCATTACTTGAGAGAGATAGTTCAAGACAAAGAAGTGAGATTGGAATATGTGAATACAAAGGAACAATTAGCAGATATATTCACAAAAGCTTTACCTAAGGATGCTCATGAATATCTTAGAGGTAAACTAGGGGTGATTCCCCTAACTGAGGCTACCTAGTAACATAGGAGCACTGCATCAAATGTGCTAATCAGAATATCTGACAAATTGATGCAGAAAAGGTCACACTTTAAGAGTTGCCTAGAGTTGTGAGAAGTAAGGCAGAGATATTAATCAGTCATAAGCATGATGACGAAGGGAGTACATAGCATACAGAACTGACATGGACACATCTACATGGTAAAGATGTAAGTGATAGATACAAGCGTTGGCATTATTTTCAAAGAGGGAGAAGTTCAATGAAAACAAAAAAGTGATATAGCACTAAGGGAGAAGATTCAATGAAACCTGAGGGAGAGATACAGAAAATATTCAGAGGGAGTAACTGAGCAAGTAGTCAGGCAAGGCAAAAGTTGTGAATCAAAATGAAGCTAAGGATATTAATAAAAATTTGAAGCACAGATATTTTGGATTGTTTGGTAAATCATGTGTTATTCATGTGGTGTTTCCATCAATGCCAAAGAGGGAGATTGTTGGAAACTACAATTGAAACAATTGTTATATTGTCATTGATGCCAAACCTTAATGATTGATGAAGAGGATTTGAAAAGAGGAGATAATAAGAGGACCTAAGGAAAGGTTGAGTTATGTGATACTTCAATGGGTACTTTATTAGTTGGTGCATTGACAAGGTAATGTGTTTTTTATCTAAGTAAGAAGAAAGAGTGGAAACATAGGCTTAACCGAGAAAAAGTGAAGAAATCTAGTTTAATCTGAGTGATGTTAGTGTCGACCGAGCGCTAGTATATGCCGAGTAAATCTAGTGTTGACTAAATATCAGTAATCGTCGAGCGACAGGAAATTGTCGAGAAAAGACAGTGTTTGCTGAGGAAGATAGTTTGTAGTGATGACCGAGCAGATTAACACAGCATTGACCGAGTGTCAGTAATTTACATTTGGAGAAAGAATTGAGAATCTCATCTGACATAGTTGAATCCTTGGGATATGTAAAACATGTTGACATTATTAATGAATTGTATGGAGCATTTAATGCATGGACGTAAATTGGTTTCTTATGGATTCAAAGAGAAGTTTGGAGATGTATCTAGAAGGAAAAGATGAAGAACATAATTATGGAAGGATTTGATGAATCTGACCTAAACCTAAGATCTACAGAGGAGATTAAGGGGCAAAAGATTGATCTACCTGATCAAAGAGGTATAAGATTAACCTAATTGTGAGGTTACAGAGGTTTTGAGGAACAGGTTAATGTTATTGACTGATAAGTCTAAGCATAAGGATGAAGGTGAAATTGTGAAGAAGCTAAACAAATTTGTGATTTCTTGAAGCAAATTCTAAGCATATCAGAGATGGAGATGAAATGAAGGTCAAATAGTAAATCAGCATATGTGCGAAGTGGATCTGTATTTACAAAGTGGTTTTTCGCAAATTGGGTTTCCACTATAAATCCTGGTGTTATAGTTGTGTGAATGATTTTTATGTGGATGTTGTTGAAAGTTTTATATTCTGCAAGTTAATTACTTTTGGACAATGGGCTGCATGTTATATGTTTTTGATATATGCTATAGAGACCGAGTTGAATTGTTGATTAGATCTGAGTTTGTTGAAGTGCTAGAAAGTTCAATTGGTACATTTGGACCTGAGAACAACTGATTCACTCCCCTCTCTATTGTTCTAAATCATTCTAACAACACTATCTTAGAAAACCTAAGATCAACGGTTCAAATGATTAAACTAAATCATCATTACATAGGAATCATCAGTCATTAAATGATTATATTCATATTAAATATTCACCTCAATCTTGGTAAACTATTTTCTAGCTTGGCAAAAAGTTGTTCACCTTGAACTATGTGTCATTCCAAACTTTTATGTAAACTATGGATTACTCGGTAAATGTTGAGTCTCGGTCTTGGTATTATACAGATGCTGGGTAATCTTGTGTGCTCGATGATTGCTGCACTCAGTAATCTCTATGCTCAATGACTACTACGTAGTTATGATCGACTGAATTGTCTTGCTCTGTTTACCAACTATATACATGAATACTAATGACAACTCTTATTCCACTTAGGAGTAACAGTTTTCTCCCAAACACATCAAACAATATTGTTCATTCCCAAAGTTCCTTTCTAATCATATTATCAAATGAGTCTAGGTTTTTGATTGTCTTGTAAAGTCAAGAGCATACTCCCCTATCACTTAATAGAATACTACAAGTGAACTTTTATTAATGTCCCTAAGAAATAAATTAAGCAAAATACAATATTTGGTTGTATCTCCTAGGCAACCTGCAAGACAAAAGGTGAGTAGTTTGATGTTTGTAAATATCTTCTCTCAACATCCTGCAACACAAAATATTAATAGTTTTGAGTTTTCAATCTTCAAATTTGAGGTATTGCAAAAACTAGGTCAATCAGTAACACAAAATATTTCTAGAAAATTAAAATATTTTCTATTACAGGGTGTAGACGATAGTTCCAGGTCGCAAATGATAGTCTGTGCAGATGTCAGTCAACTATTGTAGATGACCCTAAGAAAGCGCAGATGAAAGTTTAATGAAAACCTATAACAGTATAACTATCAAATGGCAACACAATTTTTTAGGAGTACAGATGGTCGAACACAGTCACAGATGCCAATCCAATGAGATGGCGGTCAACCTACGTAGACGATCGTGTAGAAACCAAAGTTAGTCTATTGTATTTAAAATAAATTTTTGAAATAATTTGACAGCATTTAAGTCTGTAAAATCAATGTCCTGACAGGAACCCCGAGAGTTAAAAACCCAAAATATTCCAAAAAAAACTTTAAAATATTAAAAATTTAAGTCCTTTTTGACCTAGACGGAGACACCAATCTTCGCAGATGACCGTTCCAGGGCGGAGATTCCATTGTGTGATAGTTTTCTGAAAGGGCATAAATTTGAAGAAAAATGAGTTTAAATCAAGGACATGGGTCCCACCGGGTGTGCCAAAATGTATGTGATGAAAACCTGCTTGTTAGGAGCAAGCTCAAACATGCAAACATTAGGAATAAACAATATATACAATATTAATCTAACATTTTATATGAGCTTGTAAAATCAAAACAAAGGCTTCCACCACAACCGTTGATGAGCATGACGCAAGTGAACCCAAGACTTGCTTGATTTAATCTCTTAGAGAGTGTTGTGGGTGTGCTCTCCCAACACAATAAATATAAATCCCACTTTGATTGAAAATAAATGATGAATGTAAGAAACTAATGTGCAAGCTAGGTGAAAATGGTATTGAGTGAACTCAAGAACTAGTTATAAAGAACTAGTCTCAAGCATTCAATATGGATATGAGAATTAGAAACTAAATGCAAACTAACTGCCATGAATGCAAACAACTCCCAAACATGTTAGATAAAAATCACTAAATGAAACTAGCATAATAACTCTAAATGCAAAATGATGGATGATTTACTCTTGGCAAAGCTCCTATTTATAGAATTTTAGAGGACTAGGGTGAGGTGGATCACATGTGGCATCCACATGGGTGCCACATAAGGGACACATAAGCCATGCAAGAGTCCAAGTTTTCTCACACATGTGTGAGAAACTTGAGATGTGATGGGTCAATGTGTATTGCAAGTACACATGTGTAAGTGTGTGTAAGAGAAAAGGTCTATTTTCATACTTTTGAAAGGTGTAAGAAGTGTCATCAAAAATTGTAAGAAGCCTTGTTTAGGCTTTTTTAAGCAATTTTTGAAAAGACAAATTTTTGAAACTTGCATGTGTGAGCAAATAATTAAAGACTAATGGGTGTAGGAATCTAGGAATTAGCCTAATTAATCTTTGTTAATTAGCAAGTAGGTCTATTTTTTGAGAGTGATGTGAGTAGGGTAGGATCTAGGTCTAGATTTAGAATTAAAATAATCAAAAATTAGATTAGTCAAGGTTTAGAAGAATAATAGAATGTGAGGGGAATTAAATAAATTAAAATTTATTTAAAGGGGGATTATATGGAGGAAAGGTATTAAATAGAATTTAATACACTTAAAGGGAAGGTATTTAAATTAAATTTGAATAGTATAGAATAATTAACCAAATTTAATTAAATAGGTAGAAAGATATAACAAAAATAAATAAAAAATTATAATGTTTAACAAATGATTTTAAGCATCTGCACACACACACACATGTGTGTGTGTGTGTGTGTGTGTGTGTGTGTGTGTGTGTGTGTGTGTGTGTGTGTATCAGTAATTTGAAAAATTGAGTTGATTTTAGTTGAATTTTTCCTTGGTAATTTATAGGCATTACATAGTAGTAGTATTACCTTTGAAATACCTAAGAATCCACTTTACTGCATCTCAATTCTTTTTTCCAGGATTGTTCATATGGTAGGTCACAACTCCCAATACATATGTAATATTTATCCTTGTACACACTGTGACATACATCAAGCTATCAATTATTGAAAGGATTGGAACCTTGGACATCTATTCCATCTCTCCTTATGTCTTGGGGCACATCTCCTCAATTACTTTAAAATGGTTGGGAAAGGGCTAATCGGTTTTTCATCCTATGTTTGAAATTTATTCAATACCTCCTCTATGTATTCACTTTGAGGCAATATCATGTCTGATTTTTCTTCTCTCATGTTATTTTCATACCAAGGATTTGTTTTATTGCACCAAATCTTTCACAACAAATGACTTAGCCAGTTTCTAGTTAAGCTTATTTATATGATGTATATTATATCTATAAACAAGCATATCGACAACATATAATAATAGGATAATATAGCTACCAATATCCAAACTCTTACAATAAACATAATGATTAGAATGGAATTTTTTATAAACTTGTTCAACCATAAAATTATCAAATGTTGACCATTTCTTGGGTTCTTTCTTTAGACCATACAAGCTCTTCTTTAACCTACACGCCAAGTCCTCCTTACCTTTGACCCCATATCCTTGTGTTTATTGCATATAAATCTCTTCCTCCAAATCTCCATGGATGAAACTTGTATTTGCATCTAATTGTTCAAGATGCAAGTCTTTTGTAACCACAATACTTATAATAATTTTGATTAAATTCATTTTAACAATGGGAGAAAATATTACATCAAAATTTATACCTTTCTTATGTGCAAAACCCTTTACACTGAGTCTTGTCTTGTACCTTCTTCTTTGTCAATTTAAACTTCCTTCATCCTATAAACCCTCTTTTAACACTCTTTTACCTTTATGCAATTGAACCAATTTTGAGATCTAGTTTTGTATCAAATGGTCCAATCCTCTTTCATGTCCGCTCCCACTTCTTTTTGCTTTCTAATTGCATTACTTCTTCATAACTTTCATGTTCATTGGAGTCAATCAAAAATGCATAATATATTCAAGGAGGGTATCATTCAAGGGGTCTACTTATCCTAGTAGATCTTCTTGCGAGAATTTGAGGTACATATTGTTCTAGCTATTGATTTTTTTTTTTATTTTTTTTTTTAGAACCTTTGGTGCTACATTTTATGGGATTTCATCAAGCGGCATGCATTTTGTATTTTTATTTTCTTGTCTATTTCCTTGCAATTGATATTTGTACATGACATTTTCAATGAATATGGTGTCTCTACTCCCAATGCTTTTTTTATTCTCATAATTCCATAAATGATAGCCAAAATCATTAACTCCATGGTACACTTTTTCGATTTTACCTCAAGATTTTCTTTACTTTCTATGTTAATATGGACAAATGCTTCAAAACCAAAAGTTTTCAGGAATGAGTAATTTACCAGTTTACCTATCCATGCCTCCTTTAGAATACCCCCTTCTAAGGAGCTTGAAGGACCTATGTTTATTATGTAAATATCAATAAACACATCACCTTCCCAAAATTGTAATGGAAATATTGCATGCAATCTCATACTCCATGATTGTTCTACTCATACTTTTAGACGCAACATTTTCTTGTGATGTTCCTAGAATAATCTTTTGTCTATGCATCTCATGGTATAAACAGAAACTATCAAGCTCTTTGCTATAGTATTGACCTCCATTATCTAATCTAAGACACTTCAACTTATTTTATGTCTCGTTCTCAACCAAAGCTTTCTATTTCTTAAAAGTATAAAATATTGTTAGGTTTAGGAAGTACCTAGAGGGGGGTGAATCAATGTAGCAGCATTATTAACTTTCTTAAACCAATACCAAAACTTGAAAGAAAAGATAATTGAAAGAAAAATAAAAATAGAATGAGAACACAACATTATAACACCATGATTTATTTTTGAGGAAAATCGTGTTAAGGGAAAAACCCCGGTGGGGATGATATCCACAAATGTCTCACTACTGCAGTAATAAGTGCCATGTTAAAGGTAATAATACATAAGAGATAATGCACATGTATTCAAGATTATATCCTAGAGCACATTGCTCAATACAAAACAAAGATCTGACCCTCACTCGAGTTCACTTATCTATCTATAATTACAAAAATTTAGATACAACTTCACAATCCTAAAAAATGAATTGACAATTAGCATCAACTATGCCAATACAGTTTCGATGTAGTTCAACATCACTATCACATCATTATGCTTATGTATCCAATCCTTCTATCTTACTAAACTGCTATGTTCTAGCCCAAAAACTGTCAAATTGATGTTCACCAGTGAACATCTCATGCATACTAAAACTTCAAAATCTGCGAAGATCGGTTTAGACATATTAGGATGTCTACTTTCATGCTCTACAATCGCAGCCTCTAACTCTATGTCATCCATCTATACCAAGCTCTTCTTTCTGACTATATACTGCTCTGCTTCCAATACTTAGTCATTTTCTTTCATCCAAGCCTTCGGTAACCTTACAAACTGAAATATGGCCAAGAGTAGTGAATGTAGTTTTCATTAATGAAAACATATCATGCATCATCAGGAAACTCTTTCCAAAGATCTATGCCTTTGGCATTGATGGAAACACTTAGTGAAAAATGGCTAAGTGTCCATCCCAAAATGCCAAGTCTCAAAATCTCTCCAAAAATTGAACTCCCCCTAAGGTAAGCATATCTCCTATGCATCATTTTTATCTTATCTCTCCCCCCTTGAAATCAATAGAAAAGGCGCAGCCAAAAGCCAAAATCCTCTACCAAAATTCTATATTGTCCACATATATACAAGTGATAAAATCATACTCACAAAAACTTGAATACATATGAGAAACTCTCCTTCAAAGTTGTCCAATCTACTATCCAAGTCTTTCTCACACTATCCAAAATATGAATCTGTCTACATATTAAACAAGGTGATTCCTCGGAATGAACAATATCTGGTGGGGAAGGTGCTTTACTTGTCTTTTTTGTGTCCTCTAAGCTCCTCTACAAAATATATAACTTAGGAACTATAAGGCTCCTAGAGTCAAAAAACCTTCCAAGCATCCTCTGCCTCTCAACTTCCATACTTTGGATTTTATCACTTATTTTTACTATCTCCTTCATGTGACCTGAAGCAAATCCCTTTGATAAATCAAAGGTCTTTTTTCTCTATCTGCTAGTGCTTCCTAGATTTCTTTAATGAGTTTATCAATATCAGAAACATGTGAGAATGGATTAATACACATCTGTAATACATTGATCCCTTCCGTAATAGCTTCCTTCAGCCGACTTATTCCATCATCTAGAGAAATTATATCTTGTGCAATTAATGAACATAAATGATGAAATATTTTTGTAACAAACTCTTTCTGAACTTTACCTTCTGCAGCCTTCTCTAAAGACTCAAAATGTGTATCAAAATTATTTAAGAGTTCTTCTCATTGATCGGGAACTGAATTACCTTGATTGACTTGAAAATTAGGCATTACCTTTTCAAGAACTTCAACTACCCTGGATAACAGTTCACTCCATTTCTCTCTTTTTCTTAGGGATTTTTCCTTAGCTTTGGCATGAGCCAAAAACACAACTTTCATTAGCTCATCTTCTTCCATATTTTCTAAATCAGTTAGTCCATGCAAATCTGAGAATTCAAGATAATAAAAAGAATCTATTTCCAACAATCTCAATCTGAACTTGTTATGTCTTCTCTGTTTTCTCACATTTATCCTTTTCACATGAACTTCATCTTGCTCATTTTTCTCTTCTTCTTTCTCATCTTCTCCTTAGGTAGCCTCAATATCAATAGCATTAAGATCATGAACATCATCAATATGTGCATCAATGTCCTTTTCTTGTTTATCCTCAACATCAACTAGCTTACCAGTAGCATCAATTTATTCTTCCTTAGCCCATGTTGTATTCATTTCCCTTTGGGTTTCATTAACTAGCATGGTCTACTTTCCTTTGTGAGTTGATCCATTATTTTTCTCTCCTGCATTGTTAGATATGCAATACCGAGCAATATGTTTTTTTAAAAATTGAAACATGTTTTGTTTTTGTTTCCATACCTTGTATTATCATTTCTTGCACTATTATTTTCAACTGAACCATTCATTCTCATTCTAACATTGTTGTATCTACAATTTCTAGCTATATGACTAGTATTGTTGCATTTGTAACAAGTGATATTCGAATTCACATACCTCTGATTTTCCTAATTAATCTTGAACTTGCATTCCCTTGTTAAGTGACCAAAGTTGTTGTATTTGAAACATATAGGATTACCTCTACTTGTAGAATTTGTATTAGGTTTTGGTCTTAGATTTGCATTCATTAGATTTGTGTCTGTACTGCCAACATGTGAAACAATATCTGAAAAATGATGTAGTAGATGTATTGATTCTATATTCTCTTTCCCTATGACAGAATTTGTTGCATGTGAAACATCTGTCATTGAATCTTTGTCCATTTTTAGGTGAATCCTTAGGTTGCTCAATCTAAGTCTCTTCAATAGTTTTAGAACATTCTCTTTTTCATATCCCAAACCTTGTTTTTCACTGGGTGCTCTTTGATTTGAAATTTGTTCATCAAGCTTTGCGGTGCTAGATCTGAACGTTTCTTTAATATCACTGGCCTCAGCAAGATCTCTTCTCAATATCTCATTTCCTTTTTCCAACTCTTGCTCATTATGTTTAGATTCTTTAAGACTTGCAATTGTCCAACTTCATTGTTTACCTTGTAACATTCTTCAGTTTTAGCTTGTAAGGATTTCTCAAGTCTTATTTTCTTCTATCTCCTTGGTCATCTTGATTGTCATGGCTTCCATCTCATTTTTTAGGTTGTCTCTTTCTTTCATGATCAAATCATATTTTGTAGGTTTATCTTTTCCAGTAGGTGTAGAGCCACTACCTTTCTATGATAGTTGATCCACAAGTTCTTTCCTCTTATCTCTAGATTGGCGCCTCAAGTGTTCTTTCAAATTGACAATGAATTGATCAACCTCTTTCAACTTTTCTTCCAGATCAAGGATGCTAGTATTGGATTTGTCTAGATCTTCAAGTGCATTCAAAAGTTGATTATAAGTACTGCTAGATGCCTCCATCAAGATCTTCCTCAAGCTATTAAACTTTCTCCAAGGAACTAGGCTTTGATACCAATTGTTATGATTAAGAAGCACCGAGAGGAGGGGGTGAATCAGTGCAGCAGTATTATTAATTTTCTTAAACCAATACTGAAATTTGAAAGCACAGATAACTAGAAGAAAACAAAATAGAATGAGCACACATAACGTTATAATACCATGATTATTTTCGAGGAAAACCCTATTAAGGGAAAAAAAAAACCCGATGGGGATGATACCCACAAATGTCTCACTAATGCAGTAATAAGTACCCTGTTAAAGGTAATAGTACATAAGAGAGAATGCACATGCATTCAGGCTTACATCCTAGAGCAGACTACTCAATACAAAACAAAGATCTAACCCTCATTCGGGTTCACTAATCTATCTTTAATTACAAAAATTCAAAGAGGACTTCACAGTCCCAAAAAATGAACTAACAATTAGTATCAACTATGCCAATATAGTTCTAATGAAGTTCAACATCAGTATCACACCATTCTTCTAGTGTATCCAATCCTTCTATTTGGATCTCCACATTCTCTCTCATTGCATCCAAAAACTCAATCTTATATATGAGATCATAACCTCAAAATCATAACTTTGTTGGCCCAAATTAAGATAATGAAATGTGTACAACCTTCATATTAAATCACAATCAAATCATCAATTCAAAGCTTGCTAAGCAAATGTAATGTCCTCCATAGTCAGCTTTTTCTTAAACAATCATTAAACTGAAACTCTAAACTGATTAACCAAGTATATTGAAGGATCTTACTAAATTGATATGTTCTAGCCCAAAAATTGTCAAATTGATGTTCACCAATAAACATCTCATGCATACTAAAATTTCAGAATCTGTGAAGATCGATTTAAACATATTAGGACGTCTACTTTCATGATCTACAATCACCGCCTCTAACTCTCTTTCATCCATCTGTACCAAGATGTTCTTTCTGATTGTATACTGCTCTGCTTCTGGTACTTATTCATTTTCTTGCATCCAAGTCTTTGGTAACCTTACAAAACTGAAATATGGAAGAGTAGTGAATGTAGTTGTCATCAATGACAACATATCATGCATCATCAGGCAACTCTTTCCGACAAATACATCATTTTTTCAGAATGAAATAATCCATGTTTTTTCTGGTTGCATCATTAAAAAAAAGTAACATAATATTAAGATCTACCAAGAGATAATACTTGAGTTGTCCACATACATTTGAATGCCCAAGCTCTAACTTTTCACTCTTTTTTTCTTTCCCAATTTTGAGAAATCTCACTCTCCTTTATTTTCCATTAACACAATTTTCACAAAAATCCAAATCAACTTGCTTCAAACCTGGTAATAAATTATTTTAATGAAGAGTCTTCATCCCCTTCTCACTCATGCCTAATCGCATTGTGCCATAATGATGTATTTTTTACTGTAGAAGCTAAGGAAATATAAAAATCAAAATTACTAATACATAAATATAATGTTATTAACTTTTCTCTTTTTTCTATTACTCAATACCTTTAGTGACTTTCAAAGAATTGTCTATAAATGTAACTATGCAATCTTCACTTCCCAGTTATCCTTTTGAAATTAGATTTCTTCCCAAATCAAGAACATGTCTTACATCTCCTAGCAACTATTGATTTTCATTTGGTAATTTTATTTGTATCTTGCCCTTTCCATCAATATTTAATGTTTCATTGTCACTCAAGTAAATTGTCTGAAATCACATTGAATATAATCTAGAAAATAGTTCACATTAAGCATGGCATGAAATGAAATCCTTGAAACTAACACCCAAGAATTGATAATATTATCTAAATAAAGGATTAAAGCATCTTGTAACATGTCACCCACTACATGTGCTTTCCTTGTTCTTTTCTTGTTGTCCATCTCATTGTTTTCCTTTTTAGCTCAAAAATCTTTCTTTATATGACCTTTCTTCTTGCAATGCCAAAACTCCAGCATTTCTCTAGATTTTGATCTACCCTTATTATATTTCTCATTTTTTTATGGGGTTCTTTTTTATCTACTCTTATTATATTTCTCATTTTAAGCACAAGCTTAAAATGATGTGATTCTGCAAAAAATTGTTTTCACTTCACAATTCTTAAGATGTAACCACTAAAGTGAACTGGCATAAAATGAATAAACTTATATATACTTCTTTATTGTGACCTAATGTATCGAACCACACATGATATTAGAATTCATGTGATGAATACTAGATATTCTTATAAATAACACAGGGAAAAAAAAAATCTAAACTCCTAACATCTAAAGCTCATCAAAAACTAATATATATCACTATTATGTAGAGAACTTCATGCTTTTATTCATCTAACCTCTTTTAAAAGGAGGAATTTTTTCAAGATTGATCTATAATTCCCTAATTACATGGTAAACAAATTAAGCTATTGTATTGTATAGTGTTAGCAAATGATATTGTGAATGGAGAAATTAAAATGCTTTTTAAACATAAATGAAAGAATAAAACTAAGAAAAAAATGTCACAAAAAAATTTACCTTGAGAAACTTCAAGAAGGGGAAAAACCCAAATAGTAGTTGAAAATAGTCTTCTACCAAAATGTATTGCTCAAATGAACTTGTATCGATGCAAACATGTTCTATCAATTTCTCCACTCTCAACTTTTTGTCACCTTCTTGTTGATACAACAATTTCAACTCGCCGCCTAACAATGTCTCCTTATTGAGTGCTCGAAATAGTCAATCATATAATAGAATCCTCTTGTATAGAATTCAAAAAGACAAGAACGAGCTAAACACTTCACATTCATGTTAAAATATTTAAGGATAATAATTTGATGACAATTTCATTCAGATTTAACAAACCCATTTATGCTTGGACGCTTTTCTCATCTCAAATAACAGTTCATCTGCAAGAACCCTTACTACTGAGCTAAAATCTCAACACAAAATCACAAGTTCATAACATGGCATTTAGTCAAACACTTGGATGAATGTAATATTCAGAACTCATTGCAGAGAAATTCTGTCAAACACTTGGCATACTCCTTTCAGTTTGCAAGAAGACAATGTTCTGTTATTAGAGTCATATAATTTACTGTTTACTGTATTGCAGAAGGAAGAATAACAATGGGTTCTTTGCTATCTAGAATAGCTTCAGATTCGCATATAATCAGATTGGCATATGCATCATATAAATGTGTAAATATATGATAGCAGCATAGAACCAAAGCAAATGAAATAACTGTTAAAAATCTTTCATTTGGCTAAAATCCTAATCAATTTGTACGTATATATAAGCTCTTGCACATACCCGGCAATGACTGAACACCACTAATATTAATCATTCGAACTATAAGGTTCCGTAATATGTTTCAATAAAATCCACCCTTATATGCCACACAATAGGAGCAAACCAAACTTTATAATAGTCCCATGAATAAATATAATCTTCAGAAACAGCCGAAACCTTAAAGAAATCACTTAATGGATCGCCAAACTCCTTAGTTCATTCATAGCATATATTTATCAAACCACCATAAAAGTCGATGGCCGCCAATTTCAATAATAAACTTCACTGTAAATAAAATATTCAACACATTATAATCTTATTGCCCAATCAAGTTTCTTTATTTCTGAAACAAGCCTGAAATCTTTATACGTCTTATTTTTTAGACAAGCTTTCTAATCTTCTATATTTGTCTACCACATTGAAGAACTAGGTTTATGTCCAGCTCTTCGTCAAATTCTTAAAGGTTCTCGTCTCTAGAAAATTTCATAACAAACTCAATAACATCTCAACATGACAAATGTATTCTAAAAACCCTCCTTTTATAACAATTTGGTGAACTTTGTAGAATCTTCACTTATGGCGTAGCTTCTCCTATAAGTTGGGGAGCTTAATTAATTAAAGTGACTTTTAATGATATTTATTTTATTAAGTCACTTTAATTAAATTAATTAAAATTAAAGTCATCCTTTTATTATTTAATTTTATTTGGACAACTTTAAAATAATTAATTCAATCAATTAATTCACCAAAATTACAGATATTACATCATCTTCTCATCTCAAATAACAGTCCATCCTCCCCCACACGATAAAAATAAGTTCACTCTATTTAATATCTTGACATAGTTATCAATTTTAATGCATTGTATATGAATATTACTAGCACTTGCACCGAAAGGAGGTGCAAGGGAAGCGCCGATGGGCATTTAATTTGGAACCATGATCGAAGCATTACATAATAGAGGCCAGTGTGTAAAAGTGTAAAAAAGAAGACAACACTCTGGAAGCAAATAAAGTGAGAAGGCCCTTTTACAATGCTAAGGATTGGAGAGTAGAAAGTCTATGAATCCCAAAGAAGTAACCAGTAATGATTAACCCTTAACATAACAAGGCAATTTAAGTACAAATTAGTTGTTGTTGTATATAATATAATTGAACGAGTAACAGTTGTATGTAAAGTATTGGCATCCTTTGTCCTTGGAAGGACCTTGTTGGAAAAATGAAGCAGCTATATTAAGTAGAGTACAACAGGAAATGTTGTATCTTCATAAATGAACATCACGATTTTGTATGTTGTGGAGGTTTGTACCAAAACCTGCAAGAGGGAAAAAAAAATAGTTAAGATGCAAATGGTTGGCATAAATGGGGGAAGCGAAAGAAGAAAACATAATGATTTAATGAGAGGGGGGGACGTTAACATCACATACCAAAGCTTATTTAGAGAGCATTTGCAGACGAGCTTCTTCTTTCTTTCTAATAATGTTGTACTTATTCTTCTTCATTTTACAAAATTGCTCCAAAGTGAAGGCGGGTTCTATGCGGAGGCTTTGTAGGGATTTGACTCTGGAGAGAGCTGTAAAGGTGAGGCCTTGTCTTTCAGATTTACCTATATCAATTGTGGCCTTATCTAGGGTGAGCCCTTGTGACTTGTGTTGAAAAATGGGTAGGCCTAAAATTTTAAGTTGCAAACATGAATTTTACCTAAATCAGGATAGAGACAAACTACTAAATTTTTAAGTTGCAAACATGAATTTGACCTAAATTAGGATAGAGACAAACTACTATTCTGGCAATCATTTAATTAAACTGGAAAACCACATACCAAATAATAATAAAAATTTAGATTTAGAGTGGCAAAGGTCTTACTCTTGAGTCTCCAAAATTGTGATCTAAAAAGCCCTTCACTGTTTGCAGAACGAAAGAGTACCCAGAAGCATTAAAAAAAATTCAAAAACTAATCAATGGAGTTTAGATTTATGACAAAATATTATCATGAGCCACATCTAGTACTTCTTTGGTTATGTAAAGAACATTGGCATTCATCATATGGAAAAAAAAATTATGACCTTTGGGCTGCTCTGTTAAGGTCTACAAAGGCTTTTATATTTCATGGCAGCGACTCTTTCCTTGGCTTATGTGTCTTTCGGTGACCTTGAACGACTTTCATCATTTTTTGTTTAGGCAAAGACTAATTATTCATTTAGATTCAGCAGATGCGGTTTGTAAATTCAAATTCAAAAAACAATTAAAAACTTAAATAGGTACAAAACATTTAGTTTGTAAATTCAAATTCAGAAAGAGGACTTACTAAGGATCTTCTCCAATAACTTTTTTTTTAATATATATTGAAGGGCGATGAGAAATTTTTAAGTAATTTTAATGCATTGTAAGAGGAAAATTAACTTAAATATTACAAAAATGGTTAATATTTTTTCTCCACAAAAGAACCATATCGTTGGACATGTCCAAATTAAGAAAACATAAAATTATAATGAACTTAAGGGAGAAACATGTATCTCGACGAAAAATCTCATAAAGTTTCAAAATTGTAAAAGAATATTTCTATAATTATAATGTTGTAAAAATAATAAATTCTCCAACAAATTGTATTATAGTTCATATATTGTGTTGTATTAAATAGTTCATATATTGTTTTCATAGATTTTTACTTCGATGTTTTAAAATCAATAGGTTGATGTTTGCTTGAAAATGAAATACCTAAAAATAAATTAAGCATCTATCCTCTGGCTAAAAATCGATAAGGATTTACAAGTGGACTTTGAATTAACTAAAAATCGATAAAGATTTACAAGTGGACTTTGAATTAACTAAAAATAAATAAGTATTTACTTGTATCAAAATACAAATCAAACTAAAAATCGAATATCATGTGTCTAATACATATTATGTTTTCTTTTTATGCCATTTTTATAACCTCTATCAAGCCCTCAACCTATATAGTAGCTATTAAAACCAATCTTTAAAAACAAATTAAGGTGAGCACCAACCCAAAAATCACACATGGAGTGTGATTTCTTTCTAGACACATCTCACTCCAATAACACCCAAACATCCTAACAATATAAGGTATATATTCATTTTTGTGGTAACCAAATATTTCACCAAAACAACCTAACAATCTATGTTGTATATTGATTCTAGAGATACCCAATTATCACTTTCAAATAACCTGATAACATGGAGTACATGATTTCTTTCAAGTACGTGCCCAAAGAAACTCACAAAAAAATTCTAAAACACTACTAACTTGGGCCAAGATTCTTTGAAATTAAATTTATTAAGTAGACAGTTAGACTAAAAGGCATAAATGGTACAAAATAAGCCTAAATGGTTTGTAGAGAAGAGTCCAAACTGGTTTTTCAACAACCCCAATGGCAGTTTTCTAAATTAAGAAATATGTTGAGTGGGGTTTTGAGTAGGTCTTTGGTTCAAATCTCTTAAGACAAAGCTCAATTATTTAAGGTTTCTGAGTGGGTCTTTGGTTTGAATCTTCTGAAGGAAAAGCTCAATCTTTTTAAATTTTTGAGTAGGTCTTCTGGTTCAAATCTTATGAAGGAAAATCTCGATTGTTTAAAGAATGTTCATGATTTTCTTAAGAAACATCTTTCAAACTTAACAAGATTTCAACATAAAAGCTTAATCTACATCCTTCACCAAACAACAATAGTATCTCCGAGACCTAGTATCCTTTCCATATCATGCTTTGTATACAGAGTGTGATTCAACCCGGATGGAACTTCGACATTTTCTTCAAGCTCAGGGTCCTGAACAACAATCACATGATATGGAGAAAAATAGGGCATCCAAGCTTCTAAGAAACTCGGATCTGAGCGACTTAAAGAGACCAAAATGTCCACATCATTTGCATTGATCTCCATGGCCATCCTGGTACATTTTGTTGGGTATGTGAGGAAATACTTTTTTTGAGCAGATTTAGAATAGAATTTCCCATCAAACAGAAAAAAAAACATATTTTCCACTTATAGATTAAGATAGGAATTGTACCTATTTATTCTATTGACTGTTACCTGATACCTTAAAACAGAACGGAGAAATTTTATGTAAAATTCCTCATTCTTTCTTGCAAAATCTTGAGCATTTAAAAGTCCTTGGTCCAAAACATTGAAAAGAAAAATGGAAGAGCATACCTTAAATAAGATTGAGCTCTGCATATCCATCTTTAGCTCCAAATAGCTGTTTAAACACACAACGAATGTATGCTCTCACAACGCTTAAAGCATGGTGCATCTCACCTCGCCATTTTTACCGTTAACAATTGGTACCTTCACTGATTGACTTCACAACATTACAAACTGAAGCCCTCCTTTAGTCAACACGAAAATATAATGGTTGGGCAAGTAACGAAAATGGAAAATATCGCTTTTAGTCCAGTTGGAAAGCGAAATTTTAAGATCGACTGTAATGTCTTTTTTGGGGTCAGCTTCCGTGACAGAGGGGCTATATTTATGAAGCCTCGTTTCAAACTCATAAATGCCTGCAATTCAGTGCAGTCAAAGCAGAAAACTGGTACACGCTCAGAACTCTTATATTTTATTGAATTTAACAGGCAAAATTCCAAAGGCCATTAGAGAACTCAAATCTTTGTCAAGCTTGTATTTGTATGGGCACCAAAGGAACCAAATTTACGAATCTAAAAGCGCTATGACAGGCGAGCCACGGAAACTGATTTTCCAATAAAATATTTAGAAAACCCCACCTTATTCAGAAAAATGGAAGAACAAAAAAGAATTCGAATAGTGAAAAAGAGAAAGATGAACAATATTGGATGAGAGAGAGCAGAAGAATTCTTCGGGACTGCAGCCAACTTCATCTTCAACCCAGCGGCTACACTTTCCTCCAATGCCCCCATCTCTCTCTGAATTTGATAGGCTTGCCATGTGAAGTTAACAACTGTCACTAAATGGCTTTTTGATCCCCAAATTAAATACCGTCACTTGTGTCTGACCAGAATTATATATTTATTATCATTAGAGGCTTGTGATGGAGCTAATTTGGACCGTGCAGAAAAAGCTAGCATTTGCCGTTTGATTGTATGAATCTTCTTCACTTTGCATTCAAAGAGATTGAGTCTGCATTCTGTGATCACTGCAAATTTTGACATTGTGATTACACTTTCTATTTCTTTGTAGCAGATCAAGCATTATTTGACATTTTATATAGCGTAGCAGATCTTTCATTCTTGTCTGGCTACAATTCAAAGCTTTGTGACGGTACAGAAAAGACGGATTTTTTTAGATGTTGTACAGCTGCAATGTCGCTCACTTCTGCAACTTTTGGGCAATGCATTTAATGTAGCGTAGGCTGTAAAAAGCCTACCAAAACTTGTCTTCTACGGCACTCCACTACGGGACCACTTCACATGCGTCCATGTTTCTACGTACGGGTTGTCCCAGAGAAGTGTAAAAAATATAAAGATATTGTGTTGTTTCCTTAACCATTGGGTGAAATATGGAAGTCAGGCATCCGACAAATGTTTCTGGCGAAATACAATCCATTTTCGGGTGTGAGACAAAATTCCAAGCGTGGTGTGAGACAAATCCGACGAGCGTGAGAAAATTCCGAGCAGGCCGTACACAAGCTTCCCCAAAGGGGAAGCCTATCGGCTAATAAGAAATATGGGCAGAGATTTGATGAGTAGATTTTACACTCAAAATAATAATGCATTTTACATATTTATAGGATTGGTATCTCCTATTTTGTAGGAGAGATCTTATAACAGCTCTCTAATATAGATGAGCTATTTTTAATAGCTCATAATACAAAAAAAAAATAAACGCATTAACAAACCTAAAAAATAATGGAATATTCAACCACCTATAATCATGTGAGTTGTTATTAGTATTACAACTCACTTTACCTTACATGCCACATTATTATTTTAATGCATGTGAACACTAATTCCTAACACCCCCCTTTAGTGTGAAAATGGGATAAAAGTACATCACAATACTTGATGACCACACACAATAGCTCATCAAACACTATAAGAGTAGGGACAGACACATCTACTCATGTTAAGCAATAGGGGAACTAGCCTCACTATGCTTGGTACTGTCATCCAAGGATAGGGACAAACACATCTACCCATGGATCCTAGGATAGGGACTAACACATTTATCCAAGGTCTTATATCAGATTTGGATAGAGACAAACACATCTATCCAACATGAGTCATGAACAAGGACACACACATCTGCTCACAACAGTTATGACTCAACTTATATCAGGTTTCGATAGATACAAACACATCTATCCAATATCAGTCATGAACAGGGGCATGCACATCTGCTCACAATAATTATGATTGGGGACAAACATATCCAATCACAATCACCAACTCATATGACTGGGGAAAAACACTTCCAACAATTCACTACTTCATGAAAGGGACAAACACATCCATTCACCAACATATAAAGAGTTTGAGAACCAAGTCCTCATTGTCGTGTATGTAGCCATCATTGTAGATCATTACCACTCTAATCACAAATGAAATGAGGTGGTTGTTGCTGCCACCTAGAAGCCGATTTTGGCTTTAGTCATTTTGGCACAAGCTATTTTGTCACTAAAACAATTTTGCAACCCCATCGCTAATGACTAATGAGAGGTCATTGACTGTCCTCCAGCCTCCACTACCTCAACCTCCATTGTATTTGCTACTTAATTAGAAACCTTGGCTCATAGGCTCAGAGTTACAATGCTCTCTTTCTTTACATGCAACAATCCCCTAATACTCATGTTCTACACACGTACTGCATACTGCAGCAGTGATTGCTGAGGTCTTTTATATATGAGTTCAGAACAATAGAACAATCCACAGTTTGTCTAGATTATTTATATAGTTATTATTAATGCAACAGTTTTGAAAAAATGTACATCCAAAATCCTCAAAAGGCAGTTTTCAATTACATCACAAGGCAAAAGTGACAATAGAGACTTTTGTAACAACAACCAAGAGAGAAAAGACTCACAAGGTTGCACAGGGACAGAGGTTCTTGGATACTTAGGATACGGATACCGCTACGGGTACGGGTATGGCTATTTTTCAAAATAGGGGACGGGGGTACTTGGGTACGTCAAAAACTTCTTTTTAATATAATTTGATATTTCACAGAAAATATGAAAATACAAGTCATTACAATGAATTTTCAAAACAAGAGCAGTGATAAAATTTGCAGACGTAAGTATTGTTTTCAGTTTCAGATTTGCAATATGTTTGTAATAATAATATATGCTATACGTTTAGATGCATAACAGAGACATGAACAAGGTCATAAATTATATAACAATGACATATTGCAAATGATAAACTTCTAACTTGAACAGTGATAAAGTTTACTATTAATGAGTATTGTATCAAAGTTCCAAAGTGATTACATATTGAATTAAGCTTGATAGACAGCAAGCTGATACACAAACAAAAAACTGAAACAAAAATCAGAAATCTTAATCAAGGTCCTTAGCTATGATGCTCTCCACTAAGTACCCCCTGAGTACCCAGTACTTGGGTACGTGTCTCAGTACCTGGTACACGTCCCAAGGGTATGATTACGAGTACCCATGCAACATAGGAAAAGAGATATGTAAATGCCAAAGATGGAAGGGAAATGGAAGCTAAAGGAAAGTTGTAGCATTTTTTGTTTCTTTCATTTTCTTTGTGCTCACTGGTCATGTTAAAAATTGCACTATGTACAAGTTTATTGTCTTGCAATTTGAAACATCTATTGTCCAAGACACAATCAATTATCCCATTAAATGCTCCATGGATTTTGCTATACATATTTAAATATTTTCAAGAGTAGCAAATACCTGATCAACTAATTATCCGTGCCATCTTCACCATTGTGACTTTCAGATTCAGACAATCCTGCAATCATATAAGGTTATCTTCATATCTATTATAGAACATAATTTTTGAAAAATGCAATTGTCCATTTCATGAAAAAAGAATACTCCAAAATCTCACAATTCCAGTGACCCATCTGCCTTGCAAATTTCACAAGTCAAGCAAACACCAATCTCCAATTCAAGATCAGGGAAATTTTTGAAATAGGTATAAGCCTCCATGAAGCATAATCATCTCAACCTCCAACATGCAGCAGCCTAGAGCATATTACTCTTCATCCATTTGAATGCAAAGTAAGTTATTATGAGCCCACCTATGGTCAATCTATTTAGATGATTTATCATCGAATTGTGCAACAGGTGGTTCTATGTTTTCATTCTGTAGTCCATTTACTCTCTCTCTCTCTCTCTGAATATACAACTCATTTTAATAATCAAATTACTTATCCTTAGCCAATCAGCCTCTAAAAGCACTATGTGGAAGCATTTTGATTGAGTTTAATTATGATATAAGATCTATAATGTCCCTTCAATCAGTATAGGCAATCCTTAAATTTAGAGTACACGCACATTACCTTATGAAATCATGTCCACTGAAACTTGTAGGGAAAACACCCCTAGATTTTTTATCTAGTTATCAATTATGAAGCTGTGGAAAGAGAAGCTAAATTGAAGGTTTATGGACACACAAAATTAGACATGCCCGTAAGGAGAAAGCTCTACTCCGGGCACTCGCGGTGCCTGACAAACTAGCAACCAACCATTCTTTGGATTGGCAGCCAATTCGTGCAAAAATCCCACCAAAAGATGTATGTTCAATGGAATAACAAAAATATTACAAATAATTCTGATGACACCCAATTCTTGTTTCCAATTTAGCATGATTTAACATAAGCCTTTGTTGCTGAATGTTACAACTGCGGAGTGTTTCTGCACATCAATCAAGAAATGTATGAAGTTTGTATGTTTTACCAGACAATATCTTCACTGCGAGACAGACTTCCAAAGTATATTTCCTATTTATCTGCACTATAGAGACAGACTTCTGAAGTGTATTTCCTATTTATCTGGCACTATATTCAATATTGTCCATAAGTCAACACAACTGACTCCCACATAGTTCATGACCTAGAGCTCATATAAGTATTCGCCAGCATAAGATTTGCACATTAAAGCCTTAATTGATTTTCAGAAAGTGTCCAACATTATACATTCCTGGCATTTAATACTAATGATACAGACTTGATCCTCTGAGCATTGAATTGTAAGCAAAATATTGAAACAGCGAAAAATTGAATTCTAAGTGGTGCAAATGATAAATCTCTAAACAATTTGTACTCATACAACTGTCTCCTTTCAAGTCACCAATACCTTTGCTCCAGCAAGCTCCAGATGCAATGAAAATAGCAAGTGTGACTTGCCCTATTACAACAATTACATCCAACAACATGTCAATATTGTAATCTGAGTTTACTTTCACAATCTGCAGCCACACTTCTTGAAGTTACAAAACCTTCCGATGGCTCAGACAATTCTCCTAATTCGTGGTTGTATAAAAAGTCATGATCATACTTATCATCTCTAAGTCCTGGGCTGTGCAGCCAATTTGTGCTTGCCAGGTTTCCCTTTGAATGAATGCTACCTTGCTGACTTGCTGGGGAGATTCGGCTTCCTCTCTCGCTTCCAAAATCATCATCATCCAATTCACTCCCTAGCCCTAGGGCAATGCTTACACTATGTTCTGAACTAGCATTGCTGCTTGTTGCTACTGGAGAGTCAGATATACTAGCTGGCCTGCTTCTAGTAACTACTGATCTGACACTGTATAGAGAAGACGTCGGAATGTTGGTCATGAGAGGCCGCAAGCTACTGGGCGTACTTCGACGTATATCCTGGAAAAAATCAAGTTAGTCGGTCTTTTATAGTCTTCAACTAAGGCTGTTTACAAATACACAATTGATCCACCATCATCAATAGGTGGTATAAAATTTCATCGCTAAATGAAAACTTACATGTTCCAGACTAATACTACAGTAAATAGCAATCCCAAGAACCTAAAGAAGCGAAAGCATAGCATACCATGTGCCTCAAAGCCATATCCAAGGACTTCTTTGAAAGAGTCCGCCCAAAACCTGTACTATCTGGAGATGATGCAGGCTTTACTGGTCGTTTCAAATGCATGGTGGATGAAGTAGATCTTGTGGATAATTGGTCTTCCTGCCGTGGAGCAGCTTTTCTTGCACTGATTACTTTTTCAACCATCTTGCTACCAAGTACGCCAGGGATCATGATTTCATTTCCATTAACATGTGGTTTGCTGGACTGCACACTAGACCGGTCACTGCCATGGATTTCACTTGAGATTCTTCCTCTTGTGGTGACTGGCGAACAAGACTGTCTTCGGGGCCTGCCATTAGCATTAGATGCTTCATTAGAAGATCTTGCGGCACTGGGAGCTCCGGGTCTGCCTCTTGTGGCTGAAATTGGTCGGTCTGGCATGGTTGTTCTCAAATTTGGAGGCACATCAAGTGAAAAATCAGGCATAGATGGAGGAGGACATGGTCGAGATTTTACAGAAGGAGAGCTTCCTCGTGAAGGTGCTGAGCTTCTAGAAGGTATTGAGGTCGCCTTACTCACAGAAGAAGAGCGGCCTGGAGGCATAGTACTAATTTGACTAGAGGATGGAGTTGAGGGTCGTCTTGTTGGTGTGGATGGTCTTGATGATGGTCTTGATGGAGGAACTGTAGATCTTGATACAGGAACTGTAGACCTTGGGGCTGTAATAGTAGGCCTCGCTGTGGGGGTTGAAGGCCTTGATGCAGTCCCTGCAGATCTTGATGCAGGAACGATGGGCCTTGATGTAGGTGTAGATGGTCTCGATGCAGTTGCTCCAGACCGTGATGTAGGCATCATAGACCTTGGTGCAGACACTGTAGACCTTGAGGTTGGAGTAGATGGCCGAGATGGAACATGACCCATGCCTGTGGACATTGATGACCTCTTAATATTTGTATTCATAGAATTGTTTGACCCAGAAGAGATACTAGTCTGTCGTGAAATCAAACTACTCCTCGCAGCCACTGATGTTGCTTCCATCTGATGATTCATGAGCTGTACATTCAAAACTATGTCATTCACTACTTCAACCATTAAGTTGTAAAAAAGACTGAAAGAGAGCATTCCAATGTAAATCATACAAATATAGGAACAGAATAGGTGAAGCATACATGTTGAGCAATACAAACACAGTAAAAAGAAAGAAAACTTTCTTTGACAAATGAAAACAGAAATAACAAAACCATGAAGCACGCGCTCCCTCAAAATATATTTATTTTTGACACGAGAGAAACAATAAGAGAAATTTGATGATGAAACAGAACAAAAAAAAATCAAAGATATGGAATGAACATTCATGACCGGTGAAATAGAGACCACCTTGTAATCATTTAACATATTTTTAAGATATAAAATCATTTACCAGTTAATCTATTCAGTAGCAGGAAGGCCTGGAAGAGAGTGTTTCAATATAAATCATACAAACACAGTGTCAACAGAAAAAGATATTTTATTTCAGTGATGAACAGCAGAAATAGCAAGACCATAAACAGAATACTCCCAGAATTGAATATGTTCATAACAGTATAATTTGACAAATACTAGAAGCACTGGGAGAAATTTGTTGCTCAAACTGAACAAAAAAAATGCAAACGTGGTAGAAGTGATGTTCATAACCAGTACACTGGAGAACATTTTTATTTAGTAATCATTTGAGAATATGATCTCATACACCAATTCATCCATTCAGTTCAAAAAAAAGCCAATAAGAAACATTCCAATGTTAAACAAAGATAGCTAAAAGTCAGTTAAAGCATTTACGTTGGGCAGCTTGATCACGTTAACAAAGGAAAAGAAATTTTCTTTTAGTGAACAACAGACATAGAAAGACCATGAACTGCATGCTACCTTAAATATATTTATAGTTTGACTTTTGACTATTGACATGCATGACATGAAACGAGACAACAAAGTGTAAGAGAAACTTAACTTTGAAATACTAAAAAATGTAAAAGAGATATAGTGGCATTCCTGAATAGTGGAACAGATTTTATATTGTAATCGTTTCAACAAGGGGAATACTTAATGCTAACTAAGTTGCATTTTACAACTACACGTGCATTTTGTTCCATAAACTCTATTATCCTTGAATTTTGTCATTCAACCTCCTTTTTGTCTTTGATGCTCAATATCCTCAACATGCATATGATAGAAGCAGCATACAGATATTTGTGCATAACCTTGTTCTCACAAGACAAAAGACATTTTCAAAGACTGAACAAACTTGGAAAATAAAATCAAAAATTACCTTTTGACAAATCTCTAGACAGATAGGGTTATTACTCTCCTATCTAAAGGTATTTACTCACCTTGGATATTGGATCTTTTTTTCACCTTTCAAATTTGACTCTTACGTATAATTATAATATCAAAACTTATATAATTTTTGGGGTTGCGAGCACAATTGGCCTGTGTTATCATTTATAGAAAATGTGTTCTCCTATTTTCAATTATTCATAATGTTACAAGTGAAACTGTTCCAAGGTCATAAGATTTCTTGACCAGATTTCTTCTCCCACCTTTCACACCTGTTTTGTCAATCATATTTGATATTTCTATTACTATTTCCCAGGCTGAAATATATGATGTGTGCATGCACACCTTATAAGGGAAAAGATCCCCACTGTTTAGCATAATAGCATAGACCAATAGTTGGGATAGGATATACTGATTGTAGTGCCAACTTTTATAATGTGACTATAAGTTGTCCAAATCTGAAATTATAATATTTAATACAATTAGTACGTAATAATAATACTAAAGCCAAAATAAGATGACATGTATAACAATCACATAATGTTTTCACAAGTTTAAGACCACCTTAGGTTTTAGGGTATTTTAATAATGCTTAAGTAAATTGATTCAAAAGCATCAATCCCTCCAATTGAATATGCCAAACAAAAACAGTAGATTAACCACGATATGATATTATAAGTCCCACTTTTGCATACATTATTTGGAAGTTGTATGATATACTTAGCAGACGCTGAACATGGAGTGCTAAACTACCAGATACTTTCCTGATTCCTCTACATAATAATTAAATAAGATATAATCTTCTAATCATAGAAGCAAATATTATTCTTGGGAATATCTAGGCAAACCAAAAGAGATATTTTCAATTTTTAGGGATAAATATTGCAAAAATATCTGGAGATTTTCAGATATCCAAAAAGTGCATGAAAACAAATAAAGGAGAAATAATTGATGTCTTGATTTACTATCAAAATTTTATAGACCGTGACAGATTTCTTATGAGATTGTGATTGCTATGGAGGCCATTCATTCCATAGCAACCTCTTAGGAGAAGGCCACATTCATCAAACTTGAAATGGCAAAAGCTTATGACAGAATGAAGTGGGCATTCTTTTGGCTTTTGGATTCAATGGTGATTGGGTTAATCCGATCATGATTTGTGTTACCTCTACTACCTCTTGCTTGATTCTTGTTAATAGTGAACCTTCTGAACTTTTTAGTGCTACTAGGGACCTTTGACAATGGGATCCCCTTTCTCCTTATTTGTTCATCAACATGGCTGAGGGTTTGGATAGATTTATTAAATTCCATGTTAGACAGTCTAATTCAGGGATGGAGATGGTGCCATAGTCTGCCTCCTTATTCTCACCATCAGTTTGTTGTTGATGCAATTTTGATGGGCAAGGCCAAAATCAATGAAGCTATTAATTTTGGGAGGGCTTTGGACACTTTATGGCTTCTTAGGGCAAACAAATAATGAGGCTGTCTTCTATCTTCTTCTTTAATACTCCTCAACTTATTCAGAGTAGAATCGCTCAGATTCTCAAATTCTAAATTGGCTCTCTTCCTCTGGTTTATCTTGGGATCCCCCTTGGTGTTAGACCTGAACACAGAATTTTGGCAAGAGGTTTTGGATATGTTTCGAAAGAAGGTTAGCCATTAGACTTGTAGGTGACTTTCTTCAACAGAGTGACTCTTTTGAAGGTGGTGGTATGGGCTCTTTCTATTTACAGATTTTTTGTGTAGGTTGCCCCCTTTGGCTTTGTCAAAGAGTCTCATGCTCTCACTCCCCGATTTTTCTGATCTGGTAATTTTCTCTCTTCAAACTGGAGTTTGGTTAGGTGGGATTCGGTTTGTAGGCCGAAGTAGGAAGGAGGTCTCGAGCTCCTGCCAGCTTGTATGATTGGTTAGGTTTTATCTGCTAAATTATATTGCAGATGGATTACTTGCCAGGATCAGGACTGGGCTAGAATTCTTTACCCATAAGTACCTTGAGGGAGTAAACACCTCAGATGTGCCTCGTTGCAACCTTAAGGGGAAGGATTCTATGATTTGCGATACTCTCAAAAGGAGGGCAAAGTTCATCAAGGAGGGCCTATTTTGGATTTCTTATAAGGGATCAGATGCTCTTTTGTGGTACGATTTTTGGGATCGTCGCCCCCCAATTATCTCAAAGTTCCCCCATCTTTAGTCCCTTTGTGATATTTTGATTGAGGCCAGTTGGAGTAAAGTAGAGGATCTCAAGACTATATAGATCAAGGGTCAGATGGAGACAACTTGTTGGAAAGATCCTCAGGAGTGACCCCTTGGTGGTACTGTGGAGGATTGGCAAGGGTTATTTGAGATCTTAGCTGGTAGACTTTGCAACTGCCTTAAAAGAAGGGATATTTTGGCATGGGGCCCCTGATCCGAAGGGCAAATTTTTGTTGCCTCAGGCTACCTAGAGTTGGATAGACAGTTGTATGGTCAGGTTAGGGTGCCATGGTGGAAGCACATGTGGAATAAATTCAATTTCTTCCTTCAGCTTGTTGCTCAAAAAAAAGTCTCACCTAGAAGAATTTGCGAAAGAGAGATTTTCAAGGTCCTATTTGTGTTCTTTGTAAAAATAGTGAAGAATATACTTCACGTCTCATCTTTCAGAGTCCTTACTCTAGGGGAGTCTGGCACTTTTGGTGGAAATCAGAAAACCATACCTGTGTCCATGCCATTCCTTTTCTACTTGTTGCTTGGGTTATTGGCCCTAGTTTCATTATATGGAATTTTTGGTTAGAAAGGAATTAAAAGATTTTTAAGATTCAAATGTGGTGAGCACTCACTTGTGGCAAACGATTCTCAATAGCCTTCAAGAGACTTTCAGCCAAATGTGATCTTTATGTGGCTATGGACTCTAATGATTTGGCTGATATAAGGAATTTGAATCTGGTGGGCTGCGGTTCAGCATTCTCTACAGGTAGAAGATCTAGACAGTCCAAACAGAAGATTCATAGAGGGGCGATGGCCTCCCCCTCTTGAAAGTTTTGAAGGTTAATACTAATGGGTTTTCCAGGGGGAATCTTGGACATGCAGGAATTGGTGGCGTTGGTAGAGGCAGCGATGGAGGTGTTGCATTCTTTTTCTCTATCTATAAGGATAAACATGTTGGAAGATTGTTGAGCATGTTAGAAATTGTTGATTAGACCTTGACTCTGTGTGCTGACATTAGTGTTTTGTCATTGATGTCAACATACTATTGTTGTTGCAGACTATGTGTTTAGTTTGTTCAGTAAAGATGATTTCAGTTGTTCAAGTGATATGTTGAAGATCTTTTGCCACGATTCTAGATGATGTTTCAGATATGTCTGTAGTTGATTTTGGTCAACTTACAGAGGTTTGCATGACAGTTTGAGTGAGATTACTTCTTGTATATGCAGCTTACAGAAATTTCAAAGTATATCAGATGGATGTTAAGTCTGCATTCTTGAATGGTGAGTTAGAGGAAAATGTTTACATTGAGTAGCCTGATGGATTTCCACTAACCGATGAAGAAGATATGGTTTGTAAATTGCAAAAAGCATTGTATGGATTGAAGCAAGCTCCTAGAGCCTGGTATGCCAGATTGGACAGATACTTGACAAAGATTGGATTCAATAAAGGTGAGATGAAATTATTTCTTGGATTGCAAATTACACAGTTGGATAAGGAAATTTTCATTACACAATCCAAGTATGTCAAAGAATTGTTGAAGAAATTTGGTATGGAAGACTCAAGCCGATTGGAACTCCTATGATGACTAGTTGCAAATTGACTAAAGATGATAAATTCCCTTGTGCAAATCAAACAAGATACAAATCAATGATCAGTGGATTGCTATACTTGACTCAGACTAGACCTGATATATTGAATGTCGCTTGTGTTGTGGCAAGATTTTAAGCAAATCCGAAGGAATCACATGTTGTTGTTAAAAGAATATTCAGATACTTGAAGGGAATAGTTGACTATGGCTTATGGTTTGGTAAGGATAATGATTTCACATTTTGTGCATATACAAAATGTTGATTGGGCAAGTAATGTGGATGATAGGAAAAGTACAAGTGGTGGTGCATTCTTCTTGGGTAAGAGACTAATCTCTTGGACTAGTAAGAAACAAGATTGTATTTCTCAATCCACTGCTGAAGCTGAGTATGTTGTTGCTGCTATCAATTGCACTCAAGTTATTTGGATGAAGCAAATGCTAAAGGATTTAAGGATAAACATTGATGAACCTATTGTTGTTTACTGTGATAACTCAAGTGTTATAAATATTTCAAAGAACCTTGTGCAACATTCAAAGACAAAGCATATTTCTATTAAGTATCATTTCTATTAAGTATCCCTAGCATATTTCTATTAGCTAATGATGCTAGGGATGGCATCAATCCAGAACATTATCAGAATATCATTCTCTAGATTGATGAGTTGGGGACTACTCCTTAGGGGGAGCAGTCTTGTGCATCTTGTGGATCGGCATTGCAAATTTTCACATCAACCTTTTAAGGTGAGTTCAATTCATTTGATGTCTTTGGCCCTTTACCATTGATGCCAAAGGGGGAGAGATTGTGTGAAAAATAGGATAATCAGGAAAGATTATGTTGTGAGTTTTGAAGCTGGATATTCAAAGTGATCAGATGGATATATTGTCTCTTGATGTCTTTGTGCATTAATCAGTTTTTCACTTTATATGTTGCCATCAATGCCAAAGGGGGAGATTGTTGGGCATGTCAGAAATTGTTGATTAGACCTTGACTGTGTGCTGACATTAGTGTTTTGTCATTGATGTCAACATACTGTTGTTGTTGCAGACAGTGTGTTTAGTTTGTTCAATAAAGATGATTTCAGTTGTTCAAGTGACATGTTGAAGATCTTTTGCTACGATTCTTGATGATGTTTCAAATACGTCTGTAGTTGATTCTAGTCAACTTACAGAGGTTCGCATGACAGTTTGAGTGAGATATGATTGATTTATCAATTGCCTGTATTTCAGTGATCCAGTTGTTCAGGATGTGTCAGAGGTTAAGTTTTTGCTTCGGTATGAATCGGATTGGTCGATTAAGTTGGTGTGAAGCTCGTGGTAAATTTGGGACTTATTATTGTTTCCTCCATTGGTGTTGTTCATGATTCAGAGTTCGGCAAGTTATCTTTTTAGTATGACAAAGTTCAGTGTTCAGTATTGTTGATGATTAGTACATAGATGAGTTCGGATTTTGAGGTTGAAATGATGTGAAGATTCGGGAAGCTATTCTTGCTGCTTGCTTGTGTTCTTGGATTGTGTTATGACAGTGTTGATGGTTCGCATTGGTCGTGGTGATTGCATTTGGTGATTTGCTAGCGCATTAACATTTCTTCATTTAAGTCCTAGTCGACTTGGTGAAGTAACATGTTATGATTCTTGGTGCGGATTCGGCAAAGTTGGTGTGTGTTCGAGGATGATGTTTTGGGTCCTATCTAAGGCTTGGCCAACTTGATTTGGATCACATGGAAGGTTGAGCATAATGTTCATATCATTTGTTCTTATAGGTCTTAGCCGACTTTGTTGTTGATTTTTTCATTGAACCAGGTTTGATCTGGTTGTGAGCAGCCCTACCCCCTACCCTATATGTTGGTTGACTGATGACTTCCAAAGGCGACCAGGGTGGGTTCTCTAATCGATCCTATCTTTTCAGGGGGTTCCTTCCGACCAAATCTGAATCTTCGCGTTGCCTACAATAAATAGATAGAAGGCAACGCGAGGATTCAGATTCGGTGATCGATATCCAATAGTAGTTCAAGCAAATCCTGTATCCAAAAAGTATCATATTCAGAAAATAGAAACATAAATAGATGATTCCTCTCTACGGATTCAGTCGCTTTCTCACTCTCTCCTCCCACCCACCCTAGCCTGTGCCTGGTGAAAAGAAGGGGGGAGAAGGCTATAGTGTCGAGGAGAGGTCCACAGATGACTCAGCAGGGTGGGTAGGGCATGTGTAACTACTTAGATGCAGGCGATTGTAGCGGCCTAAAGAGTCATCTTGTCAGGCCTGGAGGATATAGTAGGGGCCCGGGTGGGGGGAGTTATAGCACTATTCCCAAACAGGGGTTCTATGCCAAGGGTATGTATATTGCCAATGCATGCATGCAAAGGTAGATTAATTGTGGGGGGCATAGTCGGCTAGAATAAGAAGGAATATGAGTTGCTCCTCGAGTACCCAAATGGGGTTTAGCTAATCTAATGATGAAAGATTCCTCACGAAGGGAGCCCCTCTTTTCTATAAGGGCCCAAGTTCGTCATAGAATAGTAGGGCTAGCCCAGAGGATCCAAAGTTTCAATCCGAGCCAATGAGTAATAGCGGATACCGGTAGAACAAATAGTTAGGAGGGGCCCCACCCGAGCAATTCATGTGGAAAGTCCCATTCCTCTGCATGCACCAACCCACCCCCCTACAATAATATAGAAGGGGGGCCCCTACCCCTACTATTCTAATGGGCAAAATGCATAAATGGGCAATCATTTGTGATTGTGAATGTAGAGGAGAAGAGAGAGGTAATGTATGCATTATGCCACTGAGGCAGAAATTGTCCTTCATTGGAACTATATTGGCATTACGGATGTTGTAAGTCAGTTCGGTTGTATTGGACAGTTTGTCCACCTTGGTGAATTCTGATCAATGATTGATCAATGAACCCGACTGAGGGTCAGATCATTGTTATTGTATTGTGAGAAGTGTGTTCTAGGCAGTGGGCTTGTGAATGCATGTGCATTCTTCTTTTGTTTTCATTTGCTCTTAATCTAGCAATACTTTTAGCAGAGTACATTTATCTTGTGGGTTTGACTCCCACCAGGGTTTTCCCTTAACCGGGTTTCCTCAAGAACAAATCTGGTGTTGTGACTTATGTGTTGTGGATCTTGCATTACTGTTTATCTTTCAGATCATTAATTGGATTAAGTGTGTTAAAGTTTTAAGTGCAATACAACTAATTCACCCCCACCCCCTCTCAGTTGTGCTTGTCTTCTTTGGGCCTAACAAAACATTCTAATAACCTTATGGAAGCTCTTGCTATTCTTTATGCTATTGAAAGAGGGTGTTCTCTATGTTGGAAACAAATTATTTGTAAATTTGATTCATAGACTGTGGTGGATATGTTGAATAAGCAAAGTTTGGATGGGGTTAATCTATGTTCTTCTCTAGATCATGTTTCCTTTTGTCATATTCCATGCGAATGGAATGGTGTGGCTGACTATCTAGCCAAATGGGCTTTTGAGAATCTTGACAGGTGGGATGTGGATGATTGGGGGCTACTGCCCCCAGAATACACGGTGACTCCAGAAAAGTTAATTATTGGAGACAGGATATGTAGGAGTTTTATCTATGGGATTCCTTTGGGAACTTCTTGTTGCTTGTGTGTTGTCCTTAGTTGGGCATGGTGCCTTTTGCTTTGTACTCTTTGCTTTGTTTTAAATAAATTTTTACCCCTTTTTAAAAAAAACACTATTTAATAAATTTTAGAATTTATTTTTTACTTTACCTCTAAAATTGTAAATACAAACAAAAACTAAAAATAATAATATATTACTATTTGAAAAATAATTAATCTACTAAAAGTACTAAGGTATAACAATTTAATTTACTTTTTAATAGAAAATTATATAACTATTAAAAAAACTTAAATTTATTTTTATTGAAATTTTAAAAAATTGTTAAAAAAGTTATTTTTATATATAAATTATAAATTTGAAAAATTTAATTTAAAATTAAATAAAATATATTACAGCTTGAAAATGAAATGGAAAACCTTTCAAAAAATTAAAAATATGCTTACCACATTTATTGATGTAAACAAAATTAAAAATTAAAATTATCACAAAACAAAATGAGAATCAAATGAGAGAAAAACCATTTTATAAATTAATAGATTATTATATTATAAAATGTTTGCTACATTTATTGATGTAAACAAAAATAAATAAATAAATTTAACACAAAACAAAAAGAGAATCAAATGAGAAAAAAACCATTTTATAAATTAATAGATTATTATACTATAACTTGATAAATAAAAAATTATTTTTGACTGAAATGAATGCAAAAAATGGAACTTAAAACAATGTACACACCTGGAGAAGGCCTTCAAGAACACGGAAAAAAAAATCCCTAACCACAAACTACTATCAGAAATTCTGTGGAAAATTTGATTGCTGTTCAAAATTTTCACATGCTTGTTAGAGTAGAATTTGTGAAAGGGTTTTTAGGACATAAAATTGCAAACAAAAACCCACGCGGAAAAAAATGCAGAAATGGAAAACCACACCAAAAAAACAGGTAAAATTGCAAGCCATGCAGAAAAACCTAAACAGAAAACGGAATATTGCAAAAAGCCAAAAAAAATCAGCCAAAATTACAACAAAATGATAGTTAAAAAAAATACATATAAAATCATGATCACTAGGCTTTTGGCCCTAATATTGTGCAATCTTGAACTAAACAATTAAGCACGAGAGCAAGAAACAAGAGCTCACAATTAACACAAGATCTTTCTCCAATCTGCTTCTATGGTTTTAATCATGATCTTGATATATTCATGTGCAAACAAAGTTTGATCTGTAATTTGCATAATGTATGATTGTTGCAAACTCAACTACAGACTAAACATGTTTCTGTCTGGCAACTCCAAAGAGAACATGATGAAAACTTCAACAAACCAACAGAAACTGTATTTCAAGTACTTCATGTGAAAGCAAAATTTGACCTGTAATCTGCACAATCCATGATTCTTGCAAACTCACCAGACACCTAACATGTTTTGCCAACTCCAAAGCTAACGTGCTGAAACTTCAACACGTCAAAATAAAATGCATCCTCAAGTACTCAATTGAAGATACTCGTACAAATTACAGCATAAATGGATAATAAATTGCAGAAAACTTAGGTAGACAGAATACCGCACAATGTTTGACACTGAATTACTTAGTGGAAACTTTCCCGGAGTAAAAATAAACAGCTTTACTTCTGCTTCAGAGATGTACCTTTACTTTTTCTTTAGCAATGTTAAATGCATCATTACACAACAGGATGGCTCTCTTGGAGCATAAAACTCTATTAGTCTCTTCCATACACTTATAACCTTGGCTTCTTATCGATCCTGCTTGCAAGTTGCCAAAAGAAACTGTTACACGTAGACTAAATATATAAATGCTGGAGACTCATTTGAGTCGCCAGATGCTTCCTATTCCTTGACCCACATGTTTCTGTTCCTGCCATAATAGAATATAGAAAGAAAACCACATAATGATTGACACTGATTTAAATAAAGGAAACTTTCCTGGAGTAAAAATAGACAGTTCTACTCTTGCTTTAAAAATGTTTAACTTGTGGTCACACAACAAGATGGCCCTCTTGGAGCATGAAACTATATTATGTGTCAGTGTGTCACTTACAACCTTGCTGTTCTTAATCCTTCTTGAAAGTTGCCAAGAGAAGCCATCACATCTAGACCAGCATAACTAAATAGATCTAGAGACTCATTTCAATAACCACATGTTTCCTATTTCTTGATTCGCACGCTTCCTTTGTTGAACACTTCAGGATGCTAAGAGGAGGGAGGGATGAATCAGCACGCAACAATTACTTAACTTATTCTATCAAACACCTTTAGCAATTAACTTTAATCCAACTAACCAATTAATGAAAGATATTGCAAATGAGCACACAAACACATTCCAATGCATATGACGTCATGCAAAGCACAGCACGCCACAATAGGACCAAATTCATTCTCTTCACCCTTCCACTAATGCATATCCAAACCAATAAGTCATAAACAGATCATCAAAATTAGCTGAGTCATCCAGAGACCAACACAGACAGCAATATCACATTTAGAACAACATATCTTTACTTGCAGAGCAAACCAGCATAAGACATTCAAGCTGGAACACTGCACAAACGTTAGAAACATGTCAACAAAATTGCATACCTTGAGATTCCAATGCAGAGCATTCTCCGAACCTATCCTGACCATTCCTAACAGCCAGCCTCTCTATCAGCAAATAGCAAAACACAACTTCTTCCAAAATACTGTGGACTTCAACATTCACAGACCATGCATTACAGAACCAACACTACAAGCTAACAACTTGTCATGTGGAGGCATGTATAGCATTCTTCCATAGGGACTTCAAATTCGCTTTCTTGCATATTTTAGCTTCCCATTCATCCATCTTTCCGAATACATCTCATACAATCTTATCATCATCATTCATCAGATTAATCATGTGAGCACAACATTTCAAATACTCTTTCCTACATATCAAGCTTTAGGCACTCTTACTTGCATATCAAACTTCTAAAACTCTTTCCTACATAGCAGACTTCAAATACTCTTTCCTGCATATTAGATGTCTTCATACTCCTGTACTCCTCAACATCAAGTTGATATCAATGCACAAAGCATGTTGACATCAATGACGACACTCAACACATTAGCTAACAATCTCCCCCTTCGTTATTGATGGCAACACCAACAAAAAAGCATCTGCATTTTCTCTCCATTGTCTGTATATATCTCCCCCTTTGACATCAAGGACAATGGGCATGAGAATTAAAAGATCTTCTGAATGTATCACTCCCCCTTTCAAGGACAACTTCTGCAAAACTTTTCCTACAATTAGGAAACCTCAACCTTCACTGCTCCCTCTGAGACTAGCAACCACATCATCTCAAGAGACATAAGATAGATAGTAGGTCTCCCCCTAGAAAGATGCAACCCTCTTATGCATCTAGTTTGAAAAAAGGAGGGGCAATAACCCCTAATCTGTCACGGAGATACTCAAAAGTATCCTCCACCAATGCCTTCGTGAAAAAATTTGCAAACATATTCCAACTTAACTTTATTTTCAGTAACTTTCTCTCTCAAGAAGTGATACCAAATAGAAATGCGTTGTCTTTGAATGCATCACCAGATTCTTTAAAATATTGATAGCACTTGTGTCACCATACATTATTGGAATAGCTTAATCAATAGATTACCATCATATCCTTAAGAGTTTGTTTCATCCATATTATTTGAGTACAACATGATGTTGCAGCAATGTATTCTACCTCTATAGTAGATAATGAAACTAAATCCTATTTTTTACTTGTCAAAGAGACCAATCTGTCTCCCAAGAAAAATGCACCGCCACTTGTACTTCTTTTGTCATTTGCACATCCAGCCTAGTCAACATCACTAAACAATTTTAGAGAGAAATCATTATCTCTTTTGTAACATTATCCAAAATCCAGAGTCCCTTTCAAATATTTGAATATCCTTTATACTGCCATCTCATGAGATTGCTTGGGATTAGCTTGATATGGCGGCCAAACAAACTGCATGCATGAGGCAGTCAAATACAACAATCTTATCATAGACCTATAAAACTTTTGACCAACTTTCGGAGATTCATCACCTTTGCTTAAGTGACAACCAACAGCCATGGGGGTTCCAACTAGTTTAGAATTCTCCATCCCAAACTTCTTCGACATTTCTTTGACATACTTGGTCTGAGATATGAGAATACCATTTTCTTTCTGGATTACTTGAAGATCTAGAAAGAATAACAACTAACCAATCATAGACATTTCAAATTCTTTTTGCATCTCTTCAGCAAATTTTTTGCAAAGGTTGTCATCTCTTCCAAATATAATATCATCAACATATACAAATTACAATCAACAATTTATTAATTTCAATATTAAGGTAGAGATTGTTATTTGCAGTACCTTTCCTAAATTTTTGTTGCAGTAAACACTTGTCCAATCTAGCATACCAAGCTCTAGGAGCTTGTTTGAGACCATAGAGAACTTTCTTGAGTCTGCAGACCATATCTAGATCATCTGATAACTCAAAACCATTTGCTCTTCTACGTAAACTTCCTCTTCCAATTCTCCATTCAAAAATGCAAACTTAACATCCATCTAATACACTTTGAAGTCTTTATAGGCAACAAAAGCAAGAAATATTATAATAGCTTCCATTCTTGCTACCGGAGCAAAAGTCTCTTCAAAATTTATTCCTTCAACTTAAGTATAGCCTTTACATACCAGTCTTGCATCGTTTCTTGTGATTTGTCCATCTTCATTCAGCTTGTTTTGAAATACCCACTTAGTTCCAATCACATTTTTGTCCATTGCTCCGGGAACTGTTGATGGGTGTTTTATGGCTGCATCAACAACAGAATAAAATGCCAAAGTATCTTATCCTCTCTTGAGCAAAATCATGTGTATGCTAAGATTGCGAAAGATCATGCAATTGACTCCAAGATTCTTTTTTGTGTATGGATAAGCTCTGTGGTCATTATGATTTGTTGTTAACACAAAGGGAATTACATTTGAATCGTTCTTCACCTCTTTTGCAATGTTGAATGGAACTTCATCGGATATTGCAGCTTTGTAATGCTTCTTCAAATGGGCACAACTGAAATGAACTAAAAATTGAAGGGAAAGGGTTAGAAGGATCTAAATCTACTCCTAAGGGAAATGATATCAATGAATAGGGCTCCAATGGACAAACTCCCAATAACCAAGCTTTGCTTCGCCAAGATCAACTACAACTCCCCAAGAAATGGCGCAATTTTCTAAGGGTTATGCAAAGAAGTTCAATATCACAATGAACACCATCATAATAAACAATGCACATTTAATGATAGAAGTTAAGCATCAATAAAAAAAGGGGTCTCGGGCTAACTTTACACGATAACTTACAATCAACAAACTACCAAAAGTATGAACCACGGAAATTCATCAAACACCATTTCATTTCTCCATTGAAATAAAAGCACTTTATCTAACAATTGAGAAATTACAAAGACGCCATGCAACAAGTTGAAATAAACATGAATCCACCATATCTTCAATGAAAACTGTTTTTATTTCCCCAAGTCTTACAACAATGTCTTCCCCTTCTTCTACCCTACTTCTACCTTAAGGAGCAAGAGATAACTATCTGCTTATTTGCCTATCTATCTATGATTCCACCTAATCTCATGAATTACAAATGAGAAGGCAGGGCCTTTATATTAATTTTCAAATTACAATGTGCAGATTGAAATAGAATAGTGCCCAAATTTTGCCACTGTAGCCCTAATTAGGGTTAGGGTAAGAGAGAATCTATGTCATAAATGAGCGAGTCCACATGGACCAATCAGAAGAGGGGTGTCCACTTAGTGGGAGAGTGGTCAAAGATGACCCGTAATGGCCAAAGGTTACCACTAAGCATTAAATGGTCATCTGCCCAAAATTGGTTATCATTTATTCCTTTCCTTCAACACAGAGAATCTAGACATGTTAATCTTGGAAGGTGATTGAGCATCATTCTTGTTGACCATTCTATCATTGTCGAAGTCTTTCATACTTGAATTTTATCTCAAGAACCTGAGTGTTTTCCTTGAATGTCTAGAATGGGAATTCTTCCTCCTTGTTCTTTCTTGACTGGGATCTTTGGAGGGGATATTTGGATTTCCAGAAGAACTTCAAAATGTTGCATTCTTCCTTCTACACTTGCACTTGCACTTTGATCTTTAAGGTCTGGAACCTTGCATGCCCTGAACTAAATTGCTTAAAACTTGGACGTCTTCAACACTGGAACTAAAATTTTGGGACTTGATTGTCTTCCTTGAACATTTGGAACTAGAACTAGAACTCTTCTTCCTGCAAAATAAAATAATTGGCGTAAGAACCATGCAAGGAATTTAAAATATAACACAAAAAACTCTTCCATAGTTTTCTCTCTAAAAAAAATCCTCTCCAAAATTCACACGCTCTTTCTTGAACTTTTCAATTTGTTTTAAATTTCTCGTCTCTTTTCAGATTTTTTTCAATCCGCTTCAGAGTCACTTCTCTTCAAATTTCTCAACTTCTCTCTCTCTCTCTAACTTACTGCAAATTCACCTCTATCTAGAAATAAGTCTTTTCTTTTCAAAAACTCTTTCTCTCTCTCTCTAAAAACTCTTTCTCTTTGTTCAAAATTATCGTGCCTTCTCTCTCCAAAATTCCATTCTAGGTGCATACTTGCAGGGGGTGAAATTTCTTTACACTTAGGTACATTTTAAAATATTCCAATGTTTTATTAATTAAATATTGGATGTTCAGAAATTTCAATGTTTAATTAAACTCAAAATATTTTCAGTATTTTTTGATATCCATCTTGATTCCGACTTGGATATTTCACATTTAATGAATTTTAAATCCATTTTCGCAATCTCTTTCCTCGGGTGCACTTTAGACATTGATAAGTTTCCATCATTGTTATATTAAATCACTTCTTTGAGTGCATATTGTTCATAGGCGTGGATTTAGGCAAAATTTTAATCTTTTCTTTTTGAGCCCTTCCTTGGTGCAAACTAGACATGAAAAATCTACTTTTTGCAATTCCTTTGCCAATGTTTTATTGAAATAAATTTTCCACTACTTCCAATGTTTTGGCCGAATTATATCCAGTCCATTTCTATTATTTCCAACTTATCATTAAGGTCTTGAGCACAAATTTAATTAATCCTTCAATATTTCCAAACATTAAATTTGGATGCCAATTAAATAAAACTTTACATACTTAGGCAATTTCACCTATTTCCTTCAATTTCCTCTTCTTGGGTGTGAGCTATCCATGGTCAAGAATTTTCAATGTTTAACTTACCGCTTCAATTTTTGGCAATTCCCTTTATGAGCGGAAAGATGTTGAAGAGGAAATTCATATCATCAAAATGATCCTTGCCCATGAAAGGTTTGCACCCATGAGCGCATATTTACATTTACGGAGGATTTTGAACTTTATAACATTTCCTTAAGCATAGGAAAATAGTGCTCTAAGCACATCTCCGTAAGAGTGAATGACTCTTAATATTCAAATCAATTTCCTTTGTCATGTAAGATTTGCGCCCAAGCGCATATGAGAGCTGGTGACGAATTCGTATCTTTTGAACAATTTCCATGTCCTATAGATCGCATTCTAAGCGCATATGAAGACTTGTCATTGAATTTTAGTGTTTTGCACTTTTTACTCGTCCTTCTAAAAATTGCACTTTGTACACATATTCATAAGATGATAGAACCAATTCCCTTGTCGTGCATAATCTGTGATCATGAGTGTGCTTTGGAAGAGACCATGGACTTTTATATTTGCAACGTTTTCCCTGAGCATGGCAAAGTAACGCTCACAGGCCCAAATCAAAACATGTGATGGGTTTTCAAGACTTGAATTTCTTAGCACGAGCATATTCACAGATTCATCCTTTGGAGAATTTCATTAGCAAATGCAACTTCAATGTTCATGATGCAAATGAGACCAGGTAATGTATTTCATCATCCTGAATAAATTCCTTAACTTTGCAGGTTTGGCACTCATGAGCACATGTGAGGCAGTATGGAGAATTTTGCACATTGAGTGTGATCTTCAATAGAGAGAACTAGCACTCTGAAGGGCATATTCACAAAGAGAGGCAGATTTTGAAAACTCTCAACTTCCCTGAGACGAGAGAAACAAAGCACATTTAGCATGGTTAGAAGATTTTAACACCTCGCAAAATTTCAATCATTTCTTTGTTGTCCCCTTTGTGTGTGAATTAGACCAAACAATAGAGGATTCTCTCTTTAATGGGATTCCCAAACTTTGTAAACTTTCCTTGGTAGTGATGAAATAGCATTGTTGGGCATGGATTTAGCTCAAAGGAGGATTTTTCACGTTTGAACACATTCCTTGACTTAATCATTTTTGCTCCTGAGCATACTTTGACACTTGTAGAGGATTTTAAGATTTTGCAATAATTCCTTGCCTTAGTGGAATTTGCACTCTTGGGCGCACGTTGACAATTGTAGAGAATTTTCACAGTTCAAATAGAGTTCCTTAAATTAAGAGAAATGGCGCTTATGAGAGGATGTCATGGAATTTCCATGACTTAATCAAATTTAGCCACTTCCTCACCTCCCCTTAACCAACACTTAAGCAACTTTTTAAACCTTTCCACCTTTAGGCGGTCATTAGATGTAATCAAGTGATTTTCCAACACTTAGTTATTTTGCATCATTTTCTATTTTTGGCATTTACAATTAAGGATTCCCTAGTCTTAGTGAAATTTCCATATTTTCTCAGCCTTTTCCTCTTTTGGATGCCTTTTTAAGAGATGAAACTAAGGGTTTTCCATATTTAATAATATTTCACACCATGTACTCTTCTTTTTTGTACCCTTTCACTTCTAGGTGCCTTTTCAAACAGTGCATCATCTGATCATATTTCCAGATATTGATCTGGATACCCTTTTTCCTCCTAAGCCAAAGCTCACCAACTACAGAATTGATCCACGAGAAATAGGCTGGATCATCTTATCATATTTCCAGATATTGATCTGGATACCCTTTTTCCTCCTAAGCCAAAGCTCACCAACTACAGAATTGATCTATGAAAAAATAGGCTTACTATAAAAAGAAAGTTCATTCAAACACAAAATTAGGCTAATTGGAGACACAACAAAACTTACAAAAATAGAAATTGCTAAAAATAGTATGTCAAAAATGTTCAAAGCTTCGTTGTCTTCTCTACAAAAATCAATTCACTATCAAATTCACTTTTTTCACAAGATTCAAATGCAGAAGGCATTCAAGTTCAGACTTAGTCAAATTCACCCATGTAGTTTAAGGGTTGAGAGACAACACTAACTACAAAAAGACTCGGCTTATTCAGCAAAAGAGGGGGTCCCCATTTGCAATGGAGTGATGTGAGAAAAGGTCACAACAAGAACCAATTCCCAAGTTTGATTCTTCTCTATCTAACCTAGTTCTTCATTCATGGCTTTTATCCAACTTTCATCCTTGCTTTCTTCTGCATACATTTTCAATTCCACCTTAGATACAAAACAGTAGTTTGTTTCTTTGCTTGCCTTAGCGAGTCTTCTCCTTGTCTAAATGCCTTTATCTTTGTCTCCAATTATCTGATCTTCAAAATGATGCATTTTCTTCTTATGAACCTTATATCTTCCTAACTTTTCTTTTCCTCTATAGGGGTAAACCAGGGATCTCTTCTAACTCAATTTCAAGTTTAGGAACAAACTGACTCCATTCCTCATTTACTCGGACATTTGCACTTTCCACAACCTTCTTTAGCCTCATATTATACCAGTATGCCTTGCTTGTTGTAGAATATCCCAAGAAGATTGCTTCATCACATCTTGCATCAAACTTCCCAAGATTGTCTTCATCTCTTCTAATATAGCACTTGCTCCCAAAGATCCTAAAATATTTGACAATAGGTGCATTTCCAAACCATAATTTATAAGGTGTCTTTGTATGATTTACTCTTATATGTATTCTATTAAGCAAATTAACAACATTATGTACAACATCTCTCTAGTATACATTAGACATATTAGTATTTTTTAACATAGTTCTAGCCATTTCTACAACTATTCTATTCTTTCTCTCAACTACTTTGTTTTGTTGTGGAGTTCTAGGAATACACAATTGTTTCCTAATCCCATGAGCTTCATAGAAACTATCAAATTCATGTGAAGTGAATTATCCTCCTCTATCAGATCTCAAACACTTGATTCTAGGATTCATTTGATTCTCAACCAAATTCTTGAAAATCTTAAACCTATACAATGCCTCTGATTTTTCTCTTAATAATGTGGCCTTAGTCATTCTAGAATAATAATCAATAAGTAGCATAAAGTACCTTTCACCATTCAATGCTCTTGTCCTTGTATGTCCACATAGGTCTGTGTACTACCTCCAATGTCTTGTGGTTGAGTACTCCTTGTTTTTGTACTTGTTTCTAGTCTATTTTCCCAACTAACATTTTCTACAGATAGTATTTGTGGGCTTGGTGATTTTGGGCAGATCTCTCACAACATTGCCAAAACTTATCTTCATCATATTATCAAAGTTGATATGTCCCATCCTTTTGTGCCATAGCCATCACTCACTTCTATAAGCCAAAGAATAGTTATCTCTATTCTTTTCTTTGAGATAGTAAACATTTCCATTTTCTCATATTTCCATTTTCTCATACCCTCTACAACTATTCTTTTGAAGCCTTTAATAATTTCAAATCTAGATCCATGAAAACTAATCTCAAATCCTTTACTGCACAGCTGACTTAATAAATTTTGCCTTAACCCTTTGACATAGCAGACATCACTAGCTTTGGGTTTACAATCAATAGTTATAGTTCCCTTACAACATATAGGTGCAAAGCCTTCGCAAGCAAAAGTGATTGATCCTCCATTATAGCTCTCCATCTTGATGAACTTTCTCTTGTCTCCAGTCATGTGATTTGAACATCCAAAATCAGTGATCCAAGGTCTAAATCTTCTCTGGCATTTAGTGCAATCTTCACAAATTCTTCTTTGCATTCTATCTTTTGGATCTATTATTGTCATCATCCTTAATAGCCAAGAACACTCCATCATTTGAGCCATTCTCACCCTCATCCTCCGATGAATGAGCATCCATTGAACAAAAGCTCTTCTTTCCTTTTTCTCTATCATTTGATCTAGCATTTCTATCATACCTTCTATATTTATTTTTCTTCATCAGACATCCTATAATCTTCCTTAAAGGGGCATATAGCAGCATAATGTCCTATTCTTCTACAATTGAAACATTTGGAAGGTAACTTACCTTAATACTTTTTGAATCCTTTCTTCAATCTTCTAACAAAATTGGCTTCTTCATCTTCCCAGTCACAGCCTTCCTCATGTGTGTCCTCATTCCTTTTAGTGGCCTTGAATGCAGCATCCTTCTTTCCATACTAGCTTTCTCCAAGTTTAGATATTTCAAAGGCAAAAACTACTCCATAGAGTTCTTCTGAGGTGTATTTATCCATATCATTGCTTTGTTGAGTAGCAATCAGCAAGGTTTTGTAGGGTCTAGTCATGGTTCTCATTACTTTCAACAAAACTTCAATGTCTTCTATGGTTCCACTTGTTCCTCTTATTGCATTTACAATTTCATTCACCCAGGGTTGGTATCCTTCAATATTCTCATCCTCAATCATTCTCAAAGTCTCAGTTTTATACTTTAGGTTCTACAACTTGGTCTGCTTGATCTTCTTGTCTCCTTCACATATGTTGGCCAACTTTTCCCAAACTTCATATGTTGTCTTGCATCCCATGACTTTCAATAAGTCTGAATCATCCAAACCACTAATAATCGCATTCTTAGCCATTGCATTGTTCTCATGAGCCTTGATCTCATCCGATGTATCAAGGGTAAGAGATGTCGAAGGTGTGTAGTATTTTCTGACAGCTTCCAGAACTCCAAATGGCATAGAGTCCAAATGTGATTCCATCCTTTCCTTCAAAAATGTATAATTTGTTCCATCAACTTCGGTACTTTGACACCATGTTCATTCGCCATTTTGAATCTACCTCAAGCAGTTAAGCTTCTTCAAGAGCAACTGAGCTTTTAATACCAATTGTTGAACTCTTCCAAATGTTGAGAGGGGGAGTGGGGGGAATCAGCATGCAACAATTACTTATTAACTTTAACCCAATTAACCAATAAAAGAAAGATATTGCAAATGAGCACACAAACACATTCCAATGCATATGACATCATAAGAAGCACACCATGGTAGGACCAAACTCATTCTCTTCACCCTTCCACCAAGCATACCCAGACCAATAAGTCATAAATAGTTCATCAAAATTAGTTGAGTCAGCCAAAGACCAACACAGGCAACAATATCGCACTCAAAACAACATATCTTCACTTGCAGAGCAAACTAACATAAGATATTCAAACTGGAAAGCTGCTCAAACATTAGAAACATGTCCACCAAGTCGCATACCCTAAGATTCCAGTGCGGAGCATTCTCCGAACCTGACCTAACCATTCTTGACAGTCGACCTCTTTGTCAACAAACAAAAAAACACAACTTTCAAAATATTGTGGATTTGAATAAATGATAGTGCAACATTTACAAACCATGCATTACAGAACCAACATTGCAAGCCAACAACTTCTCATGTGGAGGAATGCAAAGCATTCTTCCATAGGGACTTCAGACTTGCTTTCCTGCATATTTCAGCTTCCCATTCATCCATCTTTTTGGATACACCTCATATGGTCTTAACATCACGAGTCATCAAATTAATCATGTGACCACAGTACTTCAAATACTATTTCCTACATATCAAGCTTTAGATACTCTTTCCTACAAAACTTCAGATACTCTTTCTTGCATATTAGACTTCGAATACCCTTTCCTACGTATTAGACACCTTCATACTCCTTTTGTACTCCTCAGCATCAAGTTCACATCAAAGCACAAAGCATGTTGACATCAATGACAACACTAAACACATAAGCTAACATCCCTTACTACTCTCTCCTTGTAGCACATGCAACACCACATGTCTCAAACACATTACCACTAAAACTTAGACATCTGTTCTCCGCTATTTTTGAGTTGTTACTACATCGTATGTTTTCCTTGTGCATAAGGTGCAATCTTCAATAGAAAGCAAAATGTACACCATCTCAATGAACCCATACCTCAACAGCTTCAATTACACCACATATTTTTCCTTCCTTGTGTATTACGTGCACTCTTCAATAGAAAGCCAAATGCATACCATCTCAATGAGTCCAGACCTCAACAACTTCAATTTCTTAGCTTATCAATAGAGTCCACTCTTGCTTAGCCATACCATGTCTCCAACTTGGAAATGATGCTTCTTCCTACATGTTGATCATAGCATCCTTTCTTATACCCTTAGCTTTTTGTGCACCTTAATTGTATTTTCCTTATCCATTCAATTAGTTTTCAACCTTTTATTGCTTTCAAATATGCATTGTCTTAGTCTTCCTCTTGCCTCAAATCAATAATATAAAGTGTTGTAGCTATAGGAATTGAATAGCAAATAATGCTTCAAATGGTGATCTTTGGGTAGAAGTGAATACTAGAAGTTCTCATCCTATCTTAGGATGCTTTGTATTATAATTTATAACCCTTTAGGAGCTGCACCAATATTCAACTATCCACTTCGACTTGGCAATCTGTTTGCAAACAGAAGACCTTTGACCTCCTCCACTTATGATCTATTAACTCTACTTTCAAATTCAAAAATCAATTAAAATGTTTAATACTCACCTACGTGCTTTCCAGATGAAATGTTCAGATTGTTAAGAAAAGGAATTACTATGCTTCAAACACAGACAAACATGAAAAACTCACATCACAATTTTATCCTAGAAAACCCCCAATGTGGAGGAAAAACTAGTTTTAGTAGTGACAATGTGCATTGAAAACCCTACAAACAAGAACCCATGATGTTTTAGGACAAAATCATGCAAAACCCAGAAACAATTTTTGAGGATAAAATTGAAGAAGCCAAACACGATTTTTAAGGAGAAAATCGATCAAAACCCAAGACACAATCTAAGACACAGATCATAGTACAAAACTTCATTGTTTAGGAAAAATGATGGCAAAAAATCGCACAAAACCCACAATAATTTTTTATGGACAAAAAATATAAAACCCTCCTCAAATTTTTAAGGAAAAAATTATGAAAACCCACAATATGATTTTTTAGGACAAAATTATTAAAACCCATCTAGAATTTTTTTTGAGAAAAATTATTAAAAACCCATCCACTAACTTAAGGACACAAATTAGAAAACCCAATAGAACTTTTTAAAGGGACAAAATTATTAAAACCTGCCCACTAATTTTTTAAGGAGAAAAATTAGAAAAACCCAAGAGACCATGATTTTTAGGACAAAACCATGCAAAACCCTTGCATTGCAGAAAACAAGTCATAGTTGCAGCAAACAAAACAACCAATCATAGAAACCTTCACATAGCAAAACACCAGACTTCGCATGGTAAAATACCCCAGAAAACAGCCAAACTTCATCACACTGTAAAACAAGAAAACACTTTGCACGGAAAACAACATATGCAAGTACATGCAACCCACATAACCCTGGGCCCTCCCATGAGGGAGTTAGACCCAATCTCGCTCTAATACCATGTTACGAAACTTGATAATTTGATAGTTTGATATTAAACAATGGAAACAAACTCTCTTTAAATAGAAAAGTACATGACGATGTTTCTAAATGAAACAATTGTAAACTAAATAAAACTAAACTCGCTAAAGATGACCATTAGAAACATTACATTATTATTTTAATAGGATTTGCAGATTGTAAACACAATTTGCAAAAAGGACACACCAAATTAAAATTTTAGAAAAGTGGGTCCCGCCCATTTGAGAGCTAATTGAATGATTCAAAGATTTCCACACTACCCATGTGTATATAGCAGGAATGACGTGGTGGATTGAGTTTCAAAGGTGGGTGGTTTACATGGAAAATGAGGAATTGATTCTCAATATGATGGATGTTTGGCACGAGTTGCTCAATGCAATGATGAAGGCGGAGAATTAAATTACATGATTACTACTTATAGCACCTTTAGGTCCTCCTAAAAGGCCAATCAATACTAAGATTTAAAGTCATTCTATAGTGACACAGTCAAATCCATGGGTGAATTTGCCTCTAGTCATGATAGATATCTATATTTGGCCCTTCAATCTTCTAAGAAGATTGTCTTGCCAAGTCCGATTTGGGGCCATCAATGTTGGGACTCCAAGGCTAGCTCACTCCTTTCTATTGGCATCTCTCTAATAACTCATTTCATGTATTCCTTGGACGCTCCTCATAAGCTCATTCCTTCGAAGGAGACAATCACTAGAGCTGCTAGAAAGGACATTTACAAGCAATACGTCCAGGTTGTGTGGCCCTCCCATCTTGTGCCTCTTAGCCCAAAGCTTTCTATTTGTGTGGGCATTTCATACAAGTCAAAGATAGTATATTTGCCAACCTCCCTATCTCCAACATCATTGGTCTCCTGGCTTTATGTTTCCCTTTGGCCAAATGAGGGTGTGTTCCCATCGACTGAGTTTGGATAGATCATCATACTCCTTGCATTGATTGAATCTCTCATCTTTGCACCATTTATTAAGAGATTCGAAAGAGATACTAATGCCTCTAGCGACACTCAAGCAACAATCTCTCTAATTTCTTTATATATTTTAGACTAGCAATGTTTAGCTATCTATCTTTGGGAGGCCATAGCCATTCAACACATATCCTTACATGTGGTTTGCTAGGATTTTAGAGCCACTAGTTGATTACCTCCTTTCAATATATCAAAGAAACTGGCATCTCTAAACGGCCTTTGGATGCTACTATTTGTCTCATATATGCAGACAGACTTGTCTGCCAATGTCTCTCACTCCTTCTACCTCAAAATGTTACCCCTCAACATCATGATCCTATTTCTTCGATAATGCAGCGCAACTTCCTCTTGTCAACATAGATTCACTCCTACCTTGCCACTTGTATAGCCACAGGGATAGATGAATAGTACAAGCTTTTTCACTAGTATAGGGGTTATTTTGCCCTAGGATGTGAGATTTGATCCTAGCAGGAATACCCATCCCGCCCCTTGTTACTCCTCAATGAGCATTATCAGATCTTGTATCTGCCCCCTCATGATTATTAATGACAGCACTAGCAACTTCACCATTTCTAGTCCAAATAGTGACACTTGATGTTCTTCCAATTTAGTTTTTAACTTTTTTGCTGTTCTTTTCTCTTTGCAGTTCTCATTACTCTTTCTTACTTGTTTGTACTTATATCTCAACCACTTGTTTTGGCGGTCCCCAGTTGTTTTGCATCTTTTATCTTTGTTCTTCCCCTTAATACAACTCTTTTATCTTTGTTCTTCCCCTTAATACAACTTTTCTACTTTTCTAGGTTTCTCTTCCTAAAACCCTCTATTGAATACTGCTATTCTCTTTAGTCCCACTAACTTACTTTTGGTCATTCCTGGACATTAATAAAATTTCTTTCTTTTGAACCCCACATTCGGGACAACATATATTTTACTGGTTCACATGATCCATGCCCGTCACCATCCAATTACCACTGTTAAAAACATTTCCAGTTTTCTGTTGATTTGTGAGAAGTTATAAAAACAGTGAACAATTATGTAAGACCATCTTTCACCAGCTATGCCTACAACCTCCAAAGTTTTTCTTTTCGAGGCGATTAAATGCTTCTTACCAAAATTAATAAAAAACGCGAGATAAAAGGAAAAAGTAAACCTCTGAATCCAACATGGACTCAATTCAGTTTGTTTGTTTTTTGGCTCTAATAATCATTGTCCTATAAATTATATCTTTAAACTTATTGGCTTTCAAAATCATCATCATATTGGTGTGAATAAATATTTCCAATGGATACAATGCGTAACTCTACTTCCATACATGCAATTAAAGAATTTTGAACATAAATACTCTTTCCTTAACCTTTAACCCAAAAAGAAATTATTCTTGGCTCCATAACAATTAATTTGCCTTAGTCTTCATTGTAACTCTTGGTAGCTTCATTCCATTGTTTTATTGCATCAAAGACATCAAATGCCAAAAACCATAGTAATAGAAATGGTTCTCAGGAATATATCAGCAAAACAAATGATAAATGATCTTTTCCAAAACTTGCAACTTAGAAGGGAAAAAATCAGTTAAGGATTAGGATTTTAAATAAATAAAAAACATGATCAGGGTAAGGTAAGGGTTAAGATTTTTGAAAATAGAAATTTATGAATCACAACATACAGTCAAAACAACATCAAGATTTGCCAAACAATGAAACCTCAAACGACCATAAGCTATAGGCATTAAAAAATAAAATTATTTATGCACAAGAGTTTACTTAGCATTGACACATTGATATTTTGTTTGAGCCAGCAAAAGTTCTTACTCCAGCGATGGAAAGGATGATGCTATGATAAAAGAAGAAAATGTGTTAAACCAGTGAAGTTGATTAGGAAAAATACAAGCACTCACTGCAAAGGTTGATTCAAGCACCAATGAATTGTGGCATCAACAGTAAGAACATATAAAATTTCAGAAAAATTTCTCAAATGCAAAAACAAACAATGGCTAATGGGTTACCTTTTGGTTCAGGAAGAGAAGTAAATTTGTGCATCTTGTTTAGCAAGAAAACAAAATAGAGGGATTTACAACAGCAATTCTTGAGTGGGCACATTCTGATATATGGGAACCAATGATGACTCCCTCCCTCATGGATAGTTCCTCAAGAAATATGTGGGGGTATTTTTTAGATGAAATAAGAAGTATCAAGTTGTTTTGAGATTTTTCCAAAAAGGTAATGGAAATTAATCAGGAAAAAACAAAAAGGTTCTCAAGACAAATAATGGAGGAGAGTACAGTTCCACATATAGCTATCTCAAGCTAAGTAACCGATACGGGTGCGGATTTGGATGTGGATGCGAGATTCGGGTGCGCGGATGCGTGAAAAATTTTTTTAGGGGATGCGGATGCGTTTGGATGTGTGTGTGTATATATATATATGCAAAGATTAAGAAATGCAAGAAATATACAAAATAAATCATTTGATAGTATGATACGTACACCATTGATCAAGATTCAAGATATTTCATATTTGATAGTTCAACCTAAAACTTCACAGAAAAGTTATTAAGATATGTCATGAATCTGCCGTAATGAAGTTAATAAAACATTACAGTGCCAGCAGATATATTACGGCACATCTTGAGTCAGAAAAAGGACATGAAATATTAATTATAATTTTAAATTACGGCACATCCTTACGAACAGCAAAGGCAGAAAAAACAAAAACTCGTCAAATTAAGTCAACAAGAGCATCAAACAGAGAATGCTCTTAAACTATTGTGCATCCTGTCAGCTTCCCCACGCATCAGACTCCACTTCTGCCTCCGCATCCGCATCCAGGCAGTCAGCAAGCGCATCCGGTAACTAAGATCTCAGGTATTGCAAGGAAGATGGAATTCAGTACAAACACCAAGATCATTCACAACTCAACAGAATAGAACGGTACTAGGAGAAACTGAGTGGTATTTCAAACAGCTATATAACAGTCACAATAGAAATCTTCAAAAATCTTTAAAATTAATAATGGAAAGAGGCCACTGATAAAAGAGTTTACTTGCGAAATAGGAGCCCCATAACAGCTATACAAGACATAACAACAGAAGAAGCTTGGACATGACAAAAACACAATGTAAGCCACTTTATGAATTTTTTGATTGAGCACATATATCCTGATGAAAAGATAAACTTCAGATTGGAAGTGTGGAAAACTTTTGTCATTGGAAAAACTAATTCAGCCAAAAATTACAAGCTGCTTAACCTTGCTAGTAATCATGACATATGTAGGGGAGATGACATGGGCAAAATGGCAATGCTCATTTCAGTGATTAGAATTCAAATTATAGTTGTAGGTGTTAATAAAAATTGACATAGTGCGAGGTTCAGAATATAAACTAACTGAGAATCAGATATCAAAAGTTGACATGCTAGAAGCTCTACAAGTTGATAGATGGGCAAATGCATCACAAGACTAACTCAGGTTTACAAACAAGTGACAAATGACCCTTTTTGCACCATATTGGAGGAAGAGAAACAAGCCAGAGTGGTATGCCACAGGCAAGTCAGCTAAAATGTTACATTTGTTTAGCATGCTAACTATGTTTTCATGTTCGATGCTATAAATTATTTTCAGCCACAAATTTTCAAGTGAGATAAGGGAAAGAATTAGAAGGGTTAGGAAACAGAAACAGATGCAGATATTTATACTTGCTAGAAAAAGCAATATATTTTAACAAGGTTCAAACCTGACAAGCCACTGATTGGCTATAAACAGGTGTATAAATGACTCCGTAAATATAAATCATAAATCTGAGTTAATTGCAAACAGATTTGCAAATGGGGAGGAATTTAACAAAACGACGCTTGCTCCAGCAGTGATGGTAGCCCTCAGACTAGTTGCAGCCATACCTGCACACTTCAAGTGACGTAGCAGATGGAAGTAAAGAGCACTTTTTCTTGGTAGCAATTAAAACGCAAAGCTTTTACATCATAAATATAAGGATTTGAAGTCAAAGGTAAAGAGCAAATTGTTTGCAGGTTCACAAAGGATCTTTATTGGTTTAAAATAGGTTCCCAAATACACCGAGTACATCAAAATTGCCAACCATCTCATGATCACCAGATTCAAGTGGGGTCATTATCAAAGTTTTGGCAATGATAGTATTATCCTCAAGATGTACATTAGTTATCATCACCTCTGATGAGGATGATGCATTTGATGAGGCAAAATTGCATTTGCCTACTACCTTTGGCATTCAAAAGACAGCCTCTTTTGTTACTTTCCAGCTAAGTTACTGATCCTAGCACTGTTTCAGGTTCGGGTTCGGGTTCGGGTTTGGATTCATGTTCAGGTTCTTGGGTTCAGTTCAGAGATTCAGTCCAAAGAAATTAGGGTCGGCTTTGTCCATACAAATACATATAAAAATAATAGATATAAACCTTTTCCTTAATAAATAAATATAATATACGTTTACAAATATAATATTGTATATATTTAATATTTATTAATAAACATTTTCCTTAATTTATATCTAACACATATATTCTAAGTTACCAATCCTAGTACTGGTTCAAATTCAGGTTCGCTGGTTCAGTTCGTGGATTCAACCAAAAAAAATTGGGGTTTGGATTTGTTTTGGGTCCATCGATACAAAACATATAAAAATTACAAATATATACATTCTTAGAGCCTAAAACTAAGAACATAAGACATAATATAAATATTTTTTAATGTATAGCAATATTTATAAGCCTCATACAATATTAATAAAGTTAATATATAATATTACAACTGAATGATAAATTATAAACATAATCAATGTTAAAATATATTATTAACTTTAGCCAGTATTGGCATAGTGTAACGATTTGAATGTGATGGTGTTGTTCTTACCATCAAGGTTCAAACCCCGTTGGGGTGTTATCGTCGGGTGTTTATGTCGGGGATGACGTCCACCATTTGTGACCTAACTCTTTCATAGCTCCTAGTCAAAAGCATTTACCCCTCTTCAAATATATATATATATATATATATATATATATATTAATTTTAAAAATTAATAACCTATTTAATTTATTTACATAAGTTTTTTATTATCAATGAATATTAATATTAATAACCTATTTAATGTCTATTAATATTAATAACCTATTTAATTTATTTACATAAGTTTTTTATTATCAATGAATATTGTTTACCCTTTTCAACATATGCACAAGCTGAAATACATAGATGCAAACAAAAAAACTTACTAAAATATACGCTCTTAATAGACATTGTATAGCAGTTGATGGTGAGAAAGTCATCTAGATTGGAAACCAAACAAAATGTACAATTGTAGATAGTATTATCCTTTGCATCTATAAATAATATGAGCAAACTGCAATGACATTGTGGCCTACAATGTTGCCCCATAATTTCAAGGTTTATTTTTGTTTGACACAAAAAAAAGACAAGATTTCCAAATATTTTGAGGCAAAGAGAAAAAAGTGAATTTGTCATGGCAACAGAGGAAAATACTGAAATTTTTCACAAATCTGCCCAAATTCATCTTGGACAAACAAGGAACTTGTAGAGCCCTACCTACATCGCTCGTCCAACTAATCATCGATCTAGATCTAATCCAAATTAAACCTGAATTGAAAGGTCCAAAGGGCATCGATCTAGATCCAACCCAAATTAAACTCAAATCAAAAACCAATAACTTAGCATTTATAAATGAAAATAGAAGTATATCTTACATCCATTCATATAAATATAAATAAGAAATATACAAATAATTTGAACATTAAAAAAATTAAATTACGTCTTGACAAATTTAAAGTTTGAAGATCATCATTAAAAAAAGTTGAGAAATCTGCACATTATGATTGCCCAACATGACCAATAAGGTACCACCGACAAGTGGTTGGCAAAGCTATTTCATGTCATATTCCCAAGAATAGAAGTTCCCAATAAAGCTTTGTTTTCAATTTGACTTCATTCTTCGTTTGTTCACATGTCATGAGTGAAATCCATTGATCCCCTCAAGAACAAGTGAGTGAAACTCATAGCTCAACTTGGGATTTATTTGAAACATCTATTTACCAATCCTCTAATATAAGCTAAGGAAGCAAATTCAACAACTTTTTAGTTGTGAATGGCAATTGTTTTAAGCAATAAAAAACCCACACATTCATTCTTACTGCCCCCAATTTTCATTAGATTCAATTTGGCATTGGCTAAATTCACCTAGGGTGAGCTCATAAACCAAAAAGTGAATCCTAGCCAACTCCCTTGCTGGACCAACCCAAAATTCCAACTACTTTTGAACCAAACCCAGATACGTAGGCTTACAAAGAGTGAACCAATAAAATAGCTTACCAACTATATAATTGTGGCACATAAACAAGTGCATTTTATCTCACAAAGCAAACCAAAAGCTTACTAGAAAAAATGTTCTAGGTTACCAAGATGCCTTTAAGCCTCTCGCACCCATACTGGGTACATCTGGATACAAGTTCGCCTAAGGGTACGTCTGGGTGCATGTAGGGTGCATACCTCGAGCACACCAAGGCATACCCCTAGGCAAACCCATACCCAATATAGGTGCAGGAGGCCTCAAGGGTGTACCTGGTTACCTAGAATTTTTTTCTAGCAAGCTTTTGGTTTACTACCCAGGGTACCCAAAGGCACTAAGCACTAAAATGCAACAAAATGACATTTTTTACTTTTTTTGCATCCAAAAACCCTAAAATGCCCCTTAAAGCATCATTCACCCAAAACACCGATCATTTTTCTCTCTCTCTTTTGTTGGAGCATCTAGGGGAACAACTTGCAAACCAAAACACTTCACAAACAAAGAGAAGAAACAAAAGGTGTTATTTCACTAGAAGTGAATAATTGATTGAGATGATACAAACACCTTGTACAAATAACAATGATGAGGAAGCGATAACCCGTTACAAAAAATTAAATGCACTCTAAACAATATTAAATAATGTGCAACTAATAGCAACTAATATCTAATAAAGTATTATTTTGCCTTCCTAAGTAAAAACTTAAGCCTACACCAAAACTCCCTTTAAGAGCAACTTAGGGAGATTATCATGCAAGATGGGTCTCAACAACAAAGTCATGTTGTGTACCCATGCACAACTACAATGCAATGCAATCTCTCACAAACAGAGAAAAGGAGAAAAACCTTGTGGGAGACAACTCCTCTCCAAAAAAGAGAGAAAATTTGAAAAATGCTCAAAAGCAAAAGTGAATGAGGACTCATCAAGACTCGCCAAGGAACTTCCAACATCCCTAACATCAATCGCAACAAAAGCTGTCCACAACCTACTGCTCCATGGGCAAATACTCCAAACTAAGAACATCTTCTTGAATGAGTTGTCAAATAAAGTGCATGTGGATCTCAATATGCTTAGTACGTTGACGCTCCACTAGGTTGCAAGAAATATGAATAGCAATCTAATTGTCACACCAAAGAGTAGTGGGATGGTCAGAAGGAAAGTCAAATTCAATCATCAACTATTGAAGCCAAAAAAACCTCTTGACCAACCAAGATTGTTCCTTGATACTCAGCCTCTGTTGATGATAATGCAATAGCAGTTTGCTTCTTGCAAGACCATACAATCAAACTGGAACAAAGCCAAAAGTAGACCTTTGACCATCAACATCACCAACCCAATTAGAGTCGGTAAAGCCCACAATCTGAGTAGCTCCTGATGCATAGTGAATGCCAAACTATGTAGTGTCTTGAATGTACCTCAAAATATGTTTGGATGCCTTCCAATGACTCTCATGAGGATATTGAGAAAAACAGGAGACAAGCCCAACTGCAAAGGAAATATCAAGCAATCTGAGTAGTTCTTGATGCATAGTGAATGCCAAACTATGTAGTGTCTTGAATGTACCTCAAAATACGTCTGGATGCCTTCCAATGACTCTCATGAGGATATTGAGAAAAACAGGAGACAAGCCCAACTGCAAAGGAAATATCAAGAAGACTATGTGTCAAGCACGAAAGATTGCCTACCGACTACCAATACAAAGTAGCATCATCTAACGAAGTGGTACAACTAACAAACAACACAACACCTATCTCAAAAGGAGTAGGGGCAAGCTTACAATCAGCCATCCCAAATCTCTAAAGCAAATCAAGAGCATACTTTTGTTGAAAGATAGAAATACCAACAAAAGAGTGATGAACCTGACGTCCAAGGAAGTAATACAACAAACCAAGGTTGATATATCAAAATGTTCTAGCAAAGCTCATTAAGTATCCTCAATCATGGAAGAACTCCCTATGAGAATCAAATCATCCACATAAAGCGCGAGAATGAGGAGATCCCCTGCATGTCTCTAAATATAAACTGTAGGATCAAAGTGATATCTAGTGAACCTGGAAGTAAGCAAAAAACTATCCATCTCATACCAAGCCCTAGGAGCTTGTTTGAGACCATATAATGAACGTTGAAGCCTACAAACAAGTGAAGGGTCCTGCACAAAGCCTGGTGATTGCTCCATATTGATCTCCTCGTAAAGACCATCATGCAAGAAAGCACTCTTCACATCCATCTGATACACTAACCAACCCTGAGATGCAATGATAGAAAGTACAAGAATGGGATCCATCTTGGCCAAAGGAGCAAAGGGCTCAAAATAGTCGAAGCCCTCAACTTGACAAAACCCCTTAGCAACGAGATGAGCCTTGTACTTGTCAAAAGAACCATCAACTACAAACTTGGTACGATACACCCACTTGCACCAAACCAACTTTCTTCCCTTAGGAAGATGAATGAGATCCAATGTATGATTCTTCATCAAAGAAGAATACTCCTCAACCATAGGACTATCCCACTCTAGAACACCTAAAGCATCTAAAAATTTTCAAGTATCAATAGAAACAGCGTAACTCAAAAGACCGATACCTAAAGTCTAGGAACGAGTGAGAAGTAGCTATGAGATCACCTACAAGAGAACCTCCTCAAGAAGAGTACACGCCCAAAGAGTTCAAGCAGGAGATGGAGGAGGTGGAGAAACCTCATCAACAAGATCATGACCATCAACAGATGCATCAACATCATCATCTATAAGAAGCAAAATATCCTCTAAAGAAGAACTAAGAAGAATGAAGAATAATCCATTGGAGTGAAGGAATCATCAAAAGGAACATCATGATGAAAATGAACCTCTCAAGTGACAGGATCAAACAAATGATAGCCCTTCAAATCCTCACGATAGCCAACAAAAATCAACCACTGACTCTTCTTCTCCATTGCTTTGCGCCTACCATGTGGAATGGATGTCCATGCATCACTACCAAATGCATTAAAGAAGGATACCTTAGGCTTGACATGAGACGAAGCCTCCTTGGGAGTCATATAAAGTACGACCTTGTGAGCCAAACGAATCTGAATGTAGTTGGCACAATTGATAGCCTCCACCCAAAATGTTAGAGCCATGGGCCTAGACTAAACCATACAATTTGCAATCTCCCACAAAGTCTTATTCTTCCTCTCAACCACACCACTATGTTGAGGAGTATATGGGACTGCGTGCTAATAGAGTATACCTTAGTCACTACAAAAGTCTTGAAATGCCTAATTGACATCTTCCGAAGAGAAAGATCTGACTACTTCTCCACAAATGCTACAAAAGGTCATGAAAAATCAAAGAACCTCATCCTTAAACTTCAAAAAGTACACCATATGTGCCAAGAGAAGTCATCAATAAAAGTGGGCACATACTTAGCCCCTAAAAATGGAGGAGTTGAAAATGACACGAGGTCACTATGTACCAACTGAAGGGGTGTTGAAGCACATGTGGCCACACCCTTAGGAAAAGGATCCTTATGATGTTTGCTAAGTACATAACCTTGACTTCAAAGAGTACACCATATGCGCTGAGAGAAGTCATCAATAAAAGTGAGCACATACTTAGCCCCTCAAAATGGAGTCAAAAATGACATGAGGTTATGTAGAATGTCTTGGACAACTGAGGGGGGGGTGAATCAATTGTAGATCAAACTTTTATCACTTTCATAGATCTAGATCCAATAAATTATTCTTTAACCATTCACCCAAATCAGATGTACACATGAACCATAGACAATGAACACCAGATTTTTACGTGGAAAACCCAAGATAGGAAAAACCACGAAGAAGCTAATTCTCATGAATAAAAACACTGGTTAAGGTGATTTTTACAATGGGTGGCTCACTGCCAAAATGCTCACTGCAGGTGGGCTCGCTGCCCTAAGAAAGAAGAGAAAAGGAAATCCACCACTACAGTACTACTGCCAGAAAAAGCCTTTGGCTCACTACCTCTGGTGTCTAACAACAACAACACGCACACGCTCTGCTCACAACCCAGCTTCACAACTTCACACAATATCTGACGGATCTTCTTTCCAACCACTTCCTTACTAATACATCACACACATCCTCTTATTTATATTGATTTTAAAATATGAAATCATCAAGTTGGCCAACAAAACATAATTTGAAATAGGTCTAGACTAAACATTCCCATGGTGGGGAGGAATGAAAAGTGGACCAAACCACACACATACTACCTCGACCAAACCACACGTTATCCATATTCCGCAAAAGTTGGAGCCTAAGAAGAAATAATACCATTAGCAACCATGTCTTCAAAACTCATCAACACAACCCAAACATAGAATATTGCAACCTAAAGCACTAAAAGATACAAACCCAAACGAACAGTACCATACCCAAAACAACAAAGAATTTTGAACCACGATAAAAAACGAACATCACTAGAAACCTCACTGGAACACATTTACCAAGCACCAACCATCCGAAGCACCGGCCTTTGGACCAACAGAACCTCAAAACCGCATCTACAATATATCAAAAATGCCGAGCACAATACCAACCACCAAAGCAATATGTTGCCATCAATGACAACCATACAAAAACAGCAGCACCATCAGCTCTCCAACACCAACAGCTCTACAACACCAACAGCAACAATATCAACAACTCTGCAACACCATCAGCTTTGCAACAACAACAACGACAACAACCACCATACTAATCACTAGACCAGCAACAACATCATCAACAGTTCTACAACAGACTCCCACTTTCAACAATCTCCCGCTTTGTCATTGATGGCAACATCCATCAACGACAAACATAATCTCATCAACATAAATCATATGCATACCATAATCTATCTCCCCCTTTGACATCAAGGACAAAGGCGAGCAACAATGCACTGCTCCCCTTGAGGGGACAGTTCAAACTAAGAAAGTGTAGTAAGCTCTATGGACTAATGCAGTGCCAAGATACTTAGTTTGAATTGGGAAGGGGTAATACCCCCAACCTTTCCCGAAGATACTCAAAAGTATTTTGCACAAAGCTTTTGTAAGGATATCTACAATATGTTTCCTCATGGGTGCAAACACAAGATTTATGTCACAGTCTAGCACCTTTACCTTCAAGAAGTGGTACCGGATCAGAGCATATCTCAAAGTGGAGAGTTATACCAGATTCTTTGAAATATTAATTGTGAAGGTGTTATCACAAATCATTGAGATTGGTTCATCAAACACTGCACCAATATCCTTCAAGATCTGTTTCATCCACAATACCTTTGTGCAGCATGATGCAGCTGCAATATATTCATATTCTGCAGAGAACAAGGATACAGAACCCTGATTCATACTGAATTAAGCAATCAACCGGGAACCAAGGAAAAATGCTCCACCACTACTACTTTTTTTGTCGCATGAACAATAAAGGATGATCCTAATGAAGACTCAAATCCATCAAACCTATTCAAACGGGCTACATGATCAATTGTGCTTGTAGCTCTCGAATAGTCACATTAGTGGGAGAGAACTCAACAAGCCTTCCATCAACATGATGACAAATATAATAGATAAATGGAAAGCAAATTCTATGAAATATCAGGAAAAAGAACATCATTAATGCAACCATCCTGCCTCTAAACTAAGCTTGTCCCTAGAACTGGAATCTGTGAAGAGTTCCCAACTATAATATGAGAAGCACTACTAGCAGAAATAGAACCAAGAAGATCCAGTCTGTCATGTATTGTAAAGTACTTGAATCAAGAATCCAACAGTGTAGAGGACAAAGCCCTAGCTGAAAGAGCTTGCCCTTTTCTGAAAGAAGAAGACATAGGCTTGGAAATATTGTTCTTCCACATAGCTTCGACCAAAGTTGCTAACCTCGCAAAACAATGTGCATCATAATGCCCTGATTTTCCACAAAAGGAACATCTTCTTCTTCTTCTTAGACTTGGAGGATGACTCCCTTAAGTGAAAAGGAGGTGGAGGATTAGACTTCTAATCATTCTTTGCCTTAGGTTTCAAGTGAGGCTCACCACTTGTAGGAGAATCTCTCTTGGGCTTCTTCTTATTCGTACCCTTGCCCTTGGAAGATTGAGTCATCGAAGCATGACTCTTAGGAAGAGCGACCATCTAAACCAACTTGGCTTGTTCCCTAGTAAGGCAATTGCAAAACACCTCAAAAGTAGGCATATTATGATCTCCCATAGCATCCATAGTAGAATAAGAAGTAGAGGCAAACACTTGAAAATAACCTCTAAGCTTAGATAGGATCGGGAAGATACACTCAGTGCAAACAACCAATGCCAAGAAGCCAAAAAATGATGGTGTTGCGAACTAGAGATTGCACAAAACTTCCAAACTGGTAACAACTTCTTAAAAAACAAGCACAATAATCTGGAAAGCAACAAGGATCACGCCAGATGATAATGGCAAGATAAAATGCCAAAAATAATGCCTTCAGCAAAAAATTGAAATCACCCCAACCTCAAAGACAAACTAATGAAAACTTTGAGAAGGGAAGGGATTGTAGAATTGCTCTGATACCATGTTGGAGCACCCAAAAGAACAACTTGCAAATCAAAACACTTCACAAACAAACCAAAGCATCAGAGAGATGCTATTTCACCAAAAGAAAATAATTGATTGAAATAGCAAAGGTGTGAGGGGGTAGCGATAACTGTTATCAAACTACCAATTACAAAAAATAAAATGCACTCTAAAGATTATTAAATAATGAACTAATAACAACTAATATCTAATAAAATATTATGTCGGCTTCCTAAGTAAAAACTTAATCCTATACCAACATCTTTTTCTCATTTTGGCATTTTGAAGAGCAACTAATAAATATTATATGGCATGACATAATATTGAAATTCTGAACTATCAATTACACTTTTATATTTATCTTTATCATTACCGTTTTGTCATTTGGAATTGATCAATGATGAGGTAATCATACTAATAAATGTATTTAGTTTTGTACCCAATGAAAAAAATTGCCACAGCAGTGTACCCATATCATGTTCCCATACCCATACTAGCAACTTAGTAAAAAGTTGTATGAATGACTGTAAATAAGATTTTATGATGATGAAAGTTGGCTGATAAATTAATGTCCAAGCAATCAAACAAAGGGCCCTTAGATACTTACAAAGAGAGAATACTAGACCTTGGGATTTGGGTTCAAATTCAAGTTTGCTAGTTTAGTTTGTGGATTCGACCAAAAAAAATTTGGGTTAGGATTTGCTTAGGGTTCATCAATACAAAAACATATAAAATTTGAAAAAATATATACATTTTTATAGCCTAAAATCAAGAACATGAGACATAATATAAATATTTTTTAATGCACAATAATATTTATAAGCCTCGTACAATATGAATGAAGTTAATATATAATATTGCATTATACTGATAAAATTATAATGAAAATTAAATCTGATATATATTATTAATTTTAGCCAGTATTGGCATAGTATAATGATTTTAATATGGTGGTATTGTTCTGGCCAGCAAGGTTCAACCTTGTTGGGGTGTTATTGTTGAGTGTTTATGTTAAGAACAATGTCCCCCGTTTGTGACCTTACCCATTCATAGCTTCAGGTCAAAAGCGTCTACCCCTCTTTAAAAATATATTTATTATTAATTTTTAAAAATTACCAAATTGCTAACATACAAACTATTAAATTTTTTATCATTAATAGTAATACTAATAACTTATTTAATTTATTTACATAAATTTTTATTATCAATGAATATTATTTACCTATTTCAACATATGCATTGTTGGAGTAAATATGGACTTATTCTATTTACCCATGCTTAAGTTCACTCAGGCATCATTTATTAATTTTTAGTGCATTTAGTTTTGGTAGTTGATTGTCGGTTTTTTACCATGTCTCTCTCTCTCTCCTTGCCTTTATAAGTAAGGCATATGTACATTATTTCTGCATCTCAATATAGTTATTTTCATATTGGTGGAATATCTTTTTATTTCTCTCCCTATGAAGGTTATATTGCAGGTTGTTGATCCTACTTTTGGTGGCCATCTTCAACATGCCCAAGCTGCAATACATATATGTAGACAAAAAAAATTACTGTACATTAAACATATGCACCCTTTATATACATTGTATACTAGTTGATGGTGAGGAAGCCGTCTAGATTGGAAACCAAACAAAATGCACAATTGTAGATAGTAATACTTTGCGTCTATAAATGATATGAGCATGTAATGGCATTATCACCTATAGTGTTGCCCCACAATTTCAAGGTTTATTTTTGCTTGTGCTACCTTGTGAAACTCAAAAAAAAGGACAAGGTTTTCAAATATTTTGAAGGCAAAGAGGAAAAGGTAGGTTTGTCATGGCAACAAAGAGAAATACAAAAATTTGTCCCAAATCCACCCAGTTTCATCTTGGACAAACCCACAAGGAACTTGCAGAACCCCACCTACATCACCTGTCCAACTAATCATTGATCTGGATCAAAACCAAATTAAACCTGAACCAAAAGGTCTAAAGGTGTAAACCAATTGCTTAGCATTTATTAATGAAAATAAAAGTATATCTTATATCCATTCATACAAATATAACTAAGAAATATACAGATAATTTGAACATTAAAAAAATTAAATTAGGTCTTCATAAATTTGAAGTTTGAAGATTGTAATTAAAAAAAAAAGTTAAAAAGAAATCTGCAGGTTATGATTGGCTGACATGGCCAATGAGAAAGGTACCACAGGCAAGTGGTTGGCAAAACTATTTGGTTTCATATTCCCAAGAATAGAAGTTCCCAATAGAACTCCATTAACAATTTGACTTCATCCCTTTGTTTGTTGACAAATCGTGAATGAAATCCATTGATTCACTCAAGAGAAAGTGAGTAAAATTTATAGCTCAACCTGGGAATGAACCTAAACATCTATTGAGCAATCCTTTGCTAGAAGCTATAGAAACAGATTCAACAACTTTTTTTTATAATTGTAAGGGGCAATTTTTTTAAAATAATAAAAATCCCACACACTCATTCTTACTGCTACCAATTTCTGTTACATTGAGTCTGGGATCGGCCAGATTCACCTGCAATGAACCCACAAACCAAAAAGGGAACCCTAGCCAAATCCCCTACTGGACCAACCCAAAATCCAAACCAATTCTGAACCAGACCCACATCTGAGGGCTTCCAGGCAGCAAACCAATAAAATAGCTTCCCAACTTTATAATTGTGGCACACGGAAAAGAGCATGTTATATAACAAACAAAGTAAATCAAAAGCTTACTAGAAAAAATTATATGAATTCCCGTTAATGGGAGCATATGGGTTAATACATCCTCTAGTAGAGATAAAAATTTGGTAAGAATAGCACATGAAGAAGGATGGGTAAAAATAAACTTTGATGGGGCTTTGAAAGGAAACCCTAGACCATCAAGGGCGGGATGTGTAGCAAGAGATTGTTTAGGCAACATTTTGGCCATTGGAGCAAAAAGGCTTGATGAAGGAACTAACAATGAAGCAAAGGTCCAAGCGGCTTTGCTTGCTGTATATATGACAAGCAGATTATCATTATCAAGCATCCATCTAGAGGGCGACTCCCAAATTATTTATTCATTAGTGAAAGATGAAACTCAGAAATGGAAATTAAATAAAATTATTAAAGGTAAGATTCAAACTTTCAATGATTTTAAAATTTCCCATACTTACCAAAGTGGAAACAAGGTGGCAAATGTATTATCAAAGTGGGTGGTTTCATTGAAATGTAATGATGAAACAGAGATATGGGAAGATTTTCAAGGTGGCGGCATTGAAAATGTCATGACATGTCTAGCGCCAGGAGTTAATAATCACACATGCAATGCAATTGTTTGAGACTTGCAAGAAATCCCCTGCAAGCAAATGGTACTAATTGATGAGGATAGAGGCAACAGCAGTAAAGAATTTGCAGAAAAAAAACCAGTGATGGGAGCAGTGGAAAGAAACGCCAGGGAGAGGAGTGGTGTGGTGGAAAGCCAAAGCCAGGAGCGGTACAATGGAAATGGAGGCAAACTTATCTCTTGGGATGAAAAAGAAGCAGATTTCATTTTTTGGGAAAATCTCAGATGACAGGCTGAGAAACATTTTCACAATCTGGGATCCTATGTTTTTGCAGATCATCAAAACGTTGCTTGGAGATGAATTCTTGGGTGCAGGGTATAAATATCGGACTAATGTGGACATTGCATCCATGCTGCTCATGTGGTGTCTGAAGTTTGGCAGCAAGGATGAAGCAAGGTGGATAATGAATCAGTGTATTAAATGCCACAGACTTGAGGCATTTATTGTCATTGCCATGCTTGGAGAGGGCTTCAAGGGATGCAGAGGTGATTGGCTTCATGTGGCAGAGATCACACCTCAACTGTATCCATTTTTGCTATGGCAGGCATCCAGCAACAAGAAGAGCAGACGGGCAGAAGCACGGCAGAGTGGCAGTTCTTGAAGGAGTACATACTTGCAGGAATGAAAGGAGAAGAATTCAAAGGAGGAGGCAGATAAGAACAAACGAGCCAAGAAACTGAAATTCTCTGAAGAAGATTACTGGAAGGGGCAGTAAGGGCACTAGTATCAGTGTTTTTTGTTAGATTTTGAAATTTTGTTGATGGGAAACCTGGGTTTAGTACGAATGTTCTTCCACAAAAGGGCATCAAACAGCTTGATATGATTACAGCACCTGTATAGTCTGTAAATTTTGTTTTATGTGGGTTGACAGGCAAACTTGAAAATGTGGATATTTTTTTATAAAAGGACAGTACGAATAGACTAAAAATGCATCTATGATGGAGAAAAACCAGGAATGATTTTGTAATTCTTCTTTGAACATCAGTAGAAATCTGCGGGTCCATCCCGCCTTTACCGATCAAAAAAAGAAAGTATGAAAGACTGTAAATAAGATTTTCTAAATATGAAAGGTGGCTGTTAATTTAATGTCTAGGCAATCAGTCAGTAGCTTGGTTGATCTCAAAACTGCCACCGGTTGTTTGTTTTTGCAATCATTTTGTATCTAGATTTATGATAAGAGGGAAGACTGAGCATTGTCCTGCAGCAAAAAGGGCCCTTGAATACTTACAGAGAGAGAACAGCAGATCTTGGGATTTCTTACAGAGAGGGAACAGCAGATCTTGGGATTTATAACAATAAATGTAAGATATTCAACTTGAAAGGTTACCCAGAATTCCAACTTGGGGGCTTGTATAATTACATGCTATCTCATGGCTTATGAAGAAGCTACCAACGGTTGTTATTTTCTCCAATGAAGTGAAACATATAGCAAAAGCAGTGGTAGTTGCATCCCAATAAGCAGTTTAGATTTGAAAAATACCAGATAGTTTGTGTTTCACAGTAATATTATTGTAGGTAAAAGTACTCATTTATGAAAAACAAATCTGAAGCTCGTCAAGAATCAAGTTTGTCATACTTGCACTAAAGATGTTTATCATCACTATATCAAATAACTTGGTGAATAAAAGTAAAGTTAAATATAATTTTGCCCTACACGAGAGTATACTACAAAGTCACAAACAAAATCACCACACCTCTTGGACAAGACAAATTTATCATGATGGGACATGAGCCTTTTGCCATTTCAAAGATGACCATGAAGGCAGGTTGTTAGATTATAAATAATAATAAAAGATCAAAATAATAAGTGATATTCACTCTCTATGAAGTGTCACGGCCACATTTTTATGGCCCTCACAAATTCTGTTCACAAGAACTGTTAGTTCCTGAACTGCACTCAAGCTTGCAGGTTTCAAAAAGCCTTGTTCAACTTTAATAACGGAAGAAGAAAGCATCAGTTTTTAGATGAAGGTTTCCCTTAAAAAGGCAAAGTAAAGGGCTTGAGACATAGAAAATGAACAGAGCTGAGTGAATTCTAAATTAAATATGACTAAAAAATATAGGGTTAAGCTCTTTTCAATCTTACAGAAAAGATGATTATATTCAGGGAGGGTGTAACCTAGAGAGAAACAAAATTGTGTGAAGAGCAGTATAAGAGTATGTCATCGGCTCTGCTAGTGGTTCAATTACTGTTTGGTTCTCCCATCTCTCAAACTGCTTGCTCATGTTCAAAAGCATTTTAAATTCTCTAAGTAGAAGTGCTAGAATTTAAGGACTTTCTGGCGGCACATCTAACATATGTAACCCTACATCTGACATATTTGAGAAGAATGTCAGCATTTATCATATCACCATGTAGAGCATGGAATTATTTAAGGAAATATCTGGACCTTATGCTAGGTTATGTGGACTTGTTGCCATCACTTCTGGCACTGGCACTGAAACCAGCAGAGAGCATGCAAACAACCCCCAAGATCATACTCAGGATCCTAGTCCAAGAAGACATGGCAATGTGATGTTCCATGACACTCTAACTATGGTCTTTTCTTCCTGATGCATAATCAGCATTCTATCATGGCATGGCAATCTTTGTGGATACAACAGTTAGCTCTCATTTTGCAGTCTATACAGCATCCTGGCAACAATAGTAAACAGTTTATAATATATATAATCATTTTTATTGGTGTCATTGTAGTTGAATCCTGCAGATATAAACTTTGTTTTCAGGCAGGGCTTTTGCTGGTAATGGATTTTAACATATATTATTAGTCAGCCTCTGGCAAATCAAGTAAACTTTTATTTTTCATAAGACAAATGTTGGAATTGCTTAGAAATTTTCCAAATGGCCTTTATGGTGTCTAGTTTATGTTAGCGAGTCTGGTCATCTGGCTTCCAAAGACCAAGATACTCTATTTTGACCAATGTCTTAAAGAGCTTTGCACAGAATTAGAGCCTTTTCCTAGCGCAACAATATATTTTTATTTGTGCAATTTGGTAAAATAAAATTTAATGGCCAAAAGAGAGATTTAAATGTAGATAATTAATCAATAAAGCTTGTTTCTACATGAAATATATCATTGCATCACAAGCCAAAATACGATCTTTTTCATTTCAGTATTTTTAGCCATCAATCTATAAATGAATATAAAAACAAAAAGAGAAAAACATTAAACTTTTCAGAAATAGAAAAAGTAAAATAAACTTCAAGAAATATTGTAAAAATACTTACTCTGGAAGGCTTCAAAGCAGGTAGTTGACGTACTGTAGAAGTTCCTCTTGGACCAGTGACCAAGGCTGGCATCTCTTTTTCCAATGAGGGAAAGACAGGGGTTCCAGGTGGTGTGAGAAGCCTGTCAGAAGGCATTTTAATAAAGTTAAAAATAAATATTATTATCAAAGTGCATAAATGCACACAATAACTAAGCCATACTCTCCATTGTGCAAAAAGAAATTGAAGATACAGAATATGATTAAAAAACATTTATTTTCTTTCAAATAGAAAAGCATCATCTGGTGAACTATGTATTTGTAAAGCAGAAAACAAAAGAAAAGAAAAAAGCATTCTTAAGCTGAGAAAGGGAGTTCCAAGTTTCAGAGAGAGGAATTTTGATGTAGGATTATCTGGAAACAAGCAAGAATCATTAAGTTCTAACTATCAACATGTAAAACACGTCAACTTCCTGCAAGTATAATGATATCATTATAGGACCTAGGCCAATAAACAAGAAAAAGGTCCATATATGCCAACAGCTTTATCATTTATTTGGCACCAATTTTCATTATTGGTAGATATCATCAATCAGTGGAAATTTAAAATGAATAACATACATCAGAAAGTTAGTGAACCTTGCAACACGTCAACAGGAGCATGATTGAATGGAAGTCAATTTCAATGGAAAACCTAGGTTGACAGATCATAAGTGAATAATGATGGACAAATATTGAAACAGTCACTGGACAAGGAACTTGCAAGTTAGTAAGACAAACTCACTAAGCCATTAAATAATCAAATTGATAAGTATGCCACTTGAAAAAAAATCCATTATAATAAATTTCAATCAAAAACGAATTATAAAGGCCGTGCAGCAATCTAGAGTTGTAGATAGTTCTACAAATTAAGCTCAAAGACAACTGAAGCCAGTTTGTGAACCTCGGAGAAAAGCATAGTTCAATTCTGCCAAGTGACAAAGCACTTAAGAAGAATAATGGTAGAAAATGGTGTCTCTTCAATCCCTTGTCAATTGGTTATTCCTATTAAACTTCACTCCTTATTACTTAGCATAAAATGAAATTATATTTTATGGGGTGCATGGGAAAGCAATGAATAAAATCCAGGCTTGCCAAGAGCAATTAATCAAATTTGGTATCTTCAATTTCTTTTTGCGCACTGGGATTTTAAAGAAATAAACCATCCACAGTATGTTGCAGATCAATGGCAAGTGTTAGGATGCTGTTAATATTAATATCATTCCGGTGTGTCCTGGAAGGCCTCAAGGGAGCGGTAATGTAATAAATTTGCACTGAAGATAGTGGAGGTGAAACAGTAAAGCTTTACTCTTTTGGAGGTATCCCACATGATGTTTCTCATTTTTATGTGTGTTTCATTCTCCTATTTGCCTGCTTATATTCACTTCAATTACTCTAGTTTCTCAGGGACTCAAGAGAGCATAAGACAATATGTTCAGCTGGGTACAAGCATTGAATTTCTTCACAAAAGCAAACAGGAATTGATACTAATCTCAAATAAAGTAACAAACAGCATACACTTTGTACACTACTATTCTTGTGAAGAAGACTCACATATTGGCAGTAGAAGCAGAAGGATTAAGAAAAGTGGTGTGCAATGAATGTAGGGGTAAATGTGAACATGTTTTTATTGCCTAACAAATGTATTGTAACTGTCAGTCATAAATCTGTAGAAAGCATCAATTTCCGGCCTTGAATTGGTTTTCTAATAGCATAAGCCAAAGGGACATCACATTGGGAAAAAGAAAATTTATGTGGCAAATCATGCATTGGAATATTAGGCTGATTATAAATCATTAGCCCACTATTTGTTATAGACAATAAGGTGCCTAAGAAATACTAGGTTCTTGATATACAGATGTCGGAAAATACCAACCATGGCCAATCTTTTGCTGCAAACATTGCTTATGCCCAGGTCCCCATGCTGCTGCTTAGCTAGTTTTTGTTAACAGCAGCTGCTTAACTTGTTGTGGAACATTTTGTAGAGCTGGTGGCCCTATGGATGGTAATATTTTGCTGCTTATCAGCCTTCTTAATATTATTTTTAAATTAAAAATTAGTCATATTTCTTACAAATAAATTTAAAGGCAAAATTGTGGACAAATAAAAAGAAGATGAAAAAAATGATGAAGACACGTGTCACTTTTCTCAATAAACAGTTGTTGCTTATTTCTAGGCCCCTTTTTTTCAAAATTTATATTTCTAGTTTATAAGCAGCTGCTGCTCCACTAAAATAGGGAAAAATTCTAATTTATCATTTTACCCTAACTAAAAATTTACATGGAACACTCTAGCTAATTAAATTTAAGCAGAAATTGCGCTTAAGCAGCCGCTGCTCATGGGAACATGGGGTTAGAATGACTTATGACCAAAAGTATAGCTTAATGGATCACTGTGCATGGAATACTGAACAACAGTCTTTATTTCTGTTGTAAGACGTGAACAACCAGGATTCAAACCTGGAACCTCCCCTGACCATGCTGGGTGCTCTGCCACTATGCTACTGACCCTTCACATGATTGTGCTATACACTACCATGAGTTGCACTTTTAACAATTTCAGCCATATCATACACGTAATGCGGGGGAGCAATTTGTCAAACGGGATAAACTCACGTGGTAAGAATATGGTGCTTCTAAGGCAAACCCTTAGGTTCACGTTCCTGTGAGAGTTAATAACGTGTTAAACATAGGTCATATACTGCATCCGATTCATTGTGTGTGACGTACCCCAATCTAAAATATGGAAAGCAACTCCCATGTGAATTTGACAGGAGAGGTCAATTGGGTAAAACACCACATCCAACTCACTGGGTGTGCTCAAGTGCAACGAATGAAGCCAGATGCAAGTCCCTGTTGAACCTGAGAGAAGAGACACCCCTTCGTCCTGATAACTAATCTGAAGGTTGCCACCGTTGGGAAATTTAACAGATCAAGAAAGAAAAAGGGCCGGATTGACAGATTAAGAAAGGGCGAGTCCTAAGAAAAAACATAGGCAAGAAACCACTACCATCCGGCACGAATTTCACTGTGATCTGGAAAATGCCAGACCAACAAAGAATAAGCATGAACAACAATGTGCATTCATATTGTAATGGGCAACAATGTGCATTCATATTGTAATGGGCCAATAAAACAATATGCGTTACTCACCAATCATAGTCATTTTTGCCTCCATCTGCATTTAGCAAGTCATCAGACACTGTCTTCCTCACTGGTGATTCTGGCATTCTATAGACCGGCGAGCCGCCGGAATTGTTTGCAGCTGTAAGCGTGACAAAAAAAAACCTCTTTAATGCACTCAAGAACTAAAACCAATGCTTAGATTTCAAATGCAGTACAGTAGTGCAAACACGTCCGAAAACCCAATCAAACATTGCAGACTGAGAGCGAGTAGTAGTTGTCCCAGAAGATTCAGAACTCAGTTCACGCAAAAAGAAAAAAGTAGGTTGCTGTAATGGTGTGCATATTAAAAAAACTGTGCCACAAAACCCACAAATGCCATTGATCTGCAAAAGCAATGTGAACAGTTGGGTATGTGAATACACACCAATGGGGGATGATTCCAAGTCATTAGAGTGGACGCTGAGGAAGAGTATATTGTTGCGCTCTTTCTCACGCTTGCGCATCTCATGAAACAATGCCAGATCATCATCCCTCTCTTTTTCTCTGTCTCTTACTGCACTGCCCAGACTACGCCCCCTCCTGTGCAGCAGCAAGTTGCTCTGCTGCATAAAGTAGGCAGAATCTCTGGAAGCCCTCTGATTGTTATTCATAGCTCCCTCATTCATTCCAGAGCTCTTACCTTTTGTTAGCTACCCATGATTCTCATCTGAAAGTACAAGCTAACTACAAACAGCCGGTAAAACTGGATGAAAGATTTCAGGAAAACAAAAACTCCTTGCTTCTACTATTTCCGGTGCTTCTGCAACTGACTGAGTCCCACGGAAACCCACAACAAGACACAAAACATGTATTATTTGTAATTGGGCTTTGCAAACAGTATTATAATACTGTGAAACAGGAAAGGGTGGGCTTGTACTTAGCATGCAGGCATGAAGGAAATGGAAATTATTTATGTAAGGTGGGAGGGGAGTCACATGGAGTGGGACATGATTAAAGCCGAGGAGAGTTGAGTTTACCTAACGTTACAACAAAGCTTTGGACTGACTAAAGTTTACGTAGTCAGAGAGTTTCACATGGGAAATGCAAAAGCAAAAGGAGTTGCGTTAATAAATATGGGTCCATCCAAGTTTCCAACACAAGATGAGGATAATGTCCTACTTAGTGACATCGTATAGTTTCTTTAAGATTTCACACTTATTTGGGTCATAAAACTCCTCGAAGGTAGACAATATTCACTCACAATCTTAAATAAAGATAAATTTTGCACTAAAAACTTGGTTGTGAATATAATGAAATTGTAAGGACTTCTCAATTATGATCAATGTGTATATATAAAATAGTATATATGATTATTTTCAAAGATAATTTTTAATGAAATAAATCTAGTAAATAAATAGTAAATAAAATGATAAATATATTTATAATTTTTTTAATTTGAAATTTCACTTTTAAATATCAAAGTTTAGTCATGGATCGTCTTATTTAGAAAATTAAAAATGGGGAGAAGCATCTATTTGACATGGTTCATGGAATGGCTACAAGTCCTTTGCATCAATTTAAGGTTTAGAAGGAATACATAAGCTAACTGAAACAGTACATGGAAATAAGGTGTACAATCATATGAATGTTCTCTGGGATGAAAGTGTTACAGCCTTCAAGTGGAAATACTTTGATATGTTACAACATATTGATTACAAGAACAAGACAAGAAAAGAGTAGAAGAAGTGTTACAACATATTGATTACAAGAACAAGACAAGAAAAGAGAAGAAGAAAAAAAACAAAAAATATAAGTGAGAAAGATATTCCTTGGAGTGAAATATTAGGAAAATATTTCTCTGAGATTAGATTAGAAAGGGACAAGGGTAGAGATACAAAAAGCAGGGTGTGAAGCAAGGTGGTGGACAAGGTTCTCAAGAAAGGATTTATTTGAGTGGTTTAGGCACTTCTAGCCTACTAGCCTCCAAGGCACCCCAAATAGCCAATACCCTCCAAACAACTCAAGAACCTATGCCTAAGGTGAATTATCAAGTGTTAAACAAGGTGTATTTGATGATTTTCAATTAGTTTTAGGCTTTCAAGAAATTCCCAACAATCAATTTGTTCAAACTAGCTACTAGGCCTAATTGCCCTCCTAGTAGGTCACCAACGATACAAACATGAACATAACTTTGAAACTCTCCAAAAGAATACATCAACACATTTCATTTATAGACACCCTTTACACCATACTTTAACATACCAAAAGATTGCAATGAGGTACTTTGGACCAAAAAACCCAAAACCTAAGTGTGCCATGTTTTCAAGGGTTAAAAGCATCCAATTAACAAAGGAACTATGTGTCAAACATACCCAATGACCATGAAACCTTCATAAATCTAATTAAATGACTCAAATCTACCAAATATCCAATCAATTTGGACCTTGGACCTTTGCAAGCATAAAATACCCAAATGTGACCCAAAAACCCTATAAACTAGGGTTGGCGCAATGTCACACTTCCCAATGCTTCCTCCAACTTCTTAGAGTTGTTACACAATCACCTTGGTGTCCTCAAACAACTTCAAGAATAAAATGGGGTCCTCCAATGGATGGATCTCCTATTGCTACTCCATAGCCACACCTTTCAAGGCCATTTCATGCCTCCAAACACAACAAGTTGATCAATTGACTGATCACCTACACTTATCAACTCTCTCCTACAATTTTAGGCAAAAATACATATTTTACATGTCAAAAATCCATCCCCAAGCCATAGTTACAATAGTATGGGAATGGTTACATCATTTTGCTTAATGAAAACAATGGAAAACTAACTGTTACAACCCCTTTGCAAATATATTTGATATTAAATAATGAAATCCTTAAATGATGGATCAAAAAAATGTTAAAATCATCCCTCAACACATTTTAATGATAAAATAATGGAAACCAATGCAATGAAGACTCAAAATATGCAAGAAATCATGAATTTATTCAATTGTTGTGAACAGTCCGTACAATCTCATCACCAGTCCATGCTTCTCTATCTTTCCAATATCTAAGAATATTTATAAGTCATTTCTCAACTTCCTCAACAAATCCCAAGTGGTTGGGAAGGAATTAGACTTGTTTAAACCTCCTAATTGCCATCTCCCACCAAAACATAACTAGTCGTTAACATTCAAAAATTTGAACTGTTAACTTGTGTTATTTGGTGTTTTATTACATAGAACTTATTAAAACGTTGAGGATTAAATCTCTAGGGCCTATTTAACCTTTCTCAAGAAAATCTAGACCCTAACTTAACCTTGTTATTGCAGTACCCATGCCACAACTTTCACTCACCTTCAACCCTACAACTTGCATGTTTTAGTGATCACCCTGCAATCCAATGATTATTCTTGCATTGGGAATGTTATATTAATATAATACAATGTTAGGATTCATCCCCTAATCATAAACAACATAGTATAGGGATGAATCTTAATTCATGATTCAAAGAAACACCAAAAATACTAAACTGTCATGGGATAGTCAGACTTGAAGACACCAAATTCAATACAAATGCTTTGAAATTAACCCAACCAAGTTATTAAAACATTCATGAGTGGAGTTACAATCCTTTAGCACATTGAGACTTAGTGTTATCTTGTGCATTCCTTAGAAGCTTTTAATCACAATAGTTGAGTTGAAGGATTTTCCTACCAAGGAGTTAAAAATATGTTACACTTTACCGCTATTCTTGTTTTCAAAGCTCTTTGTCATGATATTTTCTTGATACTATCCTCTTTTTAAAGACTAAACTGACTAAACCTAAATTACTGTTATAATTTAGACTGTTCCTTACGAGACTTTTAATCTCGCAACAGCTGAGAAACATAAATGTAGGCATCATGGTCACAATCCTTTGGAGACACAACATAATTGAGTGGTATACCCAAACGATGCAACACAACCACTACTCCTTTGGTTCTAAGTTGACACTGTAGGATCCAAAAACCATAAATAACGATGGCTAAGTTGAATACAACGAAGAGGGAGAGGAATAAATTAAGAGAGCGGAGGCCAAAGGGCCACAAGGACAAAAATATTCTAAGGTTTATGAAGATTATAATTTCCATTTAATTTCTATAAACCCTGTATTATTTTGGTTCTTATGGCCCTCCTTAGCTCTCTCAATTTATTCCTTATCTATGGATTTTGGACCCTGCAAATTCAACTTATATCTGGACGAGTAGTGGTTGCATTGCATCGTCTAGGTATACCACTAAATTATGTTGTCTTCAAAGAATTGTGACCATGATGTCTACATTTATGTTTCTCAGTTGTTGTGTCCCAGGACCCCTTATGGCCCCCTATGACCCTTTACAATCCCTAAGAATACATCTTAGAGGTATTAAAGTGTCATAAGGGGTCATAAGAGGCTCTTAGGAGGGGCCAGATGAGCTTCCACCTTCACGTGGTTGGCCCTGTTAAGTAGAGAATGTTAAACTATTCTCGAAACAAAGAGAAGCTTAATATTTCAGGGTCCCAGGGACAAAAAAAATGTTCATAGTCTTTAGTTCATAAAACCGTCAAAACCTATTACAGTTCAACAACTCATCAACACTCGAGGTTTGAAGGAATCAATTATTTGGTCAATTATGAGAAGGTAAACAACAAGATGATATTATTGTATCTTTCATTTCTTTTATCCGTTCATATTTTTTTCCTTCTCTTTGCCTTTAGTAATATATTAGATACTATGCAGTGTACATGAAGGCAAGGCAATGATTATTCTTGACGATCGACTTACCTAGGGCTTACCTAGTAGCTATGACTAAAGATAGTAGAGCTTAAGAGACCATAATAGTTGTTCTCTATCTTTGGTCCATACGATTGAGGAAATGTTTTACCTTTTGTTAGCTCATCAAATGTGGTGATCTAAAATAATTTAATAGATGGTATTTTCATGTATAACATACATTATTTTAGTTTGACGCTTCACAAATTTATCTATTTCCCACACTTGTGGGCTGCGGGGACATCGATAAATAAGCATCCTATCTCGTGGCCTGAGTAATGCACTCATGCCACGGGAGGAGATGCTTCTTTATCATTGTCCTCGTAGTCCACAAGTGCGTGAAGTAGATAAATTTGTGCAATGTCAACTTAAATAATATACGTTATCATGAAAATATTATATTAAATTATTTCAGATTCTTGAATTTGATAAGCTAACGAAAGGTAAAACATTTCCTCAATCATATGGACCAAAGATGGAGACCAACTATTATGGTCTCTTGAGCTCTGTTATCTTTAGTCCTAGCTACTAGGTAAGGCCTAGAAGACTTATACCCACTGATCGTCGATAATAATCACCGCCTTGCCTTTATGTACACTGCACAATATCCAATATATTACTAAAGGTGAAGAGAAGGAAGAAAATATGAATGGATAAAAGAAATGAAAGATACAATAGTATGAATTGACCAAATAATTGATTCCTTCAGACCTCCAATGTTGATGAGTTGTAGAAGCGTAACAAGTTTTGACGGTTTCATGAACTAAAGACTACAAATAATTTTTAACTATTTTCATCGATTGATCGACTATGAGTGGACACATTCCATGTTATTTCTGTCAAAAATGAGTTTGCTAATTCCAACCATCAACGAATATTTTGACCAAAACCTTATCATAGACATTGCATCCTCGTCAAACTATGATGTGAGCCAGAGTAAAAAATTAGATCTTTCAACGCCACATTTTACAAGCAGATGACCTATTTTTCGACACCAACAAGGGTCAAAATTAAGATGCTCAACATGGTTTTCGTCAATCGACCAAAATATTTCAACAAGTCATTTGGTCAAAATATCGACCAATGCGCGTCAAAAAAATTAATACAAAGAGAGAGAGAGAGAGAGAGAGTTTGTTAAGGAAATAAAAATACCTAAGGAGAGAGAGTCTTAAGAAAATTGTGAGAGAGTGTGTATCTTAAAAGGAAATAAAAAGACCTAGAGGGGGGATAAAAAGACTTAAGGGGAGAGAGGAACAGGGAATATAATAGATGGAGAGAGAGAGAGAGAGAGAGAGTAATAACATTTTAATGGTTTTAGAAAAAAAAAAAAAAAAAAATTTAATTTTAAGTTTTCTAAAAAACATATAATACAAGAATTAAAAACTACAAAAATGAAACATATTTACTTGCGTAAATAAATTTTAAGTTTTTCTAAGGTTTTATAATGAATTCTATTTTTTTTAAGTTTTTCTAAGGTTTTCTAAAGATTTTCTAACTCTTTTTTTATTTTTTCTAAAAATATACTAGTTTATATGTCTAATAAAAAATAATTAAAAAATAAAAAAAATAAAAAATATACACTTGTGTAGATTTACATTCTAATAATAGACTAGAAAATTTTTAAAAACAAACAATTTACAAGCAAAAATAAATGAAAAAGAGAAGAAATTAGTGCACCTGGTATCAAGTAGTGTCGATCTATGGAGTGAAATAGTATGATTATTGTTGAAAGTTGTCTCCTCGACCAATGGTGTTTTCTATAAGTAACTGTGGATCCTAGAGAAATTTTTGAATGTGACAAAATAATTGCCACATTGGGCTTATAAACTATTTTTTGAAATGGTGGTAGAAAATGGGTTTGATCAAAGTACTCTTTCGATTGAAGGCTCCACATCACCGGCTTTGATAAAAGCCTTTACTTTGATCGAAGAGCCTTGCATCAAAGTCTTTGATCAAATTTTTTTAGGGCACTTCGATTGAAGGGGTACTTCAATTGAAGGGTTTTAGTAAGTGATGATTTTATCTTCTTGTTTTTTCTTCGTAGGAAAAATGGTAACCCACTATTATGGGATCACCCTAGGTTGTCTCATACGTCCTTCTACCTGATTTTACCAAGAAAATGCTTTACAAAACTTGCAATTGTAGCTCATAATATTGCAATTGTGTAGCAATACTATGTAATTGCATAACACAATCTTGCAATTGTGTACCTTGCCTAGACATATATGTTGAATGCCTATGTGCTTGGATTTGGGAGAATTTTGGGTTTCTAGTGGATACCAAAGGCAATAGGGCTTGTTTATACCTCGTATTATCAATATTAAATTATCTTTGGGGGATTATTATGTTTGATTTATGTGATTATATGCATTTTATTATATTATGTTGATATCATTATGTTATGATTCCTAATTAGGGTTTAGGGCTTGTCCATGTCAGAAGGGCAATGCAGGTGTCTCCTAAACTATATTAAGTAATTATAAATTCTATATTCGAATCTTGATATTGTATTTCATTTGTATATGAATCATGTATCCTTATATTATATTATTTTTAGGATAAGGTTTAGCGAACCTAGGTGCATGGTAAGATGAGTGGCTCTAAATTGGGGTGAGGGCCCTAAGTGTCCACTAGAGAAACCCATTGATGAGTTTATTAATTAAGTGATAACCTGAAAAATGAACTGGGAGGGGGGAATTCACATTAATAAGATAATTTTATGCCTTTCCCATGCCTTTAGTTCTGGTATAGACTAAGGATAGGAGTGGGAGAATATGTCAGTGGATATTTTCATGATCAAACATTCTTTGTCCTCACAAAAGGTTGTTCGATTCCACATGAGTCTTCACTTGGGGGTTGGGGTTTGGAGATACTACCAAGGTAACCCAAGGGGTAGGTTTATGTGATAAAACTCACCCTACATGTGACCTAGAGCCCCTTTCCATCTAGTTTTATTTTGCCTCTAGTAGCCTTTGCCTTGTTTTATGGTTTCTCGCATTTACTTGATGCGATTGGATTTGGGTCACTTCCTTGATTTTTTTTTGGGTTTGTGTGTTTTGTGTGAGGCCTTGGTTTCTACCTCCTTACCATGGTGAGATTGGATCTTCAAGCTCTACATGGTTAGGTGGTAGTGATCTTTCTCTATCATAGTATTATGATTGTTTGTGGTTGTGTGGATGGACCTTTGTATCAATACCTTAATTCACGTTGAGATCTTCATTTTGTATGCATTGATATATCTTGTAATATTATACTCTTCTACATTTTGATGTAATTTTTATACTCCCTAGAGGAGAGTGATGTATTGTAGACATGGTGATATAGTTGTAATAATAAACTTTATATTCATAGATTAAGAAGAAGGATATTGTAAGTATATTTGGTGAAGAATATAATTATGTAATGTGTATAAGAATTTGATTAGTTAGAATTCCTATGTGATCTTGTGTCAATGTTAAGTTAGAGATAAAAGAGATTATTAATGAAAATTGGTTACCTAATGATAATGTATATGTAGGTACAAGTCAACTTCTTAACTTGTCCCTGGTCTTTTTGGCTAAAAATTGCAGAGCAAACAATTATAGGTCTCAGTTTCCTAGATCTAGAGTTACAACAGGATCTAACATTCTGGAGATAGTCATGATCATGCTCTAATACCAGTGGTAAGGAACGTAAGTAGTGGAAAAACTTCCTACACTAATCTTGAGAGGAGGATAATGAAATTTTTTTTTATAAATATTTACAACAATTACATAAACTTAACAAAAATAAACATTGATAATATGCATACCACAACATAATGATTTACATGGGGAAAACCCTTTCAGGACCACACTCCAAAATCTACCCAATATATTACTAGAAAATATATAATAGATAACAATATACTTGTAGGGAAATATTCTCACAAGAGTGTCACCATCTAGAGGTAGCTCAATAGGTATTTGATTGTTATAGAAATACATCACAATGTTGTTCACATACCTAATATATAGGAGATACAAGACATGAAACCATAAAACATTATTAAAAAGCCATGGGCTGAAACCACTTATAGAAGGCACACAAGATATCCACCATTAGACCTCTAACTTAATGACAAAGGGTTAGGATTCACAATGACAAATTATACATGAAAGTTGTTTTTTAGAGGCCCTACCCCTAAATACACCTACCATGTGGCACTACCCCCTGGACTCATAGGATTAAGGCTAGGAATGGGGGGACCCCTTGTGACCCCAAATTTATGTATGAAACCCCAAAACCCACATCTCTCATGTATCAATAATAAACTTTCATTATTCCAAAATTATGACATCAATTTCCTAATAAAGGTATGGATTATACTTTTTTCTTACACCACACACATCTATTGAGTAGTTGAAATCCATTTTTTACTATATTATCCTACGTGACGGTTTTATTGTGCATCATTTTCCACCAAAATAAGTTAAAATTGGGGACTAGTTGAGGATTCTAGACTTTTATCCACAACCATAAAGAGTCACCCTCCTTTAGTAGAAGATTATAAGTTTATCTGATAGAGAAGTATCCTTTAGGATTTTTTCTCCAAATAAACTTTTCATCCATTTGGAAGAGAGTAATTTTGTTTTTTTGTAGAATCTTATATAACTCCATCACCTTCTACAAAATATCATCCTATTTTGATAGCATCATGTGATGTCCTTCCATGAATTATTGGGGAAGAGGTAATCTATAACCAAATGGCCAAAGAATTTTTTGGACCTTTTTTTGATGTATTTAAAGTTTTGGTGTAAATCCAATGACACATTCTCCAACCATTTTCCCCCCTAGAAGCATATCATATGGTCATTCCCAATCTACCATTTTAGCCCCATCTAGATGATGCCCTTGCATTTGAGAATATTGTTCCCAATTTTATAACCACTTTGGTAGCCGAGGTTAGAAAACACCCTATAAAACCTCTTAGGATTGAGTTATTTAGCACTCATGATATTTATTTAGTCATTTTTATGCAATGAAATCGTCCATCTCATTTTGTATGTGAGAGATTTACTAAGCATATCATTTTTTCTTATGCCTAACCCCCAAAATTATTAGGACATTACGCCATATCCTAGTTGACCAATATCATTATTCTCTTCTCCTTTGTACATATCCATGACAAGTTCCTCTAGATTATTTTTAGTTTTTTAGTCATAGTACCTATGATTTTAAACAAATAAAGACTTAGTAAACAAGAATACATTAGAGAGAGGCAACAAGAAAATGGGGATTTCTTTCCTACACTACTTAGGAGATCTCCTTTCCTCCCTGCTAATTTTTTTTTGAATATTTTCTAAGATTACGTTCTATAATGTTGGGTTCACCTCCTTGATAGTGGGAGACAGAAGCAAGGAAACCATAGGATGTTCTACACTTTGACATCCTAAGATAGTTGTAATTTTTTAAAATATTCTCAACAATATTGATGAATTAGATGCTTCTCTTATTATAATTTGTATGTTATCATGAGGCCTTCATATACTAGTGAATAAAATTATTCTATTATCTAGTTCCTATCGCCAAGGCCAGCCTAAATAAGATAGTATTGTTAGTAAATTAGTAAAATAGATGAGAGGGTGGTAGCTTGGTAGTATTAACCCTTTGCAACCTACTTATGTTCATCAAATTCAAAAAAATTCTACCCAACACTTCCGCCAAGATTATAAATAGGTAAGGGGAAAGAGGTTCTCCTTTCCTAAGCTCTTTTTAAGTGCTAAATAACCCTAAAGGGACTCCATTAACTAGGACAAAAAACCTGACAGGTTCCACACACACCTTAATCAAGCTACTCAACTTGTCTTAGAACCCCAATTTTATAAAGAATATAAACAAAATTCCCTATATCACCTTGTCATAAACCTTAGAAATGTCCAAATATAGGGCTATACCTAGGAGAAAATATCTATCCATAGAATAAATAATATCAAGAGTTGTTATTGTAGCATCCAAAACTTTTCTTCCAGGGACACACCTCTTTTGATTTCTATTTATAAAACCATCCAATAAGGGTTTCATTCTATTGACTAGTACTTGGAAAAAATATTATAAACCATATTATAGAGGACAATGGGTCCTAAATTAGGAAGTCTTAGAGGGTTCAAGATATTAGGGATTAAAGTAGTGAAGGATTTATTCAACCTTTTCAAAATTGAACCACTACAAAAGGATTCTTTAGTAGCCTTAGTGACATCAAACCCCACTATATTTGAAAACCCCTTAAAGAATGATAGAATGAATCCATTAGGTATTGGGCATTTTAAAAAACCATAGATATGGAAACTATCTTTACCTCCTCTTTAATAACAAGGGCTAGAAGTTGAGCATTATCAATTGAACTAAGAGCAAAGGGAAAGGAGTTTAATAATTATTTTGCTAGACCACAATTCATCTCTCTTCCCTCTTCCCTATAGGCATTACAAAAGTAGTTGGAGGTTGTAATATATATCTAGGTGTCATTATTAATGTCTTGGTTCATTTAATTCCTAAGGATTTGGATAAGTTTCCTCTTCTTGTTTCAACTGATAGACCTATGAAAGAATGTCAAGTTCCTATCACCATCTTTTAGCTAGTCCACCCTATATTATTTTCCTAGTTCTATCTCTTTCCTTTTTAAATTTTCCTTCCATTTTTATCTTAGGTATTAATCTCCTCTATGTGTTTTCTTAGAATGATATCCATTAGAAATGTTTTCTTGAACAAAAATAATCTTGGAGTTTATTTCCTTTTTTTAGTAAAATATCTTCAAAGGTGAATTTTTTCCAGCCCCTCACTTTATTTTTGATAATGCCAAGTTTTTGAGAAACCTCATACATAGGTGTCCCTTGGATAGGGTGATCCACCAAGTTTGAATATAGTCTCTAAATTTATGTTGTGAATCCACATGATCTCACATTGGAAAGGTAAGGGTCCCCTTGGTTTGTAGGTCCAATCTAGAAGAATCAAGTGATCTAAAATAGTTTTAGGTAAGGCCCAAAGATAGGAGTTATAGCCAAGATTTTAATTTTCAAAGACAAGGGTTCTATATGGTTTTAATTTTATAAAAATATCCCCCTTCATATCATTTGACCCATTAAACAACTGACCAATCAATTCAATATCAATAAGGCCCATTATACTAATCAAGTCATCCAAGTCTACTATGTTTTTAGAGTAATCCACCAAGCCTTCGAATTCTTTTGAGGTTAACAAAGGAGATTTAAAGTTCCTAACAAACATAGATTGGTTTTCTTGATGTACTTATACAAGAGATGATATCTCATCCCAAACAACATTGCAAGTAGAATGGGATTTAGGGGCATAGACATTGACCAAACACCATAAGTTATTAGAGGAAAATTTTACTGTTAGGTGGTTAGCTAAGCTAGAAAGAGTGTCCCCCACTAGAATCCCTAGATCCCACATAGTGAAAACTCCCTTGAAACTCTTTTAACATCTCTAATAAGGAAATAAGATCCAATCCAAATATGATTAACAATATTGCATAAAGTACTAGTTGTCATTTTGATCTCCTACAACAGCAATTAATCAATTTTATTCTCAAAGATACAATTATTAATGACATTATTTTGGGGGATTATTAAGGCCCCTTGTATTCTATGAGAGGTACTTCATTTTTAGATATTAGAAGCTAGATCTAGGGTTCTTTATCATCCATTGGTAATTTACCTTCAACTTCCTTCTTTCTTGTGAGACTTTGTGAAGTGTGGTCATTCTTAGATTACACACCCATGCCAATCCTTTAATTCCAAGTTTCCTCATCAACTTTGTTATTGACTTCCTTAGTGACTCCCTTTTCTGAGGATCTACATATCCCTCTCACTTTTTTGGAGTTCCTTAGAAAGGGCTCTACACTCTAAACTTAGGTATCTTGGTTAATAGCATTTATGATAGTAGATTAGCATTTTAAAAAACTATAGCTTGTATAGCATCATAAATTGCAAGTACCTTGCTAAGATGTATAATTCACACTTATTTAGCACCCATTTTAGTGTATGGTCATTCTCTAATGCATCATAGAACATTTTTATGTAATTAATTAATAAATATTTACATTTGCTTGCTCTCTAGATTTAATTTCTATGCGGGCCTTCAATTTTAGGTGTGCCTCTTTAATTAGTTCATCTCATTTATTTTCCTCATGTATACATAGGACCTATTTAATTATGGGTGACATTTTGGAGTTACCTCAAGTTTAACCTTTACTTTGAATACATTTTTGAAATCCTAATATCTTGATTGGATCCCAATTTGAATTTGAACCCAAAATTGCCAGTACAAGGCTTTTAAGGGTATATGTTGGGTCTAAATTTCCCCATGCATAGAAAGTTGCCCCACACTCCATATATTGTGAGAAAATTTAAGTTGAAGTTTCCATTTGGATTTTTACTAGGATTTCTAATCCTAGTCATCTCTCTTTGATTTTTGGGCTCAAGCATTCGTTCAAGCATTCAAGGAGCATTCAATCATTTCAAGGAACCAAGGTATTTCATCCTTCATTTTGTGGAAAGCATTCAACAATCATCATTCAATCATATCATTTTTTATATCCTTTTATGTCTTTGTGGAATCGTGATATTTCATCAATACTTGTGATATTATTTCAAGAAGCATTTACATCATAAAGGTATAGGACTTTATTACTCTTCTTATCAAATATATGCTTCTAAAAAAACTCTTCCTTTCCATTTCAATCATTTTCAATTCAATTTCAAGGTTGATTTGTAACAGGGGTCTGCCCAAGGAAAAACCATTTCCATAATAATTTTCCCTATTTTTATATGTGCAGGGATATGTTATAGGTGGATCAAGTGCAAGAAAAATGGCAGAAAATTCAAACATAGAATTTTAATCAATAGAAATTCTATTCAACCTTAATTGGTACATAGAAATTTAGACTCTCCCTAAATCTCCAAATGACCCCAAACCCTCAAAAGTTCCCCATACCGACTATTTTAACTATAGTCCCAATTACAGGTTAGTTACAATACTATTTTTCATATCTATTTACATATTTGGATTTGTTATTTACATCTATCACCATTCTTAATTACCTAATTTCTATCTCTATATTTGTATTTTTCATTCCCATTTTACATATCCATCCTCTCAACTCAATAGTGAAGGAATCCATGCATCCTCTTGGTGCTTAAGCCTCCTTGAGACCACACTATCAACTTTAATTCCAATATGTGTTTGAAAATAGGTGTGAACTTCCTAGTTTGGTCATCTACCCTGGTGCTTTTCCCTTGCCTCATACCCATTTTCTTTCATCATATTTTGGTGAGCCCGACATCCTTACATCTCACTTCTAGTTAATATCTTGAGTAGTATCTCTCATCTCATTGATAACAATAGCAAGCCTATAAGAGATTGTGTCCAAGAGATAGGTTTCATTCCACCTACCACTAGCATTGAGTTCTATGTGGCTATTTCTACCTCCATTCCTAGTGTGTCCACTTATTCTCGACCCATTATAGCTACTTCCATTCAAAATCACAACGCTACACATTTTAGCATTCCTAATCGTATTTTTTCCACTATTCCTTCAAATGTTTCATGTGCTTCCTTAACTTCATCAATTAACACTTACAATAGTGTTCCCTTTTCATCTTCCATCATTCTTTTCATTTCTCATAATGGTCCAAATATTTCACACATATCTCCTACCACTCTTTCTACTAATTCTACTATTAGTAGCTTGGCTCAAACTATGTCTTCCTTGCAACAACAAATTGCTTCCATGACTCAATCTAAGTTCAACATTCATACTTGTGAAATTGCGAGTCCTTTTTCCTTGAATATCATTTACACCATTATTCCTAAATACATGGAAATTCCTCACCTAAAGACTTATAATGGTAAAGGTGATCCTTTGACCTATGTCAAAATATTTCAAACATTGTATAGTGATTTCTCTCATTATTATAGGTTCATGGCTAAATTTTTTACTAGAACCTTTAGCCTTCCAATGGTATTATTCTTTGCCTCCTTATTCTATTGACTCCTTTCAAAATATTTCTATTTCTTTCATCCAAGAATCTCAAAATAACATTGGTCCTAAGATTTTTTTGACTGATTTAATGCATTGTAAACAAGGTATTAAAGAAAAAGTGACCAATTAAATTGGTAGATTCAAGCATTTTCATACTTAGATTTCTTATCTCATTCCTAATATTTATGTGCAACATGTTTTCACTTCTAATTTACAAAAATACATTAGAGATAAGACTTTTCTTTCAAAAATTTCTTCTTTTACTCAACTATGTGCAGTGCTTCATAATTATTAGCTTCAAGCGAGTTAGTTTGAGAGCACCACTCCAATGGCTCTGATGGATAAGAGCGATGTCTCATCCTAGTCCTATAAAAAGTTTCAAAAATCTAAGAACTTTATCAAGATCAGTAATTCATCCAACAATGTTGATGAGCAAGTGGTAACAACATCCAAAGATGTGGCTCATTTGTCATCTATTTTTAGACCTTGTAATTTTACATAGATTTCTGAATCTTTTCATAAGGTGATGTTGAAGTTGATTAATAAGAAGTGTTAAATCTTCCTCCAATTAAACCAACCAAAATATCCAAACCTTTTCCCAAATTCTTTAATCACGAAGCTTTTTGTCAATACCATCGTTAACTCGGTCATGATACTGAGAAGCGTTTCCATTTGAAATATGTTTTTCAAGACCTCATTAATTCTAATACTATATCTTTGAGGGTATTAATGATCAAGGAAATGAATCTATAGCACATCCCAACTAAAATTTTCAAATTATTACCAATCCTTTTTCCTCTCATTTGACCAATACAATTGAGTCTACCCAATCTTTATCTTCTTCTTCTACCCATGTTGTTGACTATGACAATAAGTGTATTGAAGCCAATAATATTGTCAATCTTATTGATCTATCAAATTTTGAACCTAAACCAAAACCAAAACCTGATCTTTAAATTACCTTTGATTATTGTGAGATTATTAAAGCACCCAAGGGTACTTTTTACACTATTGTAAAGGTTAATGATCTCTTTTCTCATGATTTCCTTATTGACCTAATTGCATAGTGAATGTGATAAGTGAATAACATATTTACAATAGATAATTGCAACATGATTTCTATGGAAAATATGATGTGATAATCCAAACTTGAAATGGTTTCACTTATCCTACCCATGGTTCTATTATATTTTATGTAGAAGTTGGTGGTAAAACTCTAGATGTCACCTTTGTTGCCATCTCGACTTTCGATTAATTTCAAGTTAAACTTGGTCTTTCTAGGCTTACTTCCATGAAATTTTTAGCTTCTTCTATCCATAAGTCTTTGAAGTTTCCCCATAAAGGAGAAATCATCGTGTTGTTAATCATAGTCTCTATCATCCTTCAATAGCTCAAGAGTCCTTTGACCTTGACTTCTTTTGGCCTTCTATGCCTCAACCAAGTCAATCCCACAAAGACAATCTCTTTCAATCATTCATAAATACAAAATCCAAATATTTGTGAGCTTATAAATCCTAAAGATGTTGTATCTCCTTGTCTTGTACCTTGACTTCTCCCAACATATCCTACACCTCCTATATATGTGTTTGTTCTACCTCCTATAAATTATAAACATTATGTCGATGTTATTTCTCAACTTAGTGGGGTTCCTTCTACTCTTCCTCCTAAAGAAGAAAAGGTCACAATGTTGATTAATCCTAAACCAAACCAAATTTCTAGCAAAATGAAGCACAATCATTATGCTTGTTATCATCGCCATAAACATTGTGCTAGAGCCTGTGAACATGCTTCCCAAAACCTTTCTTCTCCAAAAATACCTAATGATGCTTTGATCCCTTTGATCAGCCTATGCATAACCTAAAGGAGGAAGTTAATTTGGAAAAGATGAAATTGAACAAACATGATAATTCTATTCGTATCTTAGATTCTATTACAATTGATTTGGATGAAGAAGATACTCTTGATGATGATATTTTTAAAAATGTTCCTAATGAAAATAATGATGATATTCATGTTATTAATTATAATTATATGTATAATCTTGTTGATGTTAATCATGATTTACCAACTAGGTTTGCAAAACAATTATCTCTCAATCCTAGTGATAAACAAAGTGACCCATATTCATAGCATGGTCCTTGTTTGGAACTAGCTATTGGTCCATCTATCATGCTATATGTTGCTCCTCTTGTGTATTACCCACCTTCCTTAAACACCTATAGGTTGAGATGGGGTGCAAGTGATATGTTGGAATAACTCTAGATTCTTTATATTTGTTTGTTGTAATGTAATTCCCCATGATGTATTTATTTCTATATGTTTTGTTTAGATTTATTTAGATGACCCTTGTTGCTTTGTTGGTGCAAGGTGATAAAGGAACCAATCTATCATGAAATTTCTCTATTTATATATTGTTTCTTCTATGTGTTGTTACATGTTATGTTGTGCATTTGCCACTATTTATAAATATGTCTTTGTGTTGTCTAATTAGGGATGATGCAAAATAATAGCTACCTATTCTTTTTGGTCTCTATGATGCCAACCCAAAAAGACTCTTCTTTGTGACTCTTATATTCTCTTCTTCCAATTCTACCACCTCCAAGGGATGATGACAGTATCATCTTAGTGATCATATTGATTCTTGAGATAGAAAATCCCTCCATGTTCCTTTTTCATGTGTTTCATTTCCCTTTGTATGTTCTTTCTTGGAGGTATTTCATAATGGAAATGTTTCTTGTGTGTGCATGTATGCTCTATTAAAGCCATTGCTTTTGTTAAGGTGTTTGAAATCATTTTAATGTGGGGATATACACTCCACTCCTTGTTTCATATTTTTCACAACATACACAACTATTCAATGCAATCTCTCTTGCAGATGGCTAAGGGGACAATGATTTTCTTTGTGTTCATATTTTCATTGGATCTTATTGAGCATTTTTTTTTCACAAGTCAATTTCAAGGAATTCAAATCCTGAGTTCCCATCTTTAAATAATAACAGAGTTATTCCCAATATTACATAAGGTTGTTTGTCAACCATTTGAATAGCTTAACTGAAGATAAATGTGATTGTTCACAAGGAGGCCTTTACTGGTTTGATTGTTTGAGGGTTGCAAAAGAAAATTTAACACTTTTTATATTTTCTCAAATTTCAAAGTATGCAATTTCCTAACAATGCAAATCTAATTTTAAAACTTATGATGATTTCCTATCTTAGCCAATTTTAAAAAAATATCAAAAAATTGAGTAACAAGAATTATAATCAAATTTGTTGGAAATGAAATATAGTTGACATAAACCATTGTTGAATCACACTTGCGAATTAAATGAAGAAAATATGGAAACCCACAAAACATCAATTAGATGAATTCACAATTCCATGTTAAGTAAATGCAATATTTTGAATAAACTTTATCCAGATACAAGGTTTCTCAAAATTCATCGAATCGTGAAGCATCTAGATGTGTACAAACATGAGATAAATTTATCTTTAAACCAATAGAATAAATATTTATAATCATTAATCATAGCAAGATGAGACAATGACAATAAAATCCAAACTAATTAATCACAGATACATTCACAATAAAATGAAGTTGAGTCTCTAAAATAAATGAATGAGCATACACATATTTATCAATTTTGCATAGATAATAGAATAATCATACTATGAATGAAGCACCAACAACATATATCTTTATTGCTTAAAAATATCGACCTTAATTATATCTCTATAATGAACTTATATAGTGCTCCAACTTGAAAAATAAGAAACCTAGATCTAGGGTTTCATCTTGGAATTGTTGTCATTCAATAGTTTTGTTATTGATTTCAACATATATTCAGTTAGGAGACTAGGAATTGTTGGACAACATAGACAGGTAGATTGTAGAGAGTGGTACAGACTTCGTATGATTCATTATCTCTTGCAGGCTTAGACATATGTTTCAGGATGTGCGTAGATCTTATTCCTATGACTGCATACATTTATATGATCATTTGACATAGATATGCTTGTTTTAGTGAAGACTAGTGGCAGGACCAGAGACTGAGAGTTTTCACAAACCTAATTGCAGTGTTTGGAACATAACTATTGTGCGACATGATGAATTTTAGTATGCAAACTTTGGAAATATCAAAAGACATCTTGAAGAAGATACATTGTGATTGCAACATGTTAATGTGAATGCAAACATTATCTATGACGTGTTTTCTACCATGGAAGTATTTGGGAGCCGACTAGGAAGAGTAATGTGTAGAATATTAATTTATGATTGAATTAATGATGGAGCTGACTTTGGGTGAATTATAATTGTTTTAACATGATCAAGGATGAATTTTGTATCATCTCCTTAGATAATGAAGTTGTTTTTTTATGTAATGAGGTCCTATAATGGCCGACCTCTAGATGAATTATTATTTGTAACTTGTATATAAGGAAGGGTTTCTTTCTTGAGATGTGGAGTGGATTGTGATGGAAATATGTGAGATGGAAGGCTATGAGATCTACTTCTAATAGAGAAAAAGGTTGTGCATCTAGGCACAAGGATTGGCTTGCCCTAATAGGAAATTCAGGTATGATGAAGTATATTTAGTAAAGGATTAAAGGTGGATGTAACCTTCTAATTGTATTTGGGCATGTGGCTAGTTGTAATACCCCTAATAGGGTTTGAGACTCCTAACAGGGTCTTTCCTTTAACAGGGACATGCCAATTGTATTAATAATCTCCTAACAGGGCTAGAACTCCTAATAGGATTTCATTCATATAGTGCAAATATTTGTGGGTGTCATCCCCATCAGGTTTTTCCCCTTGAAAGGGTTTCCTCGAGAAAAAAATAATGGTAATACGAGTTATCTCATGTATGTTTAGTTTGCATGGATATTTTCTTTAAGTTTTATATTTGATAAGTGGTTGAAGAAATCTTATAAGTGTTTTAATGTTGATTCACCCCCCTCTCAGTATTATGAAATCCTAACAATTGGTATCAGAGCTATTGGTCCTTAGAGAGAAAGCTTGACCACTTGAGGAAACGATCTAGGATGTCTTACTTAAAGAAAGAAAGTCCCAAGATTGATGCATGGAAGGACAAAATGATTTGCCATTTGTTCTGTTTGGGCTTGGATTATTGGATGGTAACAAAGAAAGATGTAACACTCAAGATTGAAGATGGATTGGAAGACCCTGCTACAACTGATGAGGAAAGAAGATGTTTCAATACAACATGATATATAGAGAAGCATTGATAAGTGTATTATCTGATGGGGAATTCTCTAAAATCATAGATTTGTACAAGGCACATGATATATGGAAAAGATTTTCAGTACTATATGAAGGAGATACATACACTAAATGAGCCAAACTTCAGAATTGGAGAGAAAGGATGGAGACACTTCAGATGAAAGAAGATAAAAAAAATAAGGCTATTTGTTCAAAGGATTACAAGATGTGTAATAGGAATCAAGAACAATGGAGGAACCTACACTAAGAATGAGGTCATTGCAAAGATTTTGAGATCTCTGACACCAACGTATAAAACTAAAGTGCATGACATAGAGGAGATCATACCATTAACCAAATGTTTCAAAAGGGAAATATTAGTATGCAAACTAAGTATATTTGATACCGCAGAGCTTGAAGATTCCTTACCTAAGGTGGAGATAACTTTCAAAGCAACTATGCACAAAAAAAAAAGATGCGGGAATAAATCTTGTAGGTACTAGCAAATCAAGTAAGTACAACAAAGAGTTGGGAGATTATGTTGATGAATGGGAAGAGATTGAAAGACTTGAAAATAGTGTGGATGAGAAGGTATTATCCTTGATCGCTTGAAGAGAAAGAAAGGGCCAAGGTAAGTTTGAAGGAAAGTTACCCATAAAATGCTTTAATTGTAGTAAGGTTGGTCATTTTGCTTTTAGACGTCCAACTAGAGTTCCTAAGCATAAGCCTAAATATGGGAAATACATAAAGGATAAAGAATGTTATTATGCTAATGATGGTGCATCTGACGACAATGAGATAACTGAGTTACTTGGATTTTTAGCAATTAAAGAAGATAAAACTATCATAGAAAAAAAACATTTGTGTATCATGTTAACAAAAAGGATGATTGGATCATAAACAGTGGTTGTTCACAACACATGACAAGAGATAAGAATATATTTATAATGTTGAATATGTATAGTGGTGGAGTTTTCAGACTGGGTGACAATACTCCTAGAGATATTGTTGGGATTGGATCCATTACTTTGGATCGTAAAACTAATACTAATGATGTATTCCTTGTTGATGGTTTAACACATAATTTGTTGAGCATTGGCCAATTTGTGAGAAAGGGTTATCAATTAGAATTCAAGGATGGAAAGTGCTCAATCAGAAGTAATAAAGGAGATCCGATTGCTACTGGAATTCTTACAAGAGGTAATATGTTTCATCTAAACTCAAGTGAAGTAAGTTATTTTATTTCAAAGGTTGAGGATAGCTGCCTATGACACAGGGATTTTGTTATATCAACTTTCATAATATTGTAAGGGCAAGTAACATCAATGCCATCAGAGACCTACCTAGGATTGTGAATCCTGCTAACACTACATGTAGAGAATGTGTAATGGGAAAGAAAATAAGGAGAATATTTCAAAGCAAAGCATTTTAATAAAGGAACAAGTTGAATCTTGTTCATACATATTTTTGTGGACCTACTCAGACTAGGTCTTACTTTGGAGATAGGTACTTTATACTTTTCATTGATGATTACTCTAAAATGATGTAGGTTGGCTTTCTTTGAGAAATATCAGAAGCTTTTGAGAAATTTAGATAATTTAAGGAAAAAGTAGAGAATGAAACTGGATTAAAGATAAAGTGCTTGAGATCAGACATAGGTGGTGAGTTCACATCAGGTAAATTCAATACTTTATATGATGAACATGGAATTCTAAGACAAACATCTGCACCTAGAACACCACAACAAAATGGTGTTGTTGAAAGAAGAAACAAATCAGTCCTTGATGCTGCAAGGACAATGTTGATTAAAGAGAAAGTAGCACACATGCAATGGAGAGAAGTAGTGAACAATGTAGTAGACATAATGAATAGAGTAAAGGTCAGAGAAGGAGCAAGCAAGACACCCTATGAATTATGCTATGGTGAAACTCCTATTGTTAGCTATTTCAAAAAAATTGGTAGCAAGTTTTTTATAAAAAGAGATGATGGCATAGAAAAATTTGAAGCTAGGAGTGATGAAGAAACAACATGAGAATTAAATGCTTATGATCCAAATTAGGAAATTTTTGAAAAGGAAATGTTTTAGAGCAATCAAAATCAGCTTCAAATAGGGCAAGGTCTGGAAGAAGTAAAAGAACAATCACAAGAGGGTTTTTTACTAGGAAGTGACAAAAATATAAATATGAGTGAACTAGAAGTGGAAGTGACAAAAATATAAATATGAGTGAACTAGAAGTGTTCAAGGCACCTAAGTATGTTGTGAAGAATCATCCACAAGATCAGATCATTGGAGACAAGAGTACAAGTACTAGTGTGTGTAAGTGATTTACACCTTCATGAAATAACAAGATTTAAAAGACAATTACACTATTCAAAGGAAAATAATCTAAATAATGCACAATTAATCTAAATATCTCATGGATCTCTAAAATAAAGTGGTAAATGAGGCTCTCAGCTATGATCCTCACCAGTGACACTCTAAAGATGAGTTTTAAGCTATATGATATGCAAATTTAGATCTATTCTATCAAATTCTAGCTCTATTTGATGAACAATCTACTATGATCAAAGCAATTTAAGCTAATTAGCAATGAAAAATGATAAGTGAGTGATGTGGATGCAAATTGCAAGAGCTTTGCTGCAATTCAAAGATATGGAGTGGATCCTTAATGCCTCAAAATGCTTTCTACTTATAGGATTTTCCCAAGGGTAGGGGGTAGAGTGAGTTGATCATGGTTATGCTTGGGTAAGGTCAATTGGCTTTGCTTTGTCCATAAATGGGGGGACAAGGAGGGGACAATCATTTAAATGGTTTCAAAAGGCTGGACCATTTCAACAAAAGTGAGTGATTTGTGTCCATTTTGTCTCCTTTTTGCTTTGTTGAGGGAAATTAGTATTTATTTATTAATTAAAGTAATTAAATTTAGCCATGAAGGGTAAGATGTTCATTTTGATTTTTCATTTCAACAACTATGTCATTAATTGAATTTAATCAATTTCGTAGTGTTTTTCCCCTTTTCAAGCTTTATTTAATCATTTAATCATTTAATTGAATTTTCCTTTGATTTGAATTGCCTTTGTTCCATTTATTGATTTTTCATGCTATTTGATGATTTGATGCACCTTTTTATTGATTTAAGCCTTTTGCCAATTTTTCGTGTCTACAACTAGGACAAGGTTGCAGTTTAGAAATGTAGTCTATTTAATCTCGCAAGTTGAGCCAAGGACACCTGATGAGGCTTGTAGTGATGAGTATTGGATTAAGGAAATGAGAGAAGAATTAGATCAAATTGACAAAAACAACACTTGGGAACTAGTCCCAAGACCTAAATACAAGAATGTCATTGGCAAAAAATGGGTTTTCAGAAACAAAATGAATGAAGTTGGGATTGTGATTAGGAATAAATCCATATTAGCATGTAAGAGATATTCACAACAAGAAGGAATTGATTTTGAAGAGACTTTTGCACCATTTGTGAGGATAGAGGGAGTTAGGTTATTCTTGGCCTATGCTGCACACAAAGATTTTAAGGTATATCAGATAGATGTCAAGTCTGCATTCCTAAATGGTGATTTGGAAGAAGAAGTTTACATTGAGAAGCCATATGGTTTTCCTTCGACAAATTATAGAAATATGGTTTTCAGATTAAAGAAAGCATTGTATGGATTGAAGCAAGATCCAAGGGCTAGGTATGCAAGGTTTGATATGTATTTACTACATCTTGGTTTCAAGAAGGGTAGTGCAGTTAGTAATTTGTATCTAAGATGCAATAATGAAGGTACTTTGATAATAGAAGTGTTTGTTGATGACATTATATTTGGGGGTAATGATGCTATGAGTAACAAGTTTGTAGAAGAAATGAAAGGTGATTTTGAGATGTCAATGATGTTAGGAATAACAGTCCACCAATAAAACTGAGAGGGGGGTGAATCAGTTGTGAGATAGAATATTAAACTTTAAACTTTATAAACCAAAACACTTAATCAAAATATCAACACAATGAATGCAACACCATAACATAATATTTTTTTTGTTGAGGAACCCTTGTTAAAGGTAAAACCCTGGTGGGAATTAGCACCCAAAAATGATGTATTGAAAGTATAGTATTCCTGCTTTAATTTTTGGCCCTGTTAGGAGCTTATTAATGCATACACTACATAGTCCCTGTTAAGAGTCAAGAGAAAAATGGAAGGCTCATTTCCTAGGCACGGTGCCTAAAGAAGGTTAAATCCACCTTCAGGACTCACTATCTGAAATACAATTGTGTAGAAGATATACAATCCAATGAATTGTCTACTAGGAACAGTCTTTGCTTGATCAATTCCAATGAAGATCCTCAATCACAACCTTTTCTCTACATCCAAAAGACTTCACAAATACAAGCTCATAGCTTACATATATACACCACACTTTATTCTCCAAAAATAACTCTTCTTTATACCCTATTACAATAATCAATTAGGTCAGCCAATTAAGACTTCCCCAATGAAAAAATAATTAAATAGACCCTTGCTAAGATACACACGATACCTTACTCAAGTATAGAATAGTTATAATACATCAAATATACTCTAGGATTTGATATCCATGCTCACCACTTCACAATACGCTACACATCTCTAGTCATCTCCAAATAGGACTTCACAAGACCACATGCTTCAAATGATGTCACTAGGAACATGGCAACTCCATAATCAAAAATAATTTTCTCCAATATTTCTTCTATCATGGCTTAATCTCACAGGTTACAAATCATGCTCACATAAGAGTTATCTCAGAAATACAAAGACTAACTCTTTCACTGTCCACTATCACAGTCCAGTAACCAGTCTTTACTAAAACAATAGTAACTCATCCCATCTAAAATATTAAGCCAAGTGACCTTATACATAAGGTCACAACTCATCCTTATACATATTCATATCTTTGCATGGTCTGAAACAACTGTACAACAACTGTACAATTCTATCAGTCATCCATATATCATTATTAACCAATCTGTCTACCTTCATCTGAAACATATGTTGACAACAATGAAAAATAATGAGATTCAACACATATTACATAACCAGTTCCAACAATCCCCCCTTTGGCATTGATGGAAACATATGATAAAATCCATTAACCCAAAAGTACTCATCTCAATATAAATATCCTCTTTATAATCTTCTCAATATACTCAATACAATCTTCTCAAAATATCTCCCCTAAAATAGTAGGGATTTTCATTGAATCTCTCCCCCTTTGACATAAATGGAAAAGGAATCCATTATCTAATCTCTTATTATCTCATCTTAGTTGCAAAATCACCCAAATGTGCTTTGTTTAGTTCATGCAATCATTCTCCCCGAGGAGTAGATCAAAGCGTCAAGTCCAGAAGTGATATAGCTCTGCAAACTATTGAACTGATGCATTCCCACATCAATTAATTCTCACAAGGAGGGGCTCTCACTTCTAGCATACCTCTTAGATATTCAAAGGCATCTTATCACAAAGGTTTTGTGAATATGTCTACTATATATTTCGTTGTGTTGATATATTCCAATATGATCTCTTTCTCTACTACCTTGTCTCTTAAGAAATGATACTTTATTGATATATGTTTTGTTTTAGAATTGATAACTAGATTCTTTGACATATTCACTATGCTAGTGTTATCACAATGTATAACCACAGGTTCTTAAAATATTATTCCAATATCTTTCATTATCTTCTTCATCCAAACAATTTGAGTACAGTTTATAGTAGCAACAACATATTTTGATTCAGCAGTAGACTGAGCTATACAGTCCTGCTTCTTACTTAGCCATGAAACCATTCTTTTCCCAAGGAAAATGCACCTCCACTAGTAATTTTTTTGTCATCCACACTTCCTGCCCAGTTAATGTCAGTATAAGCATGTAACACAAAATAGTAAGATTTTTCATACCATAATCCATACTCAAGTGTTCTCTTCAAGTATCTGAATATCCCTTTCACAACAGCAAGGTGAGTATCTTTAGGATTTGCTTGATATCTTGCCACAATTCCAACAACATCAGTTATGTCAGGTATGGTATGGTTTATATATTGTAGGCCTCCAATCATTGATCTATAGTTCGTCTAAAAAACACTTGCACTTTCATCAGTATTAGTAAGTTTATAGCCAGTAACCATGGGTGTTCCAATAGGTTTACAATCTTCCATTCCAAATTCTTCAACATCTCTTTAAGATACTTTGTCTGAGAAATGAAAATTCCATATTTATTCTAATTAATTTGTAAGACAAGGAAAAATTTCATTTCACCTATCATTGACATCTCAAATTCATTTCCATTTCCTTAGAGAACTTCTTACTCATCTCATCATTGCCTCCAAAAATAATGTCATCTACAAAAACTTCAACTATTAGAATTCCATCTTTACTAGTTCTTAAATATAAATTAAAGTCAACATTACCTTTTTTGAAATGAAGACTCAGTAGATACTTATCCAATCTTTCATACCATTCTCTAGGTGCTTGTTTTAGTCCATACAATTCCTTCTTCAGTTTACATACCATATCCTCATTCTCTGTCAAAGGAAATCCATCAGGTTTCTCAATGTAAACTTCTTCCTCAAGATCACCATTCATAAATGCAGATTTAACATCCATTTGATATACTTTAAAATATTTATGTGCAACATAAGCAAGAAATAGTCTGCCTCAAACCTAGGAACATGATAAAATTTTCCTTCAAAGTCTATGCCTTCTTATTGAGAGTATCCTTTACAAACAAATCTTGCTTTATTTCTTACAACCGTCCCTTATTCATTCATCTTATTTCTGAAAATTTAGTTCCTATCACATTCTTGTCTTTAGGTCTAGGAACCAATTCCCAAGTATTTTTTTCTTTATCTGATCCAATTCTTCATGCATTTCTTTAGTACAAGATTCACCCTTACAAGCTTCATCAGTAGTTTTAGGTTCAACTTGAGAAATCAAACAAATTTCATTCCTTAATCTAGACCTTGTCAACATTCCTTTATTAGCATCACAAATTATTTTATTTTCAGCATGGTTCTTCTTTACATGCCTATGTGTCTTTTGAATATTAGTAGAGTCATTCAAACATATTTCCATCTCATGATCAACTTCAAAAGGTTCTTCTTGATTTTTAACAACTTCTCTATTATCTAAATTCTAACTGTAATCATAAACTTTCCTAAATTTGAAACTTCTCATCAATTCTCACTTTATCACATTCAATCATCTTTCTCAATCTTAGATTAAAACATTTGTAAGCCTTGATCTTAGTATAATAACCAAGAAAGATCCCTTCATGACTTCTAGAATCAAATTTTTATATGTCATCATCTCTTTTTATATAGCATTTACTACCAAATATTATGGAATATTTCATAGGAGTATGATTAAACCATAATTCATAAGGAGTCTTACTTGTACCTTATCTGATCTGAATTCTATTCAAAGTATAAAAGCAAACACCAACAACTTCTCTCCAATAAATATGTGACACATTTCCTTCTAGCAACATAGTTATAGCAACATCTAAAAAAAAAATGTTTCTTCGCTCTGCAATCCCATTCTGTTGTGGAGCCCTAGGAGTTGATGTTTGTCTATATATGTCATGCTCTTCATAGTAGTTATTAAACATATCTGAAGTAAATTATCCATCTATGTTTGATCTCAAAAAAATTATCTTTAAACCAGATTCATTCTCAACTTTTGCTTTAAAAATATTAAACTTTTCAAAAGCCTCAGACTTTTCTCTGAGAAATACAACCCACATCATCCTAGAGAAATCATCAACAAAAAGTATAAAATACATCTCACCATAATAATATGTTGCTCTTGTAGGTCCACGTAGATTTGTATGCACCAAATCTAACTTCCCTTTAGCCGAGTAAGATTTTGTTTTAAAACTAATTTTAGTCTATTTCCCCATTACACATTATATACACATGGTGTTAGATGGTTTTACAATCTTCGATGGGTCTCTAACAAAATTTGTCATACTTTCCTTTACAATATTATCAAAATTCATATGACAAAATCTTTTTTGCGATAACCAACTATCATCAATCTTCACAACAAAACAAGAAGCCTCAAATGTGTTCAACTCAAATATATTACCTCTTGATTTAGTACCAGTTGCAATCAAATCTCTTGACTTTATTCTGATAGAACATCTCCCATTAATGAACTTTGGTTGATAACCCTTGTCTACAAGGTATCCAACACTCAACAGATTATGCTTAAGTCCATCAACAACTAGTACATCATCAGTATTAGTCTTACCATCTAGAGAAATCAGTCCTACTCCAATGGTAAAATTAGGAACATTATCACCAAATCTAACTACACCACCATCATACTTTGTTAGCTTAACAAACTTATTTTTTTCACCAGTCATATGATGTAAACAACCATTATCTATGATCCATTTTGATTTATTCTCAACATATGAAACTAGGGTTTTTTCTTCATGAATAGGTTCATCATCTTTAATAGCAATAAATCAAATCTCATCATAGTCTATTTCATCATCATCAGAAACACCTTCACTAGCATAGTAACATTCTTTATCCTTTGAGTAATTAGGTTTGTGAAACTCAGGTTTGTGCTTAAGAACCCTTGTAGCACATCTAGATGAAAAATAACCAATCTTATTACATGAAAAAAAAATTAGGGTTATATTTCCTTCAAACTTACCTTTACCTCTCTTTTCTCTTCTTGTGATCAGGGCTGAAATCTCATCTAACTTCTTTTCTTCTTCTTGTATGTTTTCCCATTCATCAACATAATCACCAAGCTCTTCTCGCACATTATTTCTGCTTTTTCTTGCTAGACTCGATAAAGTCCTTTTGTCATTATGCAAAGTCTCCTTAAATGTTGATTCAAGCTTGGGTAATGAATCTCCAAGTTTGGCAGACTCAAAGGTAGTTAATTTAGCAATCGACATCTCTTTGTTAAAGTTCACTATCAAAGATATGATCTCCTCTATCACTTGCACTTTACTATTATACATAGGTGTGAAAGATCTAAGAATCTTTGTGATTACTTCCTCTTCATTATATGTGCTTCTAGAATTTATAATGCCAATAAAAACCTTTGTAACTCATTGTACATATGCTCTAACATTGTCATCATCTCTCATTCTCAAAGTCTCTATCTCTGTCTTCCAATTTTGCAAATTTTATTGTTTAGTAAATCCGTCTCCTTCATATAGTGCTTCCAATCTTAACCAAATTATATGTGTTGAATCCAAGTCCATAACCTTAGTAAATTCACCTTCAAAGAGCACACTAATCAATGCTTCTCTTGCAACCATGTTACAAGAGAACATCTTCTTCTCCTCATAAGTAGCACTATATAATTCATCTTCAGGCTTGATTTGCTCTTATTTCTTTGTTATCATCTAGTAGTCAATACCCGAACACAACATATGTGTTCTCATCTTGTTCTTCCAACTATAAAAATTATCAAGATCAAACTTTGGACTTCCCTTCCTATGGAATGCCATCTCCAAGATCACCTCAAGCTATTAAGATTTCTCTCTGACCACCAACACAACTAAGAGGTGGGGGGGGGGGAGGGGGTGAATCAATTGTGCGATAGAATATTAAACTTTAAAGTTTATAAAACAAAACATTTAATCAAAATATCAACGCAATGAATGCAACACCATAACACTATTTTTTTGTCGAGGAAACCCTGTTAAAGGTAAAACCCCAATGGGAATTAGCACCCACAAATGATGTAATGAAAGTATAGTATCCCTACTAAAATATTTGGCCTTGTTAGGAGTTTATTAATGCATACAGTACATAGTCCCTCTTAAAGGACATACCCTATTAGGATTCAAGAGAAAAATGGAAGGCTCACTTCCCAAGCACACTGCCTAAAGAAGGTTAAATCCACATTCAAGACTCACTGTCCAAAATATAATTGTATAGAAGATATACAATCTAATGAACTATCTGCTAGAAATTGTCTTTACTTGACTAGTTCCAATTAAGGTCCTTAATCACAACCTATTATCTACTCCCAATAGACTCCACAAATACAAGCTCACAACTTACATACATATACCACACTTTATTCTCCAAAACAACTCTTCTTTATACCCTATTACAATAATCAATTAGGTCAGCCAATTAAGACTTTTCCAATGAAAAAATAATTAAATAGACCCTTGCTAAGATACACATGATACCTTACACAAGTATACAATAGATACAATACATAAAATACACTCTAGGATTCAAGATCCATGCTCGCCATCTTCACAACATGTTACACGTCTCTAGTCGGCTCCAAATAGGTCTTCACAAGACCACATGCTTCAACTGATGTCACCATGAACACAAAAAATCCATAATCACAAATAATATTCTCCAATATGTTTTCTATCATGCCTTAATCTCATAGGTTAAAAATCATGCTTGCATAAGAGTTATCTCATAAATATAGAGACTCTCTATCACTGTTAATTGTCACAGTCCAGTAACCAGTCTTTACTTAAACAACTGTAACTCACTCCATCTACAATATTAAGCCAAGCAACCTTAGACATAAGGTCACAATTCATCCTTGTACATATTCCTATCTTTGCATGCTCTAAAACAACCATACAATAGTCATACACTTCTGTCAGTCATCCATATACCACTGTTAACCAGTATGTCTGCCTTCATCTGAAACATATGTTGAAAATAATGAAAAAAAATGAGAGTCAACATATATTATAGAACCAATTCCAAAAAATGATAGGGGAGATTAAATTCTTCCTAGGATTGTAGATAAATCAGAGCAAAGATGGGATTTTTATATCACAGACAAAGTATTTAAAAGAGTTGTTAAAAAAGTTTGGTATGGATGAAAGTAAACTAGTTGGAACATCTATGGTGATAGGGAGTAAGTTATCCATTTCAGATGAGGCAAAGAATGTACCTCAGAAACAATAGATATCAATGATTGGAGGACTTCAGTATTTAACACATACTAGGCCTGGTATTGCTAATGTAGTTGGAATTGTTGCTAGATTCGAGGCAGATCCAAAGGAGACACACTTAGCAGTAGTAAAAAGGATATTAAGATACCTCAAGGGCATAATTGAATTAGGATTAATGTATGATAGGTCAGATAACTTTTCATTCAATGTTTACACTAATGCAGACTAGGCAGGATGTGTGGATGACAAGAAAAGCACTAGTGGAGGAGCCTTTTTCCTTGCGAAGAGGTTGATCTCTTGGCTTAGAAAGAAGCAATACTATGTATCACAATCAATAGAAGAATTGAAATATGTTGCAACAGTAATCAATTGTACTCAATTCATTTGGATGAAGCAAATGTTGAAGGATATTGGTGTGAATTCAGAAGAAACTACTATGATACATTGTGATAACATAAGTGCGGTAAGCATGTCAAAAAATCTAGTAATGCATCCAAAGAGTAAGCATAGTGCAATCAAGTATCATCTTCTGAGAGATAAAGTAATAGATAAAGTGGTAAAACTTGAATATATCAGTATAAAGGAGAAGATAGAAGAAATCTTCACCAAACCATTGAGTAAAGATACCTTTGAATATCTGAGAGGTAAGGTTGGGGTTAGATCCCCACCAATAGGTAAATAAGGAAGTGAAAAAGTGCACAATTCCATTAGCTATCAGAGCATTATCATTTGTGGAATTATTGCAAAGGTCTACTCTTCAGGGGGAGTAGTTGGTAGAGCATAAGTAATCAGATCAGGGTGATTTTTCACCTGCTAGTTGAAGGCTCGTAGAAAGAATGAAAGATATTTTGTTGGCACCCTTTTCCATTGATGTCAAAGGGGAAGAGATGTTAGTGAAAAACCCTACTAGTTTAGCAGGAGATTTGAAGAGGATATTGAGAAGGCTATATTAAGAAGGGTACTCTTGGGTTCATGGTTTTTCACATATGTTACCATCAATGCAAAAGGGGCCGAAGATTTTTGGAATTGTTTTCATTCAATAGTTTTTTCATTGATGTCAACATATATTCAGTTATGAAGATTAAGAATTGTTGGATAGTACGAACAGACAAATTTTAGAGAGTGGTTCAGACTCCATATGATTCATTAGCTCTTAAAATATTAGACACATGTTTTAGGATGTGTGCAAGGCTTATTATTATGACCGCATATGTTTATATGATCATTGGATAGATATATGCTTGTTTTAGTGAAGACTAGTTGCAAGACCAAAGACTGAGAGTTTTCACAAACCTAGTTGCAACGTTTGGAACATAACTATTATGTGATCATGAATTTTAGCATGCACGCTTGGAAAATGTTAGAAGACATCATGAATAAGATACATTGTAATCGCAACATGTTCATGTGAATGTTGATGTCATCTATGACATATTTTCTAGCATGGAAGTATTTGGGAGCTGACCATGAAGAGTAATGTGCATAAGATTGATTTATGATTGAATTATTGATGGAGCTAACTTTGGGTGAATTATAATTGTTGTAAAATGATCATGGATGACTTGTGTATCATATCCTTAGATAATGAAGTTGTTTTTTTATGTAATGAGGTCCTATAGTGATCGACCTCTAGATGAATTATTATTTGTAACTTGTATATAAGGAAGGGTTTCGTCCTTGAGATGTAGAGTGGATTTTGGTGGAAATATGCATGCTAGAAGGATATGAGATGTGATTCTAACATAACAAAAGGTTGTGCATTTGGTCACAAGTATTGGATTATCTTAAAAGGCAATTCATGTATGATGAAGTATATTTAGTAAAGGAATGAAGGTGGATGAAACCTTTTGATTGTATTTGGGCCTATGGCCAGATGTAATACCCCTAATAGTGTTTTTCATTTAACATGGACCTACCTATTGTATTAATAATCTCCTAACAGGGATAGAACTCCTAACAGGGTTTCATTCATATAGTGCATATATTTGTGGGTGAGATCCCCATCGGGGTTTTTCCCTTAATAGGGTTTCCTCGAGAACAAAATAATGGTATTATAAGTTATCTTGTGTATGTTTACTTTGCATGGATATTTTCTTTAAGTTTTATATTGATAAGTGGTTGAAGAAATCTTATAAGTGTTGTAATATCGATTCACCCTCCTCTCAGTATTACCATTTCCTAATATTTCATCTACACAAAATATGGTGAAATAAAATTAAATCTAAAGCTTAAAAATGAAAAAAAATACTCCTAAACTGATTGCTAATGCAAGTTTTCATGGATTCTCATCCATTGGAACATCATATACATGCAAGGTTTGACTAGAATTAATCCCTAAAATGTAGGAAATCAAACAATAGTTCACTATTTATTTCCTTTTTATTTACACAATTAGATCTTCTCATTGATGAATTTTCCCAAAATACATAGATCTAGCTACTCCTTTTGCTTTTAATTGATATAAGATAACTAGACTTGCAAAAATGATCCCACCGGGATGATTTAAAGTAACATACCTTGGTGTTCTATAGTCTTCTCTTCGTTCTTCAAACTAAACATGAATCCCATTGTCAATTTCAAAGAATTGTTCTTTTTGTGTACTTTGATTTTGTGTAGTTCTTTGATTTGTGCTAGCATGATTTGTATCTCCATCTGAATCATACTCAAAAGTTTTCTCTTGTACCTGAAATCTCTCATCAATTCTCACATTTACACTTTCAACAATCTTTCTCAATATCTGATTATAACATATATATGCTTTTCTCTTAGTAGAATAGCCAAGAAATATACCTTCATCACTTCTAGGATCAAATTTACCCATTTAATCATCTCTCTTGATATATAATTTACTTCCAAAGACTTTGAAATACTTAACTATTGGTGTGTGATCGTACCAAATCTTATAAGGTGTCTTGGCTAATCCATGTCTCATCTAAACTTTGTTCAAGGTGTAAACTACTATATTAATAGCTTCTCTCCAATTTACATGCGAAACCTTACCTTCAAGAAACATCACTCTTGCTACTTCACAAAAAGTTATGTTTCTTCTCTCTGCTACTCCATTCTATTGCGGTGTCTTAGGAAATGATGTTTTTTTATGTATACCATTATCCTCACAATATTAATTGAATTGATTAGATATAAATTCTCCACCTTTGTTAGACCTTATACATTTAATCCTAAAATCGTGATTCATTCTCAACTTTTTCCTTAAATATTTTGAACTTATCAAATACTTCTGATTTTTCTCTAAGAAAAGTAACCCACATCATTCTTGTGAAATCATAAATGAAAAGAATACAATACTTTTCACCATAAAATGACTTTCTCTTTGTTGGTCTACATAAATCTATGTGCACAATCTCCAATTTCTTTGATATAGAAAATACTTTTCTCTGAAATGAACTTTTTGTCTTTTTTTCTATGACACATTCCTGACATAACATGTTAGAGGGCTTTAAAATCTTAGGAGACTCTTTGGCTGCATTTAAATTTCTAACCTTCACTATGTGATCAAATTTTATGCAACAAAATATTCTATGCCTATAACCAACTGTCATCGACTTTTGCAATAAAACAACTTACTCCAGAAGGATTTAACTAAAATACATTACCTCTAGTTAAAGTACCAATTGAAATCTCATTTCCTACCTTGTCTTTGATTGAACACATCTTATCATAAAATTGTAAGCAATATCCCTTATCAACAAGCTATCCAACTCTTAACAAGTTATGTTTCAATCCATCAAAAAACAATACATCATCAGTATTAGTTTTACCATCAAGTGTGATTGATCATTTTCCCTTTATCATGCAAGGAGTATTTTCACCAAACCTAACAACACCACCATCATACCTTTTAAATTGAACAAATATATCTATATCACCTTTCATAAGATGTGAATATCCACTATTTATGATCCAATCAACCTTCTTTTTTTCAACATGTGAAACAAGTGCTTTCTCTTCTATAATAGGATTTTTATCTTTGATAGAAACAAATCCAATTTCATCTTCATTATCACTATCTTATAGGTTGATATCCTTAAGCTCAATTTCATCATCATTATTAACAAAGAAACATTATTTAGGTAATTTTGAATTGTAATGCTTATGCTTAATCTTATATAGTCTTGTAGGATGTCTTGATGCAAAATGACCAACCTGTTTACATGAATAACAAACAATCAATAACTTTCCTTTAAAATCTCCCTTACCCCCGTGTTCTCTTTTTGTGATAAAAGCTTCAAGCTCATCCAACTTCTTTTATTCTTCCTCAATTTCTACCCAATCACTTGTATACCCTCCAAGATTTCTACTGCTTGTACTCATACTTTTGGTTAGTACCTTTTTATCCTTTTGTGCACTAGCTCTAAATGTTGTCTCAACTCTAGGTAAAGTATCTTTTAATTTTATAGATTCAAAGGCTTGTAACTTACCAATCGATATTTCCCTGTTAAATCTAGTCATGAGTGGAATGAATTCTTCAATAACATTTTCCTTGTTTTGATAAGGCGGTGTAAGAGATCTATGAATCTTTCCAACAATTTCATCTTTAGGCATAATACCTCCTATGCTCCTATTCCCATGACAATCTTAGTAATCCTTTGAACATATTACCTGATAGTTTCATCATCCTACATTTTAGCTTCTTCAAATCTTGTTTTCCAATTCTATAACTTATCCCTTTTTGTAAAGGTATTAGTAAAGGTAAGAATCTCATTTGCAAAGGTGTTATTTGGAAGCTAGGAAATGGGAGGAAAATTCACTTTTGGAATGATAAATGGATATCAGAGAAGCCCCTAATAGAGAACAAAGATTGGGGGAATGCTATACAAGATTGTAAAAACTCAATAGGAGAACTGGTTTATGATTACTAAAAAAATGAAGAGTGGATAGACCCAGGGTAGAAGGATATCAGATTTAAAGATCTAAAAAAACAACTAAACAACTGGTTTATAAGAGAAAATGAAGAAGACAAAATTATCTGGGGCCTAGCGACATCTGGAAAGTTCTCCATTGCTTCTGCTTCATTGCTTCTCCTCCCTAATGAGGCTCAACCTTTGTGGCACAGGTATGGATTAAGGACCTTACTCCTAAAATTAACATATTTTTTTGGCTACTTGTACATAATAAAATCCTCACACAGGATAACCTCTTGAGAAGAGGATTTCAAATGCCTAATAGATGTGCCCTGTGTTGTTAAGAAGCTGAGGATTGTAACCACCTTATGATCCATTGTTCTTTCACTAGAGAGGTGTGGGACTCCACTATGTCTACCCTTGATTTCAGTTGGGTGAAACCTAACTCTTTCCAGGAGTTCTTTCAGTAGTGGCAGAGTCCTTTTAATGACCACAATGCTAGGATTATCTAGAAATTTGTCCTCCCCCACTTCACCAGGCTTATCTGGAAGGAGAGGAACAACAAAATCTTTAGAGAGAAAAAGACTCCTCCCTCAGTGGTTGCGAATTCCTTTGCTAGAAGTATTATGGAAAACTTCAAAAGTTTGGGAAGGAAAGATAATTGTCTTTGGGACCCTCATCCTGAGAAGAACAATAAGATCTCATGGGAGAGATTAAAGAAGAGCCAAACCTAGAATCCTAGGGATAATGTTATGTGGACTGCGCCTCCAGAAGGTTGGGTTAAAGGGAACTTTGATGGCTCAGCAAAAGGTAATCCTGGAAGGGCTAGAGGTGGAGGGATATTAAGAGATAATGTTGGAAACTACTTAGGAGCGATTGTTGTCCCTCTTGGAATTCAAACTAGCCACATGGCAGAGGTAGAGGTAGCTCTATATTTGGTAATAATGGTGAAAGATTTAGGTTGCATGAAATTATGGATGGAAGGGGACTCTCTAAATATAATTAATGCCATAAAAGGGAACTCTGTCAGTTCGTGGATGATAGAACACATCATCAACAAAATTAAACATCTTATGAACTCCTTTGAGGTCTACCATGTCACTCACGTATATCGTGAAGGAAATAAACTGGCAGATAGGTTGGCTAACGATGGTACTTTGTCTAACGTCATCCAAAAGCGGAGAGGGGAAGCGAATCTCAAAAGTGAGATTTCTAGTCTAATCATGTATGACAAAATTAATCACCATGAAGGATACATCACTTAAGTTAATGATGAATAGGATGAATCATTTACCGAGGTGGCTTGCATGTAAGCTGAAGTGTGGGAGCATTACTCTGTAGATAATAAGGCACAGACAAAGGGTTAATTTTGATAACAAAAAAAGCATTGTGAACCTGAGAAGTAAGGAGGAGAAGTCTAGAAAGAAGCTGAACTAGTACATGAAAAATAAGAAAATTATGGGAGGTGGTCTAAAGAGGGAGGAACCCTTTGACTGTGATAAATGGAGACAGGACAGAGATGTGTGGAAGAAGCTAAAAAAAGGGGGGGTTATCCAGTTTATGAAGAAGCTTCATGGTCATGACAAAAGAATCACAACTTTGTTTGCAGAGGGCTGGAACAATGGTAAGGTGTTTCTTTGGGGCAAATCATTCAAGCTTTCTATTTCTAGCATAGCAAAAATTACTGGCTTACCTGCTGATGGTACCCATTTTCATAGAGGCAATAATAAGCTAGGTTCTGAAGCTTTTGCAATTTTTCCCAAAACTGTTGATGAGAAAGCCCTAATGACTAAGGGGAAGGGGGACTATGTGGACATTTCTAACATTGACAAATTCAGGGCTAAAATTTTGAAAGCCATGATTGAATACTTTACTTTGGATGGGTGGTATTCGAAAATTTATAATTTCCATTTTGTGTTTGCTAACCACTTCAGGCACAAAAGGAGAATCTCAATTCCACATAGATTCTCCTCATCTTTGAGCACATTAGAAGCCTTCTTTCTATTCCCCATAATGTTGCTATTCAGAGAGCTTAATAAAAAAATCAAGGAGAAAAGAAAGGCGAAGATTGAGGAGGAGAAGGAACCTGAGACTAGCAAGAAAAGAAAGATAAAAAAAGGAAAACTTTCTATTGCTTCTAAAGATAAGGATACTATAGAGAAGGAAACTACACTCAATCCCCAATTTTGTGGGAAGGGTGTTCTTATGGAAGACAGTGAGAAGGAGATAGAAGAGGAAGAGTGACGCAGGGGCAGGGCAGATACAAGCAGAATCAAGTAGAATTGAGTCCACTTGAATCCACAACAAGCCCTGCTCAAAGTTACACAATGGAAGAAATATAATATCACATGAAAGAAATGAAATCAAAATGGATATGAGACAATCAACTGGCAACAACAACAGAGAATTATATTATTTCTTTCAACATGCCTGGCTGTGAGGCCTTCCGGGTTTCGGCCTTATATAATGAGAATTATGAAATTAGAACTATAGCTTGCATCCTATCTTTGTCTCCAATGATATATCTTGATAATAATCCTCCTTAGATCTCCCCTGATGCCCTACTACATCAATCTAGACTCCTTATATAGCCAGCTAAGCCACAAGTTGGCCAGTCAAGCATTTAATTACAATATAGGTCCAGTCTGGAAGATTTAAACCAAAACTAATGCTAGAATGAATATAAATTGATGAACCTTTGGATTTAGGCCCTCACATGACCCAATAATATTCCTTTAAGTTTCCAAGGTCCCATTTGATCACATGGAACATCGCAAGAAGAAACACCACATGTTTCACCTGAAAACCGGCAGAAAATAGGTCCTGAGGCAAAACGGGCATAACTTTTTACTCATAATGAATTAGGGCTTGCACTCTTGGGAAATGATAGTAATTTAGGTCCTCTAAAACCAATTAAGAGATTAAAGTCTGATTCATTATGGATCAAGGTCTCCAACATGAACAATCAGCACCAAAACTGCAGTAATGGCTCAGACCCAAAACTGGTAGAAAATAGGTCCCGTACCAAAATGGCCATAAATTTTAACTCATAATGAATTAGGAGCTGTGACTTTGGGAAATGATATTAAATTAGGTCCTATTTAAGGCCCTAAGTGATCAAGATATTATTATTTAAAGATCAAGGTCACCATGGTGTGCAATCAGCCCCAAAACTGCAGGAAAATACTGCTCTGATAGCAAGAAAACAACTCTAACTTTCAAACTGTCCATCCAATCTTTATGTGCTCATAGGAGAAGGTTCCCAAATAGGTCCTAAAAATAATGTAAGCTTCACACACCATGAAACCAACAAATACAAAAATTATAAAGAAAACAACAACAAACAGGTACAGAAATCAGGAAATGTTTTTGGTTGATGCAAGATTGCTCCAAGACCCAAGATGCTCCTACATCAAAGAGAAAAGCAATGAGAAAGAGGAAGATTATGGAAGCTATCAAGAAGAGGAAATGAAATAGTGGCTGGATGAGGGGAATGAAGACAAGGAGGAGACTATCCATGATGAAGGAGAAGACAAGGAGGATGTGGATAAGGAAGAAGAAGGAACCCATGGTGACTCCTCAGAAGAAAAATCAAAAGATACCCCTATTTTTATGGAGGGTGTTGAGAAAGAGGAGGTCATTTCTTCTCAGAACGATCCTCTGGAGAATAAAAAGAATGAAGCCAGGTCTGAGATGGGGGAAGGTAAATCCAGAGAGGAGGTTAATAAAGTGGAGAATGTTTCTTCAGAGGGTTTTACAGGTGGCCAAGATATTGAAGGAAAGGAGACTGGTTTCTTTCCTTCTACTAGTGATACCGAAGAGGAGAACTCTACTAGAGGGGAGCATGGAAAGGATGAGATGGCCATGCTAGAGAAAGCCAATAACAAAGAGGATTCTGGTACCCTTCAGAAGGAAAACTATATGTTTGAGGAGGAGAAGAACATAGAGGAGAACCAGGAGGAGAACAGGGACTGGAAGAAGGAAATGTAGGAAATGGAGATCCATATTCAGGATATGGAAAAAAATATGAATAACATGAAGACCAAGATGGGAAGAATGGAAAATATGCTTTCTGATAAGGTTAAAAATAAAAAGTCTATAGAGGATGGTACTACTGAGTTGAAAAAGAAAGTTAAAGAAAAGATGAAAATTTAGAGACTAAAATCAAGTACCACGACATCATGATAAAAGGTGTCTTGAATCATAGCAATGAAGGTCTGAAGGTGACAGTAATGAACCTGAAAATGCTGTATAATTATCTGGAAAGAAACATGCTGGAAAGAACCACAATAACTATTGAAGAGGAAATTGGAAATATAGGTCTGGGGACGAGAACTAGAGGTCGCACTCAGAGAAAGGTTCCTGAAAAACCTACAGAGCTGAAGGAACTACAAGACACTATCCAGAAGATGGAAGATCTCCAAAAGAAGGTGGAGGAAATGATTAAAGAAAATTAGCTTGTTCTAGCTGGTAGTTATTTTTGCTGTAGGTTTCGTCTCTTGTTTTTTCTTTTGAATTGTTCATCTTTTGTTCGCTACTATGGTTTTCCAGCAGGGGTTCCTTTTTGTATTGCATTAATGCTCTATCTTATGTTGTTTTAAACTCTGGTTTTGGGTCCATGTAAAACCTAATTTTACCTTAATCAAAAACTTATCCCTTTTTGTATAATCATCACCTTCATATAAATTTTCTAATTTAACCCAAATATCATGTGAAAGATCAAGTTATTTTACCACAATGAATTCAACTTCTAATAGGGTCCTTAATGCAGGAGCATCTCGGGTCCTTGACAATCCCATGTCACCAAAAACATTTTGGAGTTTGTCTGTGTTGCTCAGTTTCTTCTTTGACTGAGTCAGTCGGTAGTTGGTTAGTTTCCTTTGGTTACCAAGTGTGGTCGATTCTCTCCTGGGTGGTTGGTTGTTTCACTGGCACTCGACGTTGCTTGTCTGTTGCTCGGTCATCCTTGCTTACCGAGTAGTTTCTTTTGAGTTTCTATTGAGCTAACTTGTGCATTTATTATGGGCCATAGATTTAATATTGGAATCCATCATTGGGAGGTGTGTGGTCCTAGATCTAACCGTTCCTTCTGTTGATTGTGGATCTGAAGGCTGACTCAGTTCGGTAGACTCTTGTATAAATGTAGTTGTTTGGTTGTAGTTTAAGTAGGTAGTTTTAGATAGAAGTAAGAAGATAATAGATTGGAGATCATTGGTAGATCCTCGCATGTTTGAGGACTTTTGTAATTCATTGTGATATCATGCCCTAACTAGGAAGGCCTTATAGCCTGGAATGTATGACTCTATTTGATGAAAATTAATGAAAGATCCTGCATTCTCTCTCTCACTATGTTGTTGTTTTCTTTCGTGTGTTGTTGAGTGAGCTTGGATCATTAGGGTGTGCCATCATTTGGCCCCTCTTGACCCTTGCCTTGCATCAGGTGGTATCAGAGTGAGGTGAGATCTTGATCTAGGTCTGGGATCTAGGTTTGTAGGTTCCTCTTGAGAAGCCCTAGTTGAATTGTTGTGGGGTAGTAGATTGCGATCTGACCTGCAATTGTAGAGGGTTGTCAAGATGGTTTGTGGGAGGCAAGATGTGGATCCAGGATTGGTAGACATGTTAAGACAAATTGCTACGAGATTAAAAGCTGTTGAAATAGCCCAGAGAAGAGGCAGACATCTTGAAGATGTTAGTGATGATGAAATTGAGGAAGAACAGGTGAATGCAGAACCTGCACCTATTATGGATCAAGGTGAAGAAATATTTTTGAAGGATTTGAAAAGTATGAAGTCTACACCACATTTCAATCCTCTTGAATATGGTGGAAAATTGGATTCTGATGAATTGGTGGATTGGATCACCGAGATGGAAAAGTATTTTGAGTATGAAAACATTCATGAAGACAAGAAAGTGAATATTGCAAGAACAAAGTTGAAAAGCCATGCATCCTTATGGTGATAACATCGGCAATTGGATCAGAAGAGGAAAGGCAAAGAAAAAATCAAGGTATGGAATAAAATGGTGAATAAATTTAAAGGAAAGTTCTTACCTTGTGATTATCAGATTAACCTAGTTCGGTGAATTCAAAGTTTTTGGTAGAAAGATAGATCAATAAAGGAATATAATGAGGAATTTTATAGATTAGATATCAGATCTGGACATGAAGAAGATGATGTGGAAAGAATTGCTAGATACTTGAATGGTTTGAGATTTTCCATCCAAGAGGAAATTAGTTTGGTCAAGTTGGAGAACGTTGAAAAGGCTTATCACTTTGCATTGAAAGTCGAGGAGAAATTGAACAAAAGACATAAGCAAAGAAAAAGAGGTCGAGGTGGTAGATTCCCTAGAGGAAGAGGTAGATATAATGGTGAAAATGGTAGATCTAAACTAGAAAAGACAAGTTTGGACAAAGGCAAGACCGAGTGGAAAGGTGAAAGTTCATCTAGAGGAAGAGGCAGTAATTACTAAGGTGGTTATAGCAGAGGAAGTTTCTGAGGAACTTGTTACAATTGTGGAGAAGAAGGACATAGATCTTTTGAATGTACACATGCTAGTAAGAAGGCTGGTAGTAGTAGAAATGCTTTGGTGCAAGAAGAATCACCGAATGAACCTGAGAAAGAAAATAACTTGATGGTAAGGAGAGCACTGTGGAATGAGAGAAAAAAGGAAGATCCGGTAAGGAAAAGTTTGTTCAAGACCAGATGTAGAGTTTCTGATAAAGTTTGGAAGGTAATAATTGACAGTGGTAGCTCAGAGAATCTGGCATCTAAGGAAATGGTCACAAAATTGTAGTTGAAAAGGTTGGAACATCCGAAGCCCTATCATGTTTCATGGATCAAAGATGAGCACACACTCTTGGTAAGTGAACAATGTTATGTGAATTTGAAGATTGAAAAGTACTATTATAAGGTGTTATGTGATATCATGCCTATGGATTATTGTCATATTTTGTTGGGTAGACCTTGGCAATATGATAGACATGCTATGTATGATGGGAGATTGCATAAGTATTCTATTGTGGCTGATGGAAAGAAACAAATCTTGTTACCATTGATGGAAGAAATTGTTAGTAATGTTTGCACATCTGTGAAAGTTTGTTAGATGGAGGGAAGAAAGTTTGTCAAAGATTTGAAAAAGAATGATGTATGTTTTGCTGTGATTCCTAACAAACCGAGTAAGAAAATAGAGGATAATGTCCCTAAGGAGATTGATAAGTTACTCATCGAGTACAGTGATATCATTTTTGATAATATACCAGATGGTTTTCCACTGAAAAGAAGCATTGATCATTGTATGGATCTAATCCCTAGAGCTAGTTTACCGAATAAGGCACCTCATCGGTTGACACCTACCAAGAATCAGGAATTGAACCAACAGATTCAAGAATTGCTAGAGAAAGGTTTGATCAAAGAAAGTTTGAGTCCTTGTGCAGTACCTACTATATTGGCACCAAAAAATAATGGAGAATGGAGAATGTGTACTGATTCTAGAGAAATCAATAAGATAACAGTGAAGTATAGGTTTCCTATATCGAGAATGGATGATATAATGGACAGTTTGACTGGAGCAAAGTATTTCACCAAAATTGATTTGAAAAGTGGGTATCATCAGATCATAATCAGAGAGGGTGATGAATGGAAGACTTCTTTCAAGACAAAAGACAGTTTGTATGAGTGGTTGGTTATGTCTTTTGGTTTAACTAATGCACCAAGTACTTTTATGAGGCTGATGAATGAAGTTTTAAAGAAATTCTTGGGTAAGTTTGTGATTGTATATCTTGATGACATTCTGATATTTAGTAAGACCAGAGAAGAACATTTGTTGCATGTTAGACAAGTTTTGCATAGATTGAAAGAGGAAAAGTTGCTAATAAATTTGAAAAAGTGTTCATTTATGAAAGAGGAGATTGTGTATTTGGGATTTGTGATCTTAGCTGATGGTTTGAAGATGGATCTTGAAAAGGTTGAATTTTTATTGGCCTACACCTGTGAATGCTAGTGAGGTAAGATCATTTCATAGTTTGACAAGTTTTTACCGAAAGTTCATAACAAATTTCAGTTCTATTTGTAATGCTATGTCTGAGACTATGAGAGGATACAAAAGAGAATTCAAGTGGACACATGGAGTTGATAAATTTTTTGAGACTCTGAAGCAGAAGGTTGCTGAATTACCTATTTTAGCATTACCTGATTTTAGTAAGGTATTTAAAGTGGAATGTGATACAAGTGGAAGTGAAATTGGAGTTGTGTTGAGTTAAGAAGGTAAATCTGTTGCTTTCTTTAGTGAAAAAGTTGAATGATGCTAGAAGGAAATATTCTGTGTATGATCAAGAATTCTATGCTATTATTCAAGCATTGAAGAAATGGAGACATTATTTGATACTGAGTGAATTTGTGTTGTATATCGATCATAAGGCTTTATAGTATTTGGGTAGTCAGAATAAGTTGAATCAGAGACATATGAAATGGGTTGAGTATTTGCATAGTTACACATTTGTGATAAAGCATAAAAGTGGAGTCACTAACCGAGTTGTTGATGCACTGAGTAGAAGAAGAACTTTGATGATTGAGATGAAAATTGAAGTTCTTGGTTTTGATGAGATGAGAGATTCTTATGAGTTTGACCCTAATTTTCTGAACGGTGGAGAAAGTGCAGAGCACCTATTCAAGATCAACAAGACACTAAATGGGATGAATATTTTATTCAGGAAGGTATGTTGTTTAAAGGTATTCAATTGTGTATATTGAGAGGAGTAATGAGAACTAATTTGATAAAGGAGAAGCAAAGTAGTGGTTTGGCTAGACATTTTGGTATTGATAAAACATGGAATTTTCTTAAGGAAAAATACTATTGGCCGCAATTGTATAAAGATGTTCAAAAATTTGTGAAAAGTTGTGGAATTTTTCAAGTTGCAAAAGGAGTAAGTCAGAATACTGGATTGTATGTACCGATTGTTGTACATGAGAAACCTTGGATCGACATCAATATGGATTTTGTTCTTGGCTTACCAAAGACACGAAGAGGTAATGATTCTATATTCGTTGTTGTGGATAGATTTTCTAAGATGGCACATTTTATACCTTGTAGAAAGACATCAGATGTAGTACATGTAGTAGATCTTTTCTTTAAGGAAATTGTCAGATTGCATGGATTACCAAGGAGTATTATCTCTGACCGAGACAGTAAATTTGTTGGATACTTTTGGAAGACCCTTTGGAAGAAGTTTGGCACTGAGTTGAAATATAGTTCTACATTTCACCCACAAACTGATGGACATACTGAAGTTGTGAACAAAATTTTGGGAAATCTTTTAAGATGTTTAGTTGGAGACACACCGAGTAATTGGGATTTTGTCTTGGCACAAGCAGAGTTTGCATACAATATTTCAGTGAATAGGAGTACTGGAAAAATATCATTTGAGATTGTGAATGGCACACAACTGAGAGGTATATCTGATTTGAGAGACATTGCTGATGAAAATAAGAGAAGTGTTGAAGGAGTAAAATTTGTTGAGTACATGAAGACATTACATGAAGATGTGAAGCTAAAGCTGGAAGAGAGTAATAAAAAATTCAAAGACAGAGCTGACAGATCAAGGAGACATAAAACTTTTGATGTTGGTGATGAAGTGATGGTTCATTTGAAAAAAGGTTGATTTCTTGTTGGAACATATGGGAAGCTGAAGATGAAGAAGTTTGGACCTTGCAAGATTTTGAAGAAATTTGACAGTGGAAATTCATATGAAATTGAGTTACCTGATGACATGGACATATCACCTATTTTCAACATTGCTGATTTGTATGAGTATCATGAACCTGATGAAGACATGGAAGTACCAATAGAATATCCTAAGAAGTAGAAAGAGGAAGTTGAACATATTTTGGAGCAAAGAATTGGCAAGAGTACAAGAGGAAAACAATATATGGAATATCTAGTAAAGTGGAAGAATAGAATGACGAAAGATAGTTCATGGATTTCATAGTCTGAGTTGGATGCAGCTCAGACCAGACCTACTAAATGATTTGGAGAATCATTTCAAAATAACCCCAGGTGTCTGATGCAGGAGCATCTTGGGTCCTTAACAATCCTATATCACCAAAAACATTTTGGAGTTTGTCTGTGTTGCTCGATTTCTTCTTTGACCGAGTTGGTCAGTTTCCTTTGGTTACCAAGTGTGGTCGATTCTCTCTTGGGCGGTCAGTTGTTTCATTGGCGCTCAGAATTTCTTGTCTGTTGCTCGATCATCCTTGCTTACCGAGTAGTTTCTTTTGAGTTTCTATTGAGCTGACTTGTGCATTTATTAAGGGTCACAAATTTAATGTTTGAATCCATCATTGGGAGGCGTGTGGTCCCAGATCTAACTATTTCTTCTGTTGATTATGGATCTAAAGGCCAACTTAGTTTGGTAGGCTCTTGTATAAATGTAGTTGTTTAGTTGTAGTTTAAGTAGGCAATTTCAGATAGAAGTAAGAAGATATTAGATTGGAGATCATTGGCAAATCCTTGCATGTTTGAGGACTTTTTTAATTCATTGTGACATTAGGCCCTAACTGGGAAGGCCTTACAGCCTTGCATGTATGACTCTATTTGATGAAAATTAATGAAAGATCCTGCATTCTCTCTCTCACTGTGTTGTTGTTTGCTTCCATGTGTTGGTGAGCAAGCTTGGATCATTAGGGTGTGCCATTGTTTGGCCCCTCTTGACCCTTGCCTTGCATCAATACTTATCAACGCTTCTCTTGCAATCATGTTATGTTGAAATAACTTCTTCTCATCATCAGTGCATGTGCCTAGATCACTCTCAGCTTTGACTTGAGTTTGTATCTTTGTAATAAGCCAATAGTCTATTCCCTTGCATATTGAATATGTTCTCATCTTGTTCTTCCAATTGTCCTAGTTATCTCCATCAGACTTAGGACTCTCCTTTCTATAGGCCATTGAAGATCTCCTCAAGATGCTAAGCTTCCTGCTCAAATAGGACCTAATGCTTTGATACCAATTGCTAAGAAGTAGAGTCCACCCATAGGGGGGGTGAATCACTTGCGACCAAATCAAATTAAATCCAAAATTTATAATGTATATTATTAACAACAATAATAAGAATAAACCAAACAAGTAATCATGCACCATAACACAATTTTTTTTCTCAAGGAAACCCTTAATCAGAGGGAAAACCCCGGTGGGATGGAACCCACAAGATAGTGTAATAACATATAAATTCCTTGACAAAGGATGTGACCCTGTTATGAGTCAAATGAAGTTCATTTAGTACAACATTCCATATTAAAGGATAGATCCTTGTTAAGAGACCTTGAACCCTTGTTAGAAGGTTCTAACCCTATTAAATGTTGAAAGGAAACAAGTAGACCCATAGTACAAATGTTCCAGCAAATGTTCCTTTGAATTCCACAACTCAATTTATAAATGCCTTTACTCTTCTCTACACTATCTCTCATATCCATCTATTACCTTATCCTTAACATACATACCAAACAACTTTCCTTTATACCTGATACATAAATACTAGTTAGGTCAGCTTGTTAAAGCTTCCCCAATAATCATTTAATTACATAGGTCCATGCTAAGGCATACACACCATTTTAAGCATTATTACAAATGTTACATTATGGTTCCCACACGTTACAATACATTTATTATATTTTACAATGAAAAATAATACACTTCCTCAACATAGTCGGCTACCAATAAAATATGTTATACGTTACACAACAATGACTATTCTAGAATAATGCAAATGCATTTCTATTATGAACATATCTATACTAACAAGTCTTCTACCATGATCCAAGCTCGTAGATGTTGATTCCACTTCACCAATAAGATATAGAAAATATTCCATAGACTATCGCTGTTAACAATTCTTGTTAACTGGTCTGCTACCAATCTTCACTAAATGAATCATAACTCATCCAAAATGGAATATAAGATCCAACAAACATATATATGATATCTATACTCATCCATGCATACAAAACTAATCTCACATACCAAAATACATCAACTTGTGACTTCTCTATCATGATAACTACCTGTGATGTACAAAATTTTTGTCTATCATGAACACATAAGCATATGTTGTCATCAATGACAAAACCTGCCACTAATACAACATAAAATTAGTACATCCAAGTGCCAAAAAAACTCTATTTCCAATAGGATCACTTACATAACACACTTTTCTATCCTATGTAATTCATTATTTCCCCTCTCTCTCTCTCTCTCTCTCTCTCTCTCTCTCTCTCTCATTATCCTATAAACATAACACACCTTGTTGGTTGGTTAATCATGAAGTCTTGTCTCATTACTGATGTGTTCTCTTGTTCTTCCTATGAGACCATTTGTGCTCTTGTAATAGAATTTTGAGCATGATACTATAACTTGAGTAATTTTGTTCATCAAAATATTTCAACTAATTGACTTGGAGTATAGTGCCTCCTGTGGTTGCATTCAGTTCTTGTTTATTTTGATATGATCTAGGCTCTTTGATGTGATTATGTGACTATTTGTATGTTATTATTTTGGTATTAGAATTGTGAGATGTACCCAATATAGTTATGACTCTTTTGTTCATATTGATATTACTATTGATGTAGATGGTAGATTACTTGTGATAAAGTGATGATCATATATACATGCTAACTCTATGTGATGTGGCATGATGTTATATGATGATATTTGGTTTGTGTTATATTTGAGGATATTTGGTTATATTTAACTTGACGTGATTTCATATGATTCAATAATATTTTTTCTAATGGCTATTGAGATATTACGGATCACTATGCTTGGTTATTATCAAGTTCAAAGATTTATTGATATATGCTCAGTATTTCCGTAACTTTTATTTAAATGATTAAAGATTAAATGAAATTACTATTTATAGTGTTTATTAAGGATTAAATATTAAAGAAATAGTTTCATAACATTTGAATACATAAGAATGGTTATGCCGCTAAAATGTCCTTTCATTAACTTCATTTTGGATTATTATATATGTGCTTTGACTATTTATTATATGAGAAACTACACTTTATATGCATATATTGTAGTGATGATAGGTACCACACATTGAATCCACTTGGCTTCATAGGTTTGAGCATGTCTTATCCTTGATAGTGATACATGTGATAGTTACATTGGTCGTTCATGATATTTAGCTAATATCATTCTTATATGGATGATGTATCTGTAATTTCATTATTATTTATACCTTTGATTACCATGCATGTAAAATATAAATTGACCTTACATAATTGTGATAGACCGGTGATTGTTTGTGCATAGTCTGGTATTCACTGTAGTCGTGGTTAAGTGATTTAATTTATATGCTGATTTTAATGTTAAGTAGTTATTTTATATTTACCAACAAATTTGTTGTATTTATATTCAATTTAATTGGAATTGATTGATTTATCCACTTGGGGTTTTTGAGAGTTTGATTTATTTTAAACTTGAGTGTTTTATTTTAGCCTTTTGGATTTGGAGAAAAAATGACTTTATATTCTAAAAAATAATTCATTTTCTCCTCTTTTGAATTGGGAAATTGGATTTTTCTCCAAAAACCTATTGGGGGAAATTGATCTTTTGCTTGTTGGGTTTTATCAGGTTGTCAAAATTTTGTGGGCATCGAGTTGTTGGATTTGTGCTCGGATTTCTCTGCTTTACTAAGAAGCTTGTTTGACTTTGTGGATTTTGCATATTTCTTCATTTTTTCTCTCTTTTCTTCATTTTGACGTAGGAGCATCAAGGCCAAGCACAAGGTCCTAGAGGAACACTAGGGAAATTGATAGATCCTAGGGGGAATTGAAGACAACCATGACCATCATGGGTCATTTGACATTGTAATAAGATAAATAATGTTCATTTGATTATGTTTTGTTAGTATATTGATCATTTTGTAATCAGATCAATCTTGTAAACCATGTTGGCATTTGGGGTTAGAAGAGTGCATCTTGGGGTCACTTGAGGATCCAAGAGTAAATAAGGTTGTCAAAGACCTATAAGGTCCCTTCTTTGTGTAAGTTGGCCATTAGAGCCATTAAAAGATGTCAAATGCACTAAGAGTGCTAAAAATATGTAATGTTGCATTATATGCAAAATAGGCCTATAAAGGCTCATATGAGGTTTAGTGAGGGTTTAAGATCTAAACATTAGGATTAGATCCTAAAGGGACTTTATAAGTTGATATAAGTGCCTAAGGATTGAGATTTATCAATTTGACAACTATGTTGTCAACTTGATAACAATAAACTAAAATTGCAACAATCAATTAATTGTTTGTTGTCAGTTTGGAAGAAAGTTACAACTGACAACCGAATTGGGGTGGCTTATTTGTAAGGTTTGTGTGTGAGGAAGAGTAAGGAGATGAGTTTAGGATATTTATAGGGTGTTTAAGAGTCATCAAAGGAATGAAAACATGGTTGAATCAATAACCAAATTCATTTCTTGCAAAACTGGCACAGTCCTAGCCATAAGGGCACAATCCTCATTTTGGTGTTGTTAAACTCTTCATTCCAATGCAATATTGATGTAATAGATTGATGATGGTCCAAGTTAATTTTTTTCCATGCAAGCATTGGATTTTTTTGTGAAGTTTTGAAACAAAGAAAGTCATAAATTGCTGACTGTTCCTAGTAGTGATTATGTGCAATCAACAAATTATTTTGAAGTCCCAATGATTGCCTAGGCTCTCCCACTTTTTTGGTTATGGTGGCTTGTGGGAGAAGCCTATCCATGTACATTGTCCCATTATATGTTATGCATATTTATGGAACCTTTGAGAGATTTGTACTCTTGTTTTGAGATAGATTTAGCTTGCCATGTGTCATTATGGTTTTATGATTTTTGAATCTTTTCTTGCTACATGGTTATTGTTGCATTGTCTTGTAGTATACCCTGTTGAAACAAGATGATCTTCATTTATTTTTAAGTAGTGGAGTGGCTCTCCATGATAGGATAGGACACAAAGGGATTTCCATGGTAACCCATGGGGAGTTCTTAATGAAAAATGATAATTAAATAAATGGATGGGTTAAACATATTAACAAGAATTAATAAGATTACCTTGTCATTTGAGGATGTTGATATGGCATGTCTTTTTCCTACCAATTGAGGATGTTGATATGGAATAGTACCTTGTCATACGAGGATGTTGATATAGTATTATTATCATAAGTATCTGTGGATGTTTATTTGGATTAATAGAGATCCTTTAATGAGATAAGGATTACTTGAAGCCACATGGCCACCATGTGTCACGTGAAAACACTACTAATCTTGCATCGTTGCATTAACCCTTTGTTTAGATCTAATTAGTGACCTTGTGTTCATGTGATAGGAATCCTTGTAACACCCCTCCAACTCTAACATGTTTGATATCCCTTTGGAAGTTAGGGGAATGTTGTAGAGACTTATAGGCTTGGATAAGAGTAGGTTTTTGATTGAAGGTTGAATAAAAAATTCATTCTTAGCTATAATGTTTTTACTTTCATTTAGGTAGTGATAAATATTTTCTGATATATTCTTGCATGTGTACTCATCTCTTCTTATGAGTGCACAGGGTCTTGATGATACATAGACACCTAATAGATTTATATGAGCTAATATTTATCATTGGTTATGATCTCTTGGACAAATTAGGGTCAATATTGATACTTGGGCACTTAAACTTTAATTGATAAACAAATTATACGGGTTTCTAAAATCTCTTTAATGGTTTGATTATTTGATTATGAATATGATTGAAATGACTATCGTTTGATGATTACATGAATGACCATGACTATCTCTATGAGACTAAGCATCCTTATGTGATGGGTTATGACCTAACCTTTGTACTTGTATTACCCTCCCTAGTAGTTCTACTTGTTACATTGAAGTTGGATAGGATTGTGACATTATAGCATTTATGGACTTTATGTTTCTTCCTTACCTTACTAGATTTAGATGATAATATGTTTTTGGACTTGCATATTATGATTTTTCCCTTGAATAAATTGCTCAGGACCATTATCTTTTATGCTTATGTATATATGATTTAAGTTTATCCCTTGTGGTTGATTATAATATTTATTTTTCTAAGTAAAGATTCATAATTTTTGTGTATATTCATGATTATGATTATTGGTCTAACCTTGCTAACCCACATTATCATTCTTGGCATGG